>VWZW01004700.1:179536-346264 GCA_013397115.1 Edolisoma coerulescens | reverse complement strand
GTGGCCGCCCGCCGGGAAGGACCGGGGGTCGGTGCTGGACGAGGAGCTGGATGGGGGGACGCGAGTGACTTGGGCTGAGAGAGAGATTGGTAGCACCGTGCTTGTAGCTGGAGAGTGAGGTGCGATTTAACAGATGATGTTTATCGTCACATTGGGAATGAAGTTACTAGCTGCACTTTAGTTATGTTAGGGGGAAAAACAAAGGATAGAGGGTCTTTCCACTCGTTCCATTTTCTGCTCATTCGTACGAAAAACCACACTTCCTCCCAGGTGGTTTTCTGACAATCTGCGGGCTTGTTCAGGTATCCCTTGTCTGTCATTACGACATAATTTACACAGAACACCGGAGTTGAGCAGTTAAATACTGGCCCCGAGTAACCTTTCCTTAGGGGCAGCAGTGTATGTTGAGGCTATGTACAAATAGACCTTGCAGGTTTCACTCATTGTTAATCTCTACTCATAAAATTAAGTCCAACCAGTAATGAACGTGTGTAATTTTCATATCTTTGTTCCAGGATCAGAACTTTAAATAACAAGAGAAATGCAATGGATTTTCTGTGTAGCCATGCCGCCCCAAAAGATTTGCTGTTGGGAATGTGTGTAGTAAATGTACATTTATAGTTAAGCATGGCACCAAACTCTATCCAGGATGGAACGTACATGTTGAGTTTGTTTTGAGTATACTGCTTTCATAAGTACAATAATTTGGTGTATTTAAATATGTTTATGTAGAGAATGAACTGATGGGCTTTCCCTTGTTTATCAGAACTAATTCATGATTTTTAATTTCATTAAGATTAATGGAGCAAATTGCACCTTCAGTAGATTTGAACACTATAAAACAGATGCCAATGTCCAATGATGTTACCCCCACGTGTGTCAGCTGTGCATGTACACCATTCATGGTCTATTTAAAATATCTGCATATTCATTTATCACCTTCCATATTTCAGGCTGAGAGTACAGTGGCTAATGTGTGTCCCCAGTCTTTGTGTGTTTTGATTTATCTTTTCATGTGCAGCAGTCCCCGAATTTTTTTCTCCAAAGCATCTCTCATTTCTGATGTGAATGCCAAGGTGTGGTCCCTCATCTTTTCCCTGCTCTTTCTCTGGGGCTGGCCAGGTTGCCCCTTTCAGTGGAAAAGAAGTGGCTGCCCCCCTCGGGCAAACTGTGCTGTCCTTCAGTACTCTCATCTGCTCCCTGCCTTTGAACAATGAAGTGAACTGCAAAATATTGCCAGTAGACTGCAGGGTAGGCTTCAGATGGCATTTTTAATACTCTTGATGTGCTAATAAACACTGTGGCTGAAAGCACACACTGAAAATAGCATAAATTATCCTAAACATATTTAGGTATTCTTTAAAGATTATTTTTCTTTATCATTCCAGAAGCATTTTCTTTTCAGTCCTGATTTTTAGCTACAATAATTGCATTAATCCTTAGTGAAATCAGAGTATTGATTTGTTTTGTTCTACTTGGTTTTCTTTACCTCTCTAGGAAGCATTCAACTTATTCCTTGGTGGAATCTGTGTTTTTTTTTAAAACTGTTCACTTGTTCAAAGAAATATAAAGTACATGGAAGTCGATAGAGAAATATCTGTAAATTTAAGGGTAATTGTAATGTTTTATTTTGTGCTGGCAAATTATTTAAACAGAAGTGTTAAAAGATTGTATACTGTTTCACATGTTGTCACAGATTGTGTTGATTTATGTTATCTGATCCTATTTAGATGTAGGCTACACTTGAAGATGCATTTCATTAATTCCCATGAAAAAATAGAAATGTAATTGCTATGCAGTTTTTATGGATTTGAATTTCTGCTACCTCAATTTAGACATACCAAGTTAGAGGGAATGGCAGGCATGACAGCTAAGATCATTTCCCCAGTGTTCTCACTGGGATTAGGAAGAAAAAATTGTGATGTGTTTTTTGGATGGCGAGGCTCTTCTGCACTCAAATTGGAATTTGTTGTCTTATGAGTGTTTGTGCTATTCTATTAATGTAATATAATTAAAGTGGGTGTGGTACATGCACTCCCATGTCCACGTACATAATGCTCTTTTACAGTTTAATCTGAAAAAAGATCTATGTCAAACCCACTTCATAAGTTAACTGTCCTCAAGATGTAGTTATTTCTGCATGTGAGGTATAGCTTAAAAAAATAACCTGCTGCAAGGGTGCTTTGCTTTTTTTTTTTTTTTTAATTACATTTCACACTCAATCACATTTTTAATACAAATAGAAAATCTGACTTTTCTCTTGAAGACTCTTATTTATTAACTGCTGAAATGAATACACTGGTCCAGAGGTGAATCTTTCGGTAGGAAAGAATGTGAGTACTGTCAAGTTCAGAAGTAATTTAGTAGTAAGTAACTCAGTACAACATATTAATAATTTTTGAAGCTATTTTTGAACATGATGATGAAGAAGATCCCTTTATATGTCAACTGATTAAAGAAGGAGGCCACTTAAGCCGTGGCATCCAAGCTGTGATGTACTGAAGAAGTGGGCTGTGGAAAGGCTGCTGTTTTCAGTTGGTAGCCATGAACTTGAATCATAGAGTCAAGGTTGGAAGAGACCTTCAAGAACATCCAGTCCAGCTGTCCACCCAGCACTGCCACTGTAACCCCTAAATCACTAAACCACATCATCCAGTGCCAGATCCAGACACCTCTTGAACACCTCCACGGATGGTGACTCCACCATCTCCCTGGGCAACCTATTCCAATGCCTCACCACCCTAGCAGTGAATTTTTGTTTCTAGTATCTAATCTGGATCGCCCCTATCTCAGTTTAAGGCCCTTTCCTCTTGTCCTCTCACTGCAGGCATGGCAGAAGAGACTGGCCCCCACCTCACTACAACCTCCTGTCAGGTGCATGTAGAGAGTGATGAGGTCCCCCCTGAGTCTCCTCCAGGCTAAACAGGCCCAGCTCCCTCAGCCATTTCTCATAAGTTGTGTTTTTTAGAGCCTTGTTGCCTTTCTCTGCACACCCTCCAGCACCTCGGTGTCCTTCTTGGAGAGGAGGACCCAGAACTGAATACAGTACTCGAAGTGTGGCCTCACCAATGCGGAGTACAGGGCTGGACCTGAACCTGCCATTGCTGACCAGGTTTGCAGCACAGGGAACTGCTGTTCGAAGTACCATTTCTTACCTGCTGATCAGTTGAGAGGAATCCTTCAAGTTTATGCACATTCATTATTTAGGAGTTTGTTATTCTTAGCCACGTCTAGTAAAAGGTGTTAGAAAATAATTCTTTGCGTCATCAGTTTCGTTCTGGCATGTCTGCATGTGTACACACAGGACTAACATGGTGCCAGAGCAAATTATTTATGTTGTCAAAGTATCAAAGATTTTAAAGAGGTGTCTTTTGCATTTTTTTTTTGTTAGATTCATTGATGATAAAATGTATAGCCTGCATACTGAAGTGAGAATTGGTGTCAAATAACACTTGGAACAGACTTAAATTATATGGAAATTGTTGAAGAGGTGTAGGTTAGGGTACAAAACAGTATCTGTATGAATGCTGTTGAAGCATTCCAAGCCTAATATTTTTTCTGAAATCTTGGCTTTGTTGAAATAAAAGAAATTTTGTGATTGTCAAAAAATGAGAGACTTTCCAGTGTAAATGCATGTGACATCCTTTTAGATGTCTGTGTAGTCATAGTGCAAAATCTCATGCACTGATACATTTACAAGTAGTGCGTGAGTGGCCTAAACGTTCCCATGAGCAAATGAATTCTTATGTACAAGAAGCTTACTGGAGAAGTAGAGTTATCCAACATGCAGAGAAAAGAAGAGAGGGTCAGATCACGTGATGTGATCACTAGAAAGCCTATGTCTGTTTTTATGAGTGGGACTGGTAACTTGGTGCTTCCTTAAATTACACTGTTTTTATTGTTTAATAAATTTTCGCTATGGTTTCATTTTTATACTCCACTTACATTCACTTCTGATTTGCATTTACACTGAGGTGTTGTTATAAACAGTTAAATAGCACATTGCCAGGTATGCAGCTGTGGAGCTGCTGGCCAGGGAAAGATCTGTGTGCAGAAGTGTGCCCACTGAAAGGGAGTATATTTCAATTTAGTATCTTCTTTTGCCAAAGTTTTTGGGTGGTAGTGAAGCTATGAAACTGAAGGGGAAAGCCAAATGCTTTGCAGGTGCTGAAGACAATTCAAGAGATAATTTATGATAATTTAAGACATAAATTAATTCAGAAAGAACTGGAAAGCATCTTGGTGTCCCAGTATGTTAGAAAAACAAAAGGCAATTAAAAAAAAAAAAGCCACAGAATGTTCTTCAGTCCAAGACAATCATGCCAAAAATAGCAAAAATTAGTTGCGTTAGCTGAGGAGAAGTTACATTACAGTTTTGCATATTGATGTCTACCGAAAGATGTATCTAAATGTTGCTGCAGGAGTTCAGCAGGAATAGAAGCACATTATACTCTCCTGTCACCTGGCTGATTACTGGCTGGGAAACTTGCTGGAGGGGTTCTTCGATCCCACATAGGTGTCAGCGGGAGTGCTGCCCCTGAGTGAAGGCTCAGAACTTATTTAAAGGTACGCTGAGCTGCTCAGTTTAGCTCTGGTAATGGCTTCAGTGGCATTTCTCACCAATTAATCACTGCACATTGGTAGAGCTGGAATAAAACTCAGCAGTTCCTGGATTCTGTTCCTGTGGTTAGACCGCCAGATCACAGTGTCCCTCTGGAGGTCCCAGTAGACAATAACAAGCAGACAATAATTTGACCAGAAATAGAAAATGGGGGAAGTAGTAACAATAAATTCATTAGCGCACTAATTATTAAAGTGAAGAGAATTCTGCACATGAAGTAGTTATGCTTGAAAATTACGATCTTAAAAAGAATAAAGTAATATAGGACTATCAGGCAATGAAGAAAATGAGAATAACTACATCATCTTGGGGGAATTGGCCTACATTTTGGCCTTGGTGGTAAAGATGACCTTGTTCATGTGGAATGTTCATAGGCAGAGCCAAGGAAGGATATGAAAGAAGGGTATAATGCCCTGTGACAGGTTATCCACCTTAAGAGACGAAGCTTTAAAGGTCTTGGCTCGATTGTTGCTAACACACCAGAGCTCATCTGCTGCACATTGCATGCAATAGTGGGGTCACTCATCTTGGAGGATAAAAAGCACTCTGAATATGCAATAATAATTGTTCTGTAAGAATCTGCACGACATTGAAGTTTATAGTTGATAATTTTTTCTGTTTGCTGTTAGGGCACAGCTTGGGGACTGACTTGAGTCAGCCTTTCCGTAATGGTGGTGGGTCTGTCCCATTTCTGCAGCTCCATGGGCTGAGTTCCAGGGTGGAGGCAATATAGCAGGCATTTCCAGCAAGCCACAAGTGGTTTTGCCAGTTATACTCAGGTACTATACTAATGAAGTAGCTGTAGATGCCAAGACTGATAAGACCTTTAAAAAAATAAGCATAGAAAAAACTATACTGTTGCTGGCAAAGTAAAGAGCGTGACAAAAAAAAATCACTTGTATTCTGGAAAACTAAGGGAAAAGTAGAAGAAACTGCAGAAGGATTGACATTCAAAGTACAACATATTTCAAACTGAGTTAGAAATGCCCAGTAGATTTTTAAAGCTGTGTTTCTCTTATAATTGTGTTTCTCTTCTGAGCTGCTGGTTACGCTGCAGCATGTACCTGAATAGCTGGCAGATAATTGAGGTATGGCTGTAGCAACAGCAGTGAAGCTGCTGTATGATAGGTTGTGTCTCTGGTGGTGCCTACATAAACGTGTGAAAACCTGTCTCATGTCTACATGCTGTAATTGTCATTTTTCAGTGTCAAGGTCAAGAATGTAATCAGAGCAGCAACATACTGTGTTGTCATTGTTTCAATTAGAAGAGGTAAATGTTTAACAGAGGTAGTTTGAAAATGGGTCATTACAGTGTGAAATTTGCTCAGTTTTTTGTGAACTGTGGTTATTTAAATAATGATATTTGCATAGGATCATTACTCATCTTAGACAAAGCAAAGGAGGAAGAGCTGTTTCTAATTTGTGTAATCTCAGTAGCCATCCAACTTCTTGGCACCATCTACCTCATTGAGCCTTAATAGAGGGTGTTGAATTGTTTCAACACACTTGCTACATCATTCAAAAAGGCTGCACAGATCTGTCTGATAGTATATGCAGTGACCCTTGCTATAATAAAAATAATCAAGGTTAGGGTAAAGAATAGTGTTACTGTCATTATTCCATATTTAGAAAGTATCTCTCACTTCATATAAGGCAAAAAAAAAAAAAGCAATTCTAAGCTTCTCAATAAATGTACTCTTTGCTATTTAAGCATTTTTAATCTGCTCTTGACACTGCATGAAATAATGATTATTAATAAATACATTATAATGGTATATGTCCAGAAAATTGAATGTACGTGTAAACGTAAAACCATCATCTCTTAAAACTGCAGAAATGGTTTCTGTTTACTTAAGATGATCATCCTTTGTCATTGGCAAAATCAGAGACTGGATGTGAAGAGTTCCTGTGATGAAGATGTGCACCTATCTAGTTATTCTTTATATAAATGGTGTACAAAATTAGAGTGTAATTCCACAAAATTGCTTGCTCTATTTTTCAGGATTTTAATAGCTTGTGGATGAGACTGATTTCCCACTGCTTTGCACTTTTTGTAGTGATATAGATTGTTGTACAGGATGTACAAAGTGGATATAAAATGCTACCATTCTGTTTTGACACATTTGACACAAAATATGCACGAATTATTATAGGCCTATTACATTTGAATGATAAGAGCATTTATCTGTGTGGAGATTGTAACTGGTCTAAATGAGGGCTTCTGAAGAACTGTTCATTCAGGTCACTCGTCACATGGGACATACAGCTGTGGGCTGCAGAGCTGTGTGCTTGTTTGTTGTCGTATCTCTGTGTTCAGGTTTACAGCAGGTAATGGCTTTTGGCAGGTGAATCCTATGACCACACCTAGAAAACTGATGGCTTATCAGTAACAGAAACAGAGACTTCTGCAGTGGTGCTGGAGAGGCCTGAGTGGCTGTGTGTACTTCTATTCCTGATCTGCATCTCACTGACAAGATCTGTAAAAAAGGATCCAACAGCAATCTGTAATCAGCATCTGTAAAATAGCATCTGTGTAACAAACAAAGGATCCAGCCGGACCTGCATAGCCTGCATGTTTGTTGTTATATAGTCAGAGCCAGGTATCTAAAAGAGAAGTGGAAATTACATCAGTACCAACCCTTCTCTTCATACAGCTGTGGTCAATTAGGTTTGATTCCCTGGGACAGCTGTCTCTTATGAGGAGTAAATTCTTTGTCAAGGGAATGGTCAAGCATCAAACCTCTGTGCTGTGATTCTTTGTATACTTAGGTGGGGTTACCAGGAGTATTACTTAGCACAGATATTGAAAACAAGCCCTAGGGTGTTCAAGATCGTTATGTGTCCTTTTTATATGTAGCATGTGATTCTGCATAATAATTCCAGGGATACGAAAATTTTAGGAATGTTAAGTATTGTGTAGGTAGGAAAAGAGCTCTTTGTTAACACTTCAGTCCTGTAAAAATATTTCAAAAACCTTTTTGGGAACATAAGACCATAAGTTGAAGATCTTGAAGTGATGGATGCCACATGCAGACAAAAACAGTTTCTCTTTTCTGATGCTCTTAACAATTTACAGAAGGATCAGTTAAGACTAGAGAATGGACCTCAGAACAGCAGTGAAATTGAAGTGGCAGAATACAGCTTTAGACACATTAAGATGTAGGAGACAATACGGAGCAGGTGCTTGCCTTAAACCACAGCATTGCTTGGAAGCCATTTGTGGTAAAGTGACATCACATCACATGGCCACAAGAAGGCACAGGGTTGACTGAACAAATGACCAGCCTTGCCATGACAGGGAAGTGGAATGCAGACAAAGGATGCTGTAATCTGGCCAGGAACAAATGATACTCATGATGGCTGCCTCTTGGGTCCTGTAGGAAATTCGTCAAGAATGGGTTGTCAAATCTTCTATACCAGCCGTTCACCAGAAGCTCAAGCAACAGTTTTGCAGTTGATTATTTAATTCAGCTCTCTCTTTTACTTTTTCTTAGGTGCTGTTTTAATTAACCTTAATCTTAGTTAACCATGTTTCCATTATGGCTAGAGGAAAGAGAGAGGAGGAAACACAAAGAACAGGACAAGAGTGAAGAAGTGTTTCTTGACTGAAAATGAAAAACTCATGAGGCCTCCCAAGAAATTTAAAAATGCATGGGGCAGACTGAGGCTTTCAGCCCAGACTCTCTCACACTTTCCAAACCTGGCTGCTCCCACACTGAAGAGCTTTCTTGCTGAAGGCAGCTCTGCTTTGGGCCCATCACGACAGGCCACTCCTGTCCCAGTCAAAATTTATCAGTATTTCACATTCAGATACTCATGGAAGCAGGAACTAGAATGCGGATCTTCCCTTCTTCCTTACATGTAAGGGAAAGCCCCTGGTTGTAGTTTCCCCCTGGGTCTGCAATGCTCTTTGGGTTTCAGAAATGCTCACAGCTTGCGCCGTGAAAATGTCCATTGGAAGGACCGTAACACAAAACTTCATAAGCTGATTTTTAGCACTGGCCTATGAGAATCAGGGAAGTGAACTCAAACTCAAGTGACAATGAAATCTGTTTTTCCCAAATCCTGCTTAAATTAGTAGGTCCTAAACCATGTCTTTTGCTTGGGGTCTGTGGGTAACACAAAGAAAGAAACAACTTGGCTGTGCTTCCTAGTGCTTCAACAAGAGCTAAATGCCTTGCTCCATGCAGACAAAACCTGGGCTGCTCCAGAAACAGAGCTATGCTGCTGCAAGGGAATTCGAGACTACCCTGTCTCCCTTTTCTTCTGTAGGTTCGAATTTTCTTTATCTGTTATCTAGCCAGTTGTTAACATACACAGAGCAAGTTAACTAGGTATGTAAAGAATTTTAGTCTTAAAAAATGGGCCTTAAAGGCAGCTTATTCTCTTTGTGGATCTAACTCCTGAGTTCAGATGAAAATGCTGAAGAAGTTTTTATGCAGCCTTTCTGGTGAGGTGGGCAGAGCAGAGAAGAGCCACCTCAAGCACTTAAGTGTGTTTCTGAAGCCACAGCTGCTCTGTACTTTGTACAGGTCCTACCAAGACATCACGTACCAGCTGGGGACTGGCATAGCCAAGCCCGCCTGTGCCTGTGCCATGTCCTCTCTTGGCTCTATGCCTGCTGGGGAGCAATTGCAGGAAGCTCCTGCCGAGAGCAAGCTGAGAGCTCTCATTCTCACCGCCAGCGGCAGATTTCATCTGGCTAGATCCTAGGTGATGGAAGGTAATCTGTTGTATTCACTGCAGTTTTTGACTTGTCCTCATCTGCTACTGAAGATCATATCAGTATTTTTGCATCCCTAATTTGTAAGTGATTTGCACTCCAAGTTGTGGGAACAAATAATTCCGTGCGTAACTTAGAAAATGTGGGCTGTGGAGTCTATTTGCAGTAAGCATATTAGTTAAATTACCAGTGTGATTAACTGTAAGAATGAATGTGCTTTCATAAATACCGAAGCAATTATTTCTGGTAATTTATTCCACTCCTTACAATATGGCTGCAAGAATCTGAACTAGTGTTTTTCAGATAATGTATTCCATATTTTGTGGTGGGGACTTGAGAGAAATTTCTTTTTGCTAGGGCAATTAGCTTATACTTATTTGGAGAACATTTTCAATTTTCTTTATTAGAGTTTAGGAAATTGTGAGTAAAATGATTTTGATTGTAGGTACAGCAACGTAACAACAAAGTACACTTCTAAGCTCTCATTTCCGTATTCTTTCATTTGGTAAGACTAAAACACCATGCATAACATGAGTGTATAAGTATATATACTTTAGGATTATAAACCCAACCCCCACTTTTACAGTGACACCAGTTAGATGTTTTATTTCTGAGTTAGTGCTGCATTCACAAGTTACTAATCTAGCTAGAGGTTAGTATTGCCTTGGTTGGGTTCATTCAACTGTATTCACAAATGAACTTGTCTTCACAAATGTTTTTTTTTCAGAAATTATCTGTCTTGAAAGAAAAAGAACAACTTTAAATCATATTGTTGGTTTGTTCCTTTTGGTCTGGGTCCAGTATGGAATGCAGCCACATGAGTAGTTGAATTAACACAAGAGAGGAGGTGTCAATTTCCAGGCAGGAATGAGGGAAAACAGTTTGGATTTACTAGAGTGATATGATCTTCAACCAGATGTTCCACCAGCTACAGCTTGGAAGTATGGCACCAAAGGCTATTCCTTTGACTTGAGTAGCTACTTTGCTTTTTCATTGCTACTTGAAACCTTTTAAAATTTTTAATACTGAGTTTATGAAACATGAATTATGGATGACACAAACACTGTCTTTGCTTTTAAATTGTTTGAGGAACTGTAGGATTATTTTTGATTTATTAATGTTTTTCCAGGGACAAATATATTGCTAATATTGTGGGCAAGCAAGTGGAGGTATTTCTCGTGTACTATTATATGTAAGTTTAGGCAAGTTTCATCTGAAAGAATATTCACATCGAAAGCAGTGGCCCAGGAGTCACACCACCTAGATTTGGGTCTTTTGTTAATTCTATTCCAAGTTGCCTTTTTGCTGTTAAAATCTGCAAAATCTTCAGTTCTTACTTGAAGAAGCATCAATGTCATGATTAGGAGCTTTATTGATGAAAGGTCAGATCTTTCTCTTTGGAGACCATCAGAGAGCGGTGCCTATTTCTGTTGAAAACTGGGAAATAGTTATTCACATAGCCCCCTTTCAGCCCTCCTTAAATTCAGTGTTAAGGTCAAAATTAATTACTGTTTACCACTCGCACTTATACAAAATTTGGATATACTACACATGCCTAACCTTCATGCTGTATAAAGTCGTATCTTTGTGTGCCTGTTGTCATGTGAACCAGACCACTTACTTCAGTTAAAATGAATGTGGGAAAGTAAAACTGCTTAAAAATAAGGTTTAGAGGGATGCTGTGAGCAGCTACACATGTACCTCTATGAAGACTTGAATGGCAGTTGCACGAGTTCTGCCTTGATTTCTCAGTAACTTGATGTGCAATGGATGTGTTCATTTTTTTATTCTCTTCTTCTACAGTGAAGGCATACAGACTTGTAATTCTAGTTCAGAAAAAAATCTGCCTTACAAATTAATAAAAGTTACTGTATACTCCTTCACATATTACATAATCGAACATATATTTCTCCCAACTCCCAAGTCTTTGAAAGATATATGAAGATATTGAAGAATCATGCAAGATGGAGATGTTCTTTTAAATTTGCATTAGAGACTTCATGTTTACAAGAACGAATTGAGAATGACCATCATTCAACAAGGCTGAATGAAAATGAATACTTACTCATGAAAAGAGTTCTTAGAACAGAAGAGTGATATCCTGTGGGGCTTCAGGAGTTGTGTGCCTTTCACATGTAACTATAATGCAATGTACCTTTTCTGCAAAATTATAGCAAAATATTTCCCTGACAGTTTTGTTGGAATATTTCTTTGAAATTAGTGCTTGTATTTTAGAACAACTCCGGACCACTGTTGGAAGTCAGCTGCCAGCTTCCATTAGTTGAATATAAATAATAAATCAGCAGGCACTTAGAATGGTATAACCCCCCAAAAAGTGAAATTATTGATTTCTGCCCTTCATTTTTCATATGTTGCATCTTTTTTATATGCCTGGTTTCTTTGCATTTATTGCATCAGGTATTGATGGGCATTTTTAGAAGTAATTTTGATGCTGTAAAATTTATTTTTTCATTCTTCTGGGTACTGAATTAATTTGGGTAGCTGAAGTTCTAGATGAAAATTATTGCTTCTATTATTATTACTATTTGTATGTACTGATTAAAAGTTATGGTCTTAAGGAATATGTAGAAGGCTTGTAATAAGCCATACAATTTGAACCACTCATGATACTTCTGCAGAAATGTCTCACTGGTGCAAAATATTGCAGAGTTATTAATCTTTCTTGAGAAGGAGCCAGTGGCTTTCAAGGTATTTTTGGTGTCTAGCTCCCACTTCACTAAATTTCCCATGTTCTTTATCTGACCTAATATTCCTCCTGACTGAGAGGCCTGGGAGACTTCAACCCACGCTGCAGCCTGTAGGACAGTGACACTGAGTGCACACATTGAAATTAACGTCTCTCTCCCATTCCCTGTCCAAGGGTGCAGATCCTCTTACTCTAAGCCAGTCCCTGTGCTCACACATTCCCCCTGAGGTGTGATAGTCCTCATCCCAAGACAATCTCCTCCTTTTGCTCATTTCCTTTTTCAAATCCCAAAAGCTTCACCAACCTCACAGATCCAGAAGTTCTTCTGACCTCTGATACATGCCAGGCAGAGAAGGTGTATAGGGTAGCAGATGCTACAAACAACTGCAGAAGGAAGTTGAGTCCATCGATATCCTAGGATACTGGATATTACTCTACCCTCGTTTTATCAGTATTTAAGAATTCTATTTTTATTTGTTGTAGCGTATTTAAAGTTCTTGCTTTTATAATATCAGTATATCACACATCACTGTGCTGCACTCAGAGGTGTATAGAACAGATTAAAAGAAAGCAGTATGCAGAATTCCTTGCCCCATTGCAGGGAACAGCATTTAAAATCAGAAATGACATGGAGTGGCTGTCTTACTCATGAAAGAAAAACTGAGGCTTCATTCCTACTCATTTCTTCCAGCTGAAGTCTTGATCAAAATTCCTACAGTAAAAAGCTACTATATTGAGTATTTTTTCCCTTATTGAGTATTTTTGTACCCAGACATCTGTCACATTGCTGTTTTTACAAATAAAATTAAACTATGCAAATAGATAGAAAAATTGTTATTCTTGGAGGTGATAATAAAGTTTCATATTGTGCATAAAAATCAATACTGTATGTTTTAAATATAAATTTAAAGCAGCTAGTGAATAGAGAAGAAAGCATGGGAAGGGTTCTTGATTTGTGGTTTACTGTCCTCACTAATGGGTGTCTGTGACTTGATTTAGCAGATAATGACCAAATGTTTTTACAACAATAATTCATCTGAATTAGAACGTTTCTCTGCAGGTTTTGACATAATGGTAACATTTTAATTGAATTCCTAAGAGGGATTTATTCATCCAGGGAAAATATATTTTAGACACTCTAGACTGTGGATTGTTTAAATCTGGTTACCTCCGTGGGCAGACTTGTGTTGTCTGACCTTGGAAAGCAGGCAGTGACAGAACTAAGATCCTGTAAAAGAGATTTGTGATGCTGTTTGCCTGTTACTAAAAAATGGATAATTTTTAAATGGAAGTTTTGTTACAGGTCATTAATTTGTGGCTCTGAGTGTTTGCCACATGGAGCAGGGGTGTGCACGGTTGCCCAGCTGCGACAGCACAGTGCCATGGGGGCTTCTCTTTTGTCTCCACAGAGGCAGGGGGCAAGAAGCTGCGGAGCACGGTCCAGAGGAGCACTGAGACAGGGCTGGCCGTGGAGATGAGGAACTGGATGACTCGTCAGGCTAGCCGCGAGTCGACGGATGGGAGCATGAACAGCTACAGCTCTGAGGGAAAGTAAGCAGCATTTACAGCTGTGGTGTCCTCGTGTTTCTCCATGAAACTGGTCATTAGAGAGAGGCACAGTGAGCACTCTAGGTCCCGTTCAGTCAGAACTCCCTTTACAAGGCAGTGTCATTGATGGACCAAGCCTAAGTCTTCCCCTGTGACTGAAAGAGTCTCCCACTGTTGGTGCGGAAGGAGGAGGAACATTTCTGCTGTGCCATGAGAAGGGCACACGGTGGGTCAGATCATCATCATGAAGTGTGTCAGGAGGGGGGCAGGTGCAGTACACCGGGTAAAACACAGATATGGACAAGTTCTCTTCCAAAAATTCGTGGCATATGTCAGTGCTTTGCAGATCAAAGCATTCCAGAGCATTTCCAGGTGTCATTCACTGGGCTCAAGAGTTTTTCAAAGATTCTGCTACTTTAATCCTGAAGAAATTATCTGGGCAGAAGTACGAGTCTGTCATGTATCATGGTTTTCATAAAAGCTCAAGTTAAAAACTTCTGAGTTATATATATGAGACATTGCCCAGAAAAGTCTTACTGTAGGTTGATTTATTAGTGGTGTTCACAGCACTGGACAATACATCTGTGCTGCACAATATATCTTATGTGTCCAAGTTGATGCACTATATGCATTTGAGATGGCCATTTCTTAATGATTGGTCATTACAAATTTCATTAGTTCTTGTTGCTCTGTAATGGAGCACAGATAATTTATGGCAAGCATTTTAATTTTAAGTTACTTTGGTCATTTGCCACAAGGGATTTCAATTCTCTTATTGAATAGATGTCATTCTCAAAGACATTTTAAACAAAATATTTAGAATGAATGCCGATTTTAAAAATAGCAACCAGTATTTGGTCTAATGTCATCATTTCATTGTGTACATTTGATATTTAGCCATTGAATTCAGAGTAACTGAGAAATGTGAGTAATTTAACCTTCATGTAACTAAGTCAGTGGTGAGGGTGTGTGTTAGTATCTTGATGAACTGGTCTCATATGAATACTTTGATAATTAACAGTGGTCTTTAATATATTGGAAAAGGAGAACATGATGGAAGAATACTAATGTGGAAATTATTGAGGATTAGTGCTTTCTTTACCTGTTTGTTTATATGCTGGAGGCTAAATTGCTGCTTGTTGAACACTGTGGGATTTTGAAAATTACAGTAATTGTTTTTTTAAGTTCCTTACAGTACTACCAAACCCACAAACATTAAGTGCAAAACATGTAGAAAACAAAAAACAAACCCAAGCCAAAATAAAACAAAAAACCAAATCAACAAATAAAAACCACAAAGGACAAATATAAGTGTATTTGTTTTTTTGCTTTTTTCAATGTTATTTCTAGTTTGATTTTCCCTGGTGTGAGGTTGGCTGCAGACAGCCAGTTCAGTGATTTTCTGGATGGCCTTGGTCCTGCCCAGCTTGTAGGACGACAGACGTTGGCAACGCCATCAATGGGTAAGTGTTTATGTCCTCTAGATATGATATATTCTATTTGGTCAGGTAATTAGAACATAGAATTTATCTAGATTCCCTTTAAATATGGATTTCTCTTGTGGTTTCTAACAACTCAGTTAAGACCAAAGCTATAACCTCAGCCAAAGTTGAATGGAATCGTGGATGCTTATGAAAATGTGCAAAAGTAGGAAGATGCTTTGAAAAATTTGGCCTTTTACCTCTTCTTTAGTTTTCCATCTTTAAAATGGGGCTAATGAGACCAATTTTTTCTCTGAATCACTTGGATAATATTGTATAAAAATAGGTAGTTTAGGTGCAAAATATTTGTTACTATTGTGTTTACAGACTTTTATATTCACAAGTTATCTTTTCATAACTTGTCTTAAACTAGAGGCACGGTGAAGAGATTTCAGGCAGTTTTACAATGCTGCTTTGTATTAATTCCCTTGCTGCCTTTTTTTTTTATATGAAACTCTTAGAAAGAGAAATTAATTTGAAGTAATAGGGGAATGGAAGATGGGAGACAAGGTGTTATTGCAAAGGTTTTAAATTGTTTACTAACATAAACAGCAGTGAAGAGGGTAAGTGTTGAATTATCTAGTGTTAAAATCCAGATCATACTTATTGATAGAAAACAGATGATACAAGTCACCACATACTCATCCTAGAAATTCTCTCAACATTTCTTATATTAAAGTAGTTCTGAATTACAATGCTGGGATTTCTTTTTGTTATCTAGGAGATATTCAGGTGGGAATGATGGACAAGAAAGGACAACTGGAAGTAGAAATAATCCGAGCCCGTGGCCTTGTTGTAAAACCAGGTTCAAAGACACTGCCAGGTAAGGAAGAAAAACCTTAGTAACAATCTTAGCACAGGGCCAGGGGGTTGGACTTGATGATCCTAATGGGTCCTTTCCAACTCAGTATATTCTATGATTCTATGACTCTAAGAATAGCATTCTACCAAAAAAATCTGTGGCTTTTCTGTTCAGCTTTGTCAACTCTTACCAAATTCACAGCTCAGTAGACGACAGTGTTGTATGTACACTTAAATGCATAACATATTGAAATGATACACCAAAAATCAGCCCTACTTCAGGAGGAAATTAAAAATCAGGCTGCCAGAAGACACAAAAGTGTTTTTGATAATAGCAAAGGTATCCTTTATTATGGGGTAGAAAGAAAGGTATATACTGAAGTTTTCATATAGGAATCTTAGGCATGAAGAATCTTAGGAATCAAGAGATGTGGAATAGGTACCCACTCAAGAAGTAGACCAGTATTTGATACTTACTTCTTATTTTATAATCTGATGTCCTATAAGACTGTGTGAAAAGGACAATATAATGATATTTTTAGCAAGCTCTTCTGCCAAAATAGAAATCGTGTCAGAGTCTTTTCTTCACTGATTTTCACCTTGTAGATAATTTTAAATTATTAACAATTTGGAGCATTGATCCAAATCTCACCAAAGTCATTGCAAGTTGTGCATTTACTTAATAGCCCTATTTTGCATATTGTACAGTATAGAGATGCTATATATAGGAGTACCTGATTTTTTCAGGTCAAAATCTGAATTGTTTCATGGTAGAAGAGACATACAAAATAAATCAAGAAAAAAATACACCCAAGGAGAAGAGTAAAGAAAATGCAGGGATGCTTTGTATGGGAATAATTAACATTGCTTGTGGAGATTTGATCTTATAAGTTATATATCCATTAAAAGCAGATTTTTATATTGTGATAAAAGTGTGTATGTGACAAAAAAAAATCTGGACTTCTTTACTTACTGTTCTTTATTTTCGTTCTTCTAAGCACCATATGTAAAGGTGTATCTATTAGAAAATGGAGTCTGTATAGCCAAAAAGAAAACAAAGGTAGCAAGAAAAACGCTGGAACCACTTTATCAGCAACTTCTATCATTTGAAGAAAGTCCCCAAGGGAAAGTTTTACAGGTAATTTGCATTAATATTCCTCTGAACCTGAAAATGTCACCTGTACAGTTTTCACTGAATGGGTTTCAGGCTTCATTTCAGGCTTCTTTCTTTCTTTCAGGCTTCATTTGGCTGTAAATTCTCATATTTTATATACTTGTTAAGCAGATAAATACAACAGTAATAGCTATTTATGCAAGTAGAAACTGAGTTTGCAAGTAGAACCGAGCAAAAGTCAGTTACAGATTATTTTGCTTCTGCTGTATGTATGGGCTCCTCTCACTGAGTTTTCTCTGGTATCGTGGATAACTGCTGTTTGTGCCCAGATCATTGCTGTCACTGCATCATGATTAATATACACAGAACTAAACTACGGCAGCAGTCAGATATTTCATTCCTTACTGTAATTAAATAAGCAGAGACTTTTGACAGATCAGATTAAAGCTTTTGTAATCTTTGCTGAAATTTTTTCTATTTTCTTGTGTTTCTTTTCCTAACAGATAATTGTTTGGGGAGACTATGGACGTATGGATCACAAATCTTTTATGGGAGTGGCACAGATACTTTTAGATGAACTGGACCTGTCCAACATGGTGATTGGGTGGTTCAAACTTTTCCCTCCTTCTTCCCTAGTAGACCCAACCTTAGCTCCTCTCACTAGAAGAGCTTCCCAATCATCTCTTGAAAGTTCAACAGGACCTTCGTATGCTCGCTCATAGCAGCTGTGAAACTGTTGTCATAGCAACCAGCGTTACAAAAAAATAAAATTACAGGTCGCAAACCCTGGTAACACTGCATGCTTAATGTTGTGTCTTCTGAGCCTGTTTCTAGGGCTGCAACGCGATCCTGTGTTCTCAAGGAAGTTGCACACATTGTGCCCTACGGAAGGCCCTCAGGTGATGGACTGAAATCATGAAGAACTGATAGGTTTGGAGTTCAGGGACTCAGTTTTGGTCCGATCTGAAGCCATGGACTAAACTAAAAAAATCAATCTGTTTCATGCAACAAAAGTCCTTTTCAATGGCCTATCTGTTTTGTTGCTCCCGTTTCTTTATTTATCTGCCCTCCCCTCCTAAAGCTTGGTTATGCCACAGAAACGGAGTTACCCTCCCATGAAGCCACGTTACAAGTCAGTGGATTAGCAGACACTGGAAGAAAGGAAGAATGTAAGGATGCTGGAAAAGTCAACTGACACTTGCAGCAGTTGCTTGAGATCTGAAAACTCTTCATATTGAAAAGGTTCAAGACTTAAATTGGCGGCTTCATACCTCCAGCTGTTCACACAGTGAAACCCCAGACATGATGGACTCTCTGATAAATAAAGTTCTGTGGATATACTGTACTGTATGAAATTAAGAAACTTTTTTGCATGGACACAGATTTAGCTGAACACTTAAATTATTTTCTTGGGGCTGCAACTTGCAAAAAAAAAAAAGAATAAATCAGCCATTTTCAACAGTTTATATTATTTTTAAAAGTAAATTTCACTAGTGCATGGTTTTAAAGGGAAGAGAATGCAACAGGGTGATACAAAGACACACCACGTTTATCATTCTTTAAACCAGTCATGGTCTGTGTTTTTGCAGACTTATATTAAAAATAAAAAATAATTTCTAGCAAATATTTAAAATTCTGTTTATGTGACAAGAAATAAGTGTAATATATTAAATTTATTTAAATGTAAAAGGTACAAGCCTTGTAAAGTTCAACATAATGTGCAAATTGTACACTTCTTTTACCTCCTTCTTTCTCTATCTCTCCTCCCAACCTCCCTTCTTCCTTTTGCTCTTTTTCCCCTCAACCTCCCAGGATGATCAGCATATTCTAAAATGGCTACCTTTTGACTTATTACTCTCTTATGCCCCATATTTGGTTCAGGGTTGCAGATTGTTCTGCATTTCTGAATTATTTGAGAAAAATATTGTTTAAGAGCTTACGTTTTTTCAAGCATGTTGAAAAGGATTTTGCAACATGGCTTGGGAGTACATTAATGTAATTCAGCATGTATTTGATAAAGAAGATATTTGAACTTTTGCAATTTATTGTACAGTGCATGGTAACTTATTTTCATTTTTTCTCACCTTCGAATTGAATTCTACAGCAAAATACTGGAATCATGTGGCCATTGTAAGATGTCTTCAATAAATTTGTTTTCAGCACCAGCATCTTTCATTCAAAAACTGAACTATCATTTCTTGAAGGTTTTTGGAAAGAGGAAAAATTGAGTACCTGATTGGTTTTTAGGAGGCAAATTTAAGCACCTTTATTTGCACTAAACCAAATTGATTGCTACATTTTTGAAGTAACAAAAGCAGCAAAGGTTACAAATCCATACAGTTCTTCTGCTGTAAAGTTCAATTTTCATAAATTACGTTTGCGTTGCAAAAGACATAATTAGGTAATATCAGTCTGGAAAATATCAGTCTTTGGTTTGTAAAATAGCCTTAAAGAAAGCTTATCAGTACCACTCTGCCAGCTATTTGACACCATTACCAGAACCTCACTGCAGTTAATGGATCTTCAAAACCCTGGGTTTTGTAGCAGACAGTAACTACCGTTGGGTGGTGCTGCAAGTTCAAGCTTCTCATTAAATTATGTTATTTAAAGGGAATGTAACTGGCTAATGTTAAATAACGAAATATCCTTCTTTTTTTTTTTTCCTGGGTCTTTGTATGCCTTGAATACCTACTTAAGTTTTAATATTGAAATCTTGCAATAATTTTCGAAGTACATTACATTTACCTTTATGGCCACACAGAATTATTCTGATTTTATTTGAAAATCTGTTGAAGTTTCCCATTAAAAAATTGTACATGCCTCTTAAGAGGGAAAAAGTAATAACAGTATCACTTATAATGCCTTTTACTTTGTGCAATATCATAGAAAATGAGATTGTGTCTTGTCTGCAGAGTTTATATAATGGATTATTGTTAAGTTAATAGACAGACTGGTAAAATTATATTTATTGAAATAATTTAGACATCTGTCTACCAGCAGCAAATAAATGCTACTAACATGCAGTCTACAATATCCCCTAGGATATTAAACAAAATACATAACCATTTTCCTGACACTGTGAGATGTGCTCACACATTCTTGTATGCATAGTCCTCTATAAATTATTTCAAATTTTAAAATCAAGGACATGATGCATGGAAGGTTTGTACATAATTGTCATTATGCAGTATTTATTTTAAAAAAAATTAATGTATTTTTTTTAATTTTCACACGTCTGCAACTCTACTTATGGTTTAGTCATGTAAATAGTACTATTCCAGTGATCACTGCTGTCTTGTAAATAGTACGTTTTAAAAAGTTAAAAGGAATTACAGTTGGGGGAAAAAAAAAAGGGCAGACTAGGCCTGTAATGAACACCAACTAATGTAAATCAAACTCATTCTGGTGATGGTATTTAACACTTTAAATAAAACATTTTCTTTACAGAATTTGCGTGCAGCATTTTGTTGCTTTTCTCTAAGGTGGTCAGCAGCATCCTTCCACACCCTTCAGTGGAGCTGGTGGCAGGCGGCTGACGCAGCTGGAGCACAAGCACGCTTGTCCCTCCAGTCCCACCGCCGGGCCTGCCCCGCACCGCCGGGCCGCGGGCTCTGCGCTCCAGCCGCCCTCAGGCTCTCGCATGCCGGCAGCGCACGGCTCCCGGGATGGAGCTGGCTCCAGCTCTGGCTGCGAGGACGTGCTCCAGCTCTGATACAACCAGCACACTAAATATGCTGAGACCGTGAAGTACTCCCACTGGCTGCTGGGGAGTAGCTGCACTATCCAGTTAGACTTCCACCCTGTCCCTAGATACCACCTAATATTAGCTGCCTTTTTTTTTTGTGAGCAGGGTACAAACGAGGACAGAGTGCCCACCTGACAGTGGTGGCTGCAAGGGCTCATGCAGCCTCTGCAGAAGGGAGCAGTGGTCCAACACTTCTACAGCGATGTGAGGAGTGGGTGGAGATGGGAGAGTAGACACTTTTATCTCCACCTGACCGCTCCGAGGCAGCATCACCCAGGCACTGGGGACTGGGCAAAACTTGAGCACTTAGGACTTGGAAATTTACTGAAGAGTGAGAGGCTGGCTGGCAGTTTGAACAGCAAAACGTGTGTATTTATTTCCAGATACGAGGTGAAAGAAAAGCACTGCAGTACTGTCATGAGACAAAACCAAAAAAGCAAGCAAGTGTATTTTGGGCCGAGCAGTGGTGGGTACTGTGAAGATAGGAGCTCCATTTGTTGCACTGCATCTGCAAGTGGGTTGCTAGAGGAACAGACCCAGATTTCTGGGGTGTTAAACCACTAATACCACAGCAGGTCCCTCTCTTCTGCTGATGCTGACATTGCTGTTGCAAGGGTGTCAGGGCAGGAAAATCCCTGGGTGAGAACTGGTCTACGGGGGCAGGTGAGGCTACCCCATGCCCCAGAGCACATCACCTCCAGCCCTTTGGTGGGGTGGGCAGCAAAACTACCTCTTACCACAGCTGAACATGAGACCTTGTCTGTCTTTGGCACTTGTTAGAAATATACACAATTACACTCAGAGAATCCTTGAAAAGGCCCTTTGATACCACTGTACAGGCCAAGACAGCTACAACACATATTTTTCTAAAGGTTCCCATTCTCTGAGACAATTTCTCAAGATTGCTTGCTGTTTCCCCTCTCCAATTTCTTCTTGTCTATGTCCATTTAATTTCAAACCAAACTAAACTAGATCATGTAATATTAACAGTACCACTTTACTCATGACTACAAAACATTGGCTCAGATGGCTGATTCATCTGGTTATGCTGGGAAGAGTTTGTGCCAATAAAAAAATGCAGTAAAACACCATGGTGCCCTAATTATGGGGCTTTTCTGCTTCCATGCCTTTGCTTCAGGTTTTCAAGGCTTAAGTAGCATGATGTTTGCCATGTTGAGTGTGAGCATGGGGCTCACCCTCCTAACCAGACCACCACTGCATTCTTGCAGTTTCCTACTACTATCAAATATCCTTTCACAACTGTATAGTAATTAAAATGTAATAGTTTTTATATAGATGTTTAATATGGCATAAAAGGTAACAAAGCTTTCATTGCTTCCTCACAAAGTTGGATAATGCTGTGTGGAAGTCTAAAACAGTTCATACTTCTCTTGGCTCATATCTGTGCAATTCTCATTTCCCTGATACCCAAGCAGCAAAGAGCAGACACCACAGCTGTAGATCTCACAGCTTCCAACTGTGACTATCCTCCCTGTCCCTTCCTTGGTAAGTATTTACAGCAATGCTTTACCAGGAGCAAGTAGCAATGCAAGAAAGAAGATGCACATTGGCCCAGCAAAGAGTGGTTCACTTTTAAAGGACAGGCTTATGGAACCTAGTTTAGCTGTCAAAAAAAAAAAAAAAAAAAGAAAAAGCTATCTGCTACTAATACCAAAGATAAAGTAACTTCTGGAATTACTTGCTTAATACCTGCCTATTTTAGATGTCTTGTTTAGGATGGGATGAGTTGCGCTGGGGGCATCAGATTCTCTCCACTGGCCACAGAGGCAGAAAGTGATGACTGGCTTGTGTTGAATTTCTACCTTCATAGCAGCTGTGCTTAGGAGAAGCAGATCCAGGCACAGCAGCCAGAACAAGGATTCCAGAGTCCTTCAGTAGCAAGACCTATCTGAACTGCCTGTATAATTATCAGGACTGAGGGCAGCAGGCAGCCAGTACCTGATGAAGGAGGAAATGGCTGTGAATTAATTTCCCACATCTGACACACTGTCATGTCAGGTCACTCCTCAGCCCAGCCCCAGGGAGAAGGAGAAGCAGCCATACTAATTAAAACACAGGGCACTGATGCCCCAAAATATATTTGACATGAGGTCACACAGAAAGGAAAGAGCATCCTAGATCTGCAGAGAGTGCAGGGTGCAGGACTAAGGAAAAGTTTGTCATAAGTGCCTGTCCTCTGTGGATGTTTCTGCAGCCAAGAACAGTTTATTTAGTGCTATCCAAAATGTGCATATTATGGAAGTGGTGTTGGCATGAAGATGGAATGGGTGAGTGGTACTGGATGCCATTAATTTTATGGACATGAAGGTTTAGGATACCTCAACGAGGTGGGAGCAGGTTTAGCACCGGTAGTGTTTCAAGCGCAAGACTCACGAGCAGTGGCTGGAGTCACTTGGCTTGTTCAGCTTGGAGAAGGATAAGGGGTGACTCCACCACAGTCTAAAGCTTCCTCCTGGGGGCCAGTGGGGGGAGGAGTTGCTGATCTCCTCTTTGGTGAGCAGTGATAGGACACAGGGAAAGGGAATGGAGCTGCATTGGTCGAGGTTCAGATTGAACATTAGGGAAAGGCTTTTCAACCAGAGGTCACCGGAACAGGCTCTCCAGGGAAGCAGTCATGAGTTCAAGGAGTCTCTGGATGATGCTCTTATTCACATGGTTTAGGTGGTCCTGTGAGACGCAGGGAGTTGGACTCAGTGCTCCTCATGGATCCCTTCCAACTTGAGATACTCCATGATTTATCTGAAGCTGTTAGCTGTTAGTCAAAGTTAGTCAAAGTCCTTCTGTCTAGCTACAGTTTTGGTAAAGGAATGATCGGTGTTTTAAAGGTGATATTAATATTAAGGTGACACCATTCACTGAAATGAAAACAAAGCAGAACACCAACACTTGCTAGGCCAAAACTCAACCAGTAGGTCCTGGTATGCTGATAGTACCACTGACACATGAAGAAAACGGCCAGTACTACCCTTGCCAGTGCATGGCAGCCTAGTTTGAATGCCAATAGCAGCCAAAATTATTATCCCGTTGATGAGAATTAAAACAGATTTAGGTAATACTGAGGGATTAAGTAGTAATGTGAAATTATCAAAGTAGCAGATATTTTATTGATATCCATTCTGATGCCCCCTTTTGTTCCTGGTTAATTAGTATTTTAGCTGCAACATTCCTGAATACTGGCAGACAGATCCCTGAAGATGAGGAAGAGTAATTTAAATCAGGCACCATCTCCCAGGGACCAGCACACTGAGACTTGTGCTGCATGGGAAGAAACTCAGTTAAGAAGCTTGAGGACATTAGAAGTTTCTTCTTACAGTCTCCCACACACCAGAAATGACACAAAGATTTTCTTTATCTAGCAGTTTCTCAGCCCATGTTCTGGTTCCATACCAAATTCCAAGCTGTGATTTTGTGTTTTGGAATTTGTACTCAAGAACTGCGTACTCTCAGACTGGCTAACCTGGCCTTCCAGACGCCTTAGTCACCATCTGCCACGTGCCTGAGGTGTCAGTGCACACAGTTACACAACCTCATGCACGAACAAATGAGTCCTGTCCTTCACTGTGTTTTGGCTCTACAAACACTGTGTTTTGGCCCAACAGTCTGGAAGCCAGCAGCTCTGGCTCTCTAGGAACAGCCCTGGGGTAGTATGGCACTTCACCAAGAGACAACTTTATTCCTCACTAGCAAAAAATACAGCTTGGATAATTGACATTTTTTATATATCCTGATGCACTTTGGCCATTGAAATAAAGTGAGAAGGGTAGATCTCAGAGTGAGCCAAGAAGCATTTGGGTCACATGAACAGAATAAGGCCACCAAATCACTTAAAATGCAACCACATCTCTAAGTTGTCCCCTAAACATATGAGTCAGGTGACAGACAAGGAAATGTTGAATGGAGATACAGAAGTGACATATTCCTGTCAGCACCTTAAAGAATCTTGAACAAAACAAAACAAAAAAATGTTGGCACATTCTCAGCTCTGAAAATTCCATAAAGATGAAAAACTAAAGAAAATGAATATAAGAATCTCCATTTTGGATTGCTGTGAATTCTTCTCATTTCTAAGCCAGGATTTCTTGTTTTCAATTAGCATGGTATCAGTAAAGATCTCAGTATCTGTGCAGCTGTAGGGCTAGCTTCCTTTAGTTAAACATGTTTGACTAAGAACATATTTTTATACTGTTTTCTTTACCTGTTTAGGCACAGTTTTTATTTCCTTGTTATCTTTAGGAATGATCCAGAACTAAGCTGCTTCCTTGTGACTTTTCCACATCTAATACATATCTGATACTTAAAATATGAGCAGGTGCCTTAGGCAACAGATTCAGGATATAGTTTTCTTATACCCTCAGCAGCTTTGCTCTCCTAACCAGTGTTGAGTTACAAACTTAATTGTGACAGCTGGGTGTCAACATCAAGCCACAGTTACAGTCCAAGATGGATACTCAGGCTGTGTTCAGACATCTAATTTAGGTGAAACTCAGAGGGCCAAAATTAAGAGTCTATTTAATCGCACTTAATGGAAAGAGACAGGAGGCCCTCCATGGTAACTCAAATTTAGGATCTTCTGGAAAGCCATTTTGAGCACTTTTCACTATCAGCTGTATAGGAGGGCTAAGGCAGTTCAGCTTCCAAGGAAAGCAATGCAAATATCTCCTAAAATGAGGATGCCACTCTCTGGATAAGACATAGAATAAGACATAACAGGTCCTTATTCCCTTCAGTACTTTTTGCTCCCAGAAAACATCTGGGAAAATCTCCCTCCTGAGAACCGAATGACAATGAAATTGAACATTGTGAAAGCAAAAATGTGGGGGAGAGAAAAATGGACCCACTGAAGCTTCTCCATCCTCTCATGCAAACCTCAGAACTTCAGATTATCACCATGGCTGACCTTGGCCTCAGTGAGAGGCCATGGCATGAGGTTTGGTCGTATTCCTGCTCTCAAACAGCTATGTGAGTTCCATTTGCAGACAGCAAAGTGTCAGCTGGCTGCTGGAGCCCTACAACAGTTCTGTTCTGGTGTCCTCACCTCCCTTCAGCCTCTGGCCCTTGTTCAGTTAGGTCACATCTGCACTGCTCACTGAAACACGCCAGCTCCATTTTGCAGGCATGGAGACCCAGCAGCAGGGCTTGCTTTGAATCCATACACCTGAACTCTCTTCCTTTCTCTTTTCCCTTTCCTGCCTCAAATAAGTTTTCCTCTCCCAAAGTTTTGGGGAAAAGGGCTGGCCAATGCCACCATAAAGCACTTCCTGGGAGAGTGCCGTCTCGTGTGGGTTAAAACCATGGCAGGGGCCATGCCAGCGATGGCACAGTGAATATGGTACAAGCCAGGGCTTTAGGGCATGGTCTGTCCCTGCTTACAGATGCAGCCTGGCCACATTTGCACATGGAGGCAGAGCCAGATGGGAAGTGGATGAGCAAAGGGTAAATCAGTTCTTTTCAAACTGGGAACACAGCACTTCTTTTGCCAGATTTGAAGCCTGTTCTTTCACTCCACGTGGTCTTAAACAAATCTGTAAATAAATGCAAGTCTGGTAAGGGAGAAAGGCTGAAATCAACAAGAATTTTGAAATTAAAAGCTATTGTAAGATGGCCAGGCTCCCAGGCACTATGAGCAAAATTGGAAGTTTTGGTCTGAAGCAGACAAGGAGCTACTGCAGAGGGCCCAGCAGAGGCTACAAAGATGATGAGGGGATGTAGCATCTCTCTTATGAGGAGAAACTGTGGGAGCTGGGCCTGTTTAGTCTGGAGAAGACTGAGTGGGGATCTCACCAATACATATAAGTATCTCAAAGGCAGGTGCTAAGAGGATGCTGCTAGGCTGTTTTTGGTGGTGCCCAGAGAGAGGATGAGGAGCAATGGCCACAAACTAAAACACAAGAAGTACCACCTCAACATGAGGAAGAGCTTCTTTACCTTGAGGGTGGCAGAGCACTGGAACAGGCTGCCCAGTGAGGTCATGGGGTCTCCCTCTCTGGAGACATTCAAAAACCCTCTGGACACATTCCTGTGTCACCTGCTCCAGGTGTCCCTGCTTTGACAGGGTGCTGGACTGGATGATCTCCAGAGGTCCCTTCCAACCCTAACAGTTCTGTGATTCTGGGAAACATCTGGGTGGTGTTTAATGACCACAGTGTGCTGCTGCCACCACAAGAGAGCTGGGAGGTGTCGGAGCAGAAGGCGGCACTAAAAAGCCTTACAGCACATACCCTGCTTCCCATCAGCAGGAAGGATAAGAGCCAACAAGCTCGCTGAGGAGATGCTGCAGGAAAAGTAAATTACAGCATCCATTTTCCACTTTTCCAGAAGTCTGTTGTCCTGGCTGAATATTTATATTGCTCAAGTTGTTCCTACTTGTACAAGTTTGCAAAAGGAGAACAGACTCTTGGCTAGTCAATTAATCATAATTAATAAGGACAACATGAATGAACCAAGCAAAGTAATTAAAGCCTGAGGAAAAGGAAAAAAACCAAAACACCTGCTAAGGTGTTAATTATTTCCTCTCCATCCCTTGGCTACAACTAGGATGTTGTCTTGTCTAGTTCAGCACCTGTGATGCTATCCCATTATTGTTTCAACAGGTAAAAAACCAAACCAGCATGCAGGTGGGTTTTCTCATAAAGAGCCATCATTGATCTCAATTTTACAACCACTCCTAACAAATTTCTGGAGTGATGCAGTTAGTCAAGTTTCACAGCTGAAAATTGTCTCCGAGCACCAGAGAGGATAAGTTCTTTTGTTAGGTCAGATTACCCTGTTTCTATCCAAAGAATATCACGTACTTTCTTCTGAAGCATTTAGCAGGGATACTTGTCAAACCAAAGTGAAACAAGAAGCTGGGATCCAGGATGGTGACTACTATGTTCTTCAAGGCCAGCTTTAATCTTGCTGCTGATCTGTCTTTAAGGATGCCAAATGATGGTGAAATGAGATGGCACAAAGATGAAATGACTTGTTTATAAGTCATCAATTGACACCTGTTTTCTTTCTCAAGTACCCTTACACCCATATGTGATTTTGTTTTATATTTTACTATTCTGTTATTTATTGACCACATGTACCCAGGTCATAACTGTTAATACAGCTTGGATTGTTCAAGACAAACTTCTCTTAAAAAAAAAAATAAAAGTGGTTTCTTGAGTAAGGGCCAAGACAAACATGGCAAATTGGATGGAAACAGCTCACAATTCATGCAGAAAAGGAAAGTCAAGGAATAAGTGCCTGCCTTGCAAGGCTCCACAATGGGCCATTGTCAACTGATGCCAAATCACATACATCATCTTCCCTGGAAGTGAAGAGCTATTACCCGAAGCTCCGCAGGGGAAGAATAAGCTGGAAGAAGCTGTGATGCAGTCATCTCCCACTGAGCTTTCTCTGGAACTTTCCTTTGTTGGGAGAAGAGCTCCAGTCAGCCTCAGAGGAACCACTTGTGGGGGTTGTGAAACCACACAGATCCCCTGAGATCTTCAGGGATGATGGGCATGGCTGAGTTGGATGGTGATCAGCATGTAGCTTTGAGACAAGGCCTGCCCTCTAATCACTGCTCCAGTAAGCACTGAATTATGTTATACCTACCAAACCCTTTCAGTGCATAGTCTGAGAAGTGTCCTCTGCCAAGTGCTCCCCTACCCCAGAAGACTGGGACACCTCATGACAGATAAATAAATTACCCATTGGTATCTACATAAAAGAGGTACATTATCTCCCCCTAATGGGTATCCCTGTGAGAAAGGACTCTTCCAGCTTTTGCATCTAATGGCACTGGACAGATTTTGTGATGGTTGATCCCTGTTACAGATTGGGCTCTCTGCCTGCCCTGACATCAGGTTCTATTCCCTGCTGCATGGGTTTCATAAATGCCTAGTCTGGGGTTATGTGTGCCCCTTAACTGTATCAACACCTCCCCTGTGTTTTACAGTGCCTTCACCCAGCTGCTGAAGCTTGAGGGTGCTCTTCTGTGTGGCAAATCTATATGGCTATCATTCATCTCACCTAATTTCAGTGGTCAGACAGATGGGCATGGGGGTATTCTGGTCTCACTGTATAAACAGTGGAAACAGTACTTTTAAAACTTATTTTAGATGTCTCCTTGTCCTGGTTACAGGAGAAGTTTAGCACTATGTGGGTGTAACCCAAACTGTGTATTCTACTTCCCCCTATATCATTTCTGACAAACTGGTAATGATGGGTCTTTTGCAGTACCTGCCCAGTGCACACCTGACACCTCAGTCTACAACCTGGGTGTTAAAGAAGATAAGGGAGAAGAGGCAACCCTGCAGAGCAGGGCAGTGTTTCTTCACAAATGACTCAGCTGTGATAACTCCCTCTGGGGAAGCACCAGCAGAGTCGCACCCGTCCTGAGGGGGTCATCTCTGCAAATGGGCCATCAGGGACTCAGTGGCACCAGCAGAATAGGCTGATGATTCACAGGATTACATCACTCCATTGTGAAACTCCCCGCCCTGGGGGCGGTACTGAGCATTCCCACCTGATCCTGACCATAAGTGGAGATTTGGGATATCACTACGGTCACCACTCTATGGATTCAGAGGAGGACCAGAACTTCCACAGAACCACTGCTTTCAACTACAACCTGACCAACAGGGTGCCAGGTTGTACTCTGATATTGTGGATTTAGGCCAGTTTTCTGTGTATCATTGTATTTATTGTAATCTTTCTATTGAATTGCGACTCCGACCTGAAATCTCTCTTAAGGTAATTGTGTGGGGTTCATTTCTCCCACTGGTTTACTTTCAAACCAGCATACTCCTTTAAGGAGAAAATGAGTCATAGCTTAGCTGTACCAATTCTTGTCACTGACTATAAAGGGAATAGCTCAGATGCACATCTAGTCCACTGCAACCCATAAATTGAGTTTTGCTATTGACTCAAATGGGCTTTTTACTGAAGCCTGCTATGTTGCTCTAGCACTGAAGAGGCCCTACTGTAGCATCCACTCAGAAGCCACTGGAGATACATACTGAGTGCTGTATGACAGCAGCTGAAATAACCTGTGGCTGGGGAAGGTGCTGTTATTGTCCAGACTGACACTTCCAGTATTGTGAGGCTGTCTTATGGTGGTGTGCTAAAGGGAATCTGGTTTGTGTATGAGCTGCAGAAATCACTGCTACACTTGCAGGCTAAGCCTGATTTCAGTGGGCCATTTTTGTAAGACAGACCTTAGCCTAAAATATATATATTACATTGGTTGAGAAAACCACAAACGTGTAAGAAAGGTTTCTTTATGAGTCTTATGGACAACAACAGGCCATTCCAGCCCAAGGAGGTGACAGCACCATGCTCAGAGCACAGTTAGAGGAGGAGTGCTGCCTCCCGACGCTGCTCCAGAGGTATGCAACCAAATAGACACTGGCAGAAAGCAAGCCAGAACACACTGAGGGAAATGCATTATTTGTATTTCTTAGAGTTCTCTCTGTATGCTACTCCTGGGCTTCCCTTTCAAATTTTCAGACCTGGTGTACTCAGGAATAAAACTGCTAATTGACAGGTCTCCAGCCCCACAGAAAAGGCTCAGCAAGACCAAAGACAAAGTGGTAAGGCATTTGACACTTTCCAATAATGAAATGGCAAACTTTCTTTTCTTTAACACTGAGATATTATTAGTTAATATGCTGCTAACCTGCAGACGTGGTGCTTTCAGCATTACTGTTAGTTTTTAAGGTCTGGTTGTTGTACTGAAAGATTACCTTTAGCATGAGGGGAGACCAGTGGCTTTATAAAGGAATTTCAGAGAGGGGTTCTGTGGCCTAAATATACTCATCCATTCTCACATTCATTTTCCTCTACACTCAGAGGATGAGGAAATGATCATCTGTTTGAAATCAGATTTGTGCAAGCATGCTGGTAAACAAACGTAACTGTTACCTTGGAGAGCAGATTTGTGCAGGTTCATATTTATTATTAGATATTATCTCTAAAGCAGATGAAATTTAAGCTGAATGCCATATTTCTGCCTATGCCACTCTCTCTGGCCATTCTCCGGCTCTGCTGTTAACCTTGAGTTGAACTGGCTACTATGCAACTTGCGCCTTATTTTGAACCCAAGCTTGTAGAAACAACGTGTAAAGGAAGATACTGGAACCTGCAAGTCAGTCTCTGTGTTTTCAGTACAAGCTGAGAACACAGAAAAATAACGCAGGAATTTTACTCTCTGTTTTAAAATAATTTACTGTTTAAACTTGAGAAGCCTACCCTGGAGATATCTGCCTCAGATCCTTCTTTCATCAATGTCAACAACAAAATTCCTGTTGACTGTTGCGGTTAAAACTGTATCTGGTGGACATCTCTCCATTGACTTTTATGGACTAGGAACTTGGGAGAAGAGAAAAGTATGCAATGGTCTTTTGTTTAATATGGTGACTATTAAGATGAGAAACACAAAAAGATACTTTCCTGAATGTTTCTCCAGAATATAACAAAGGTAAATAAAGAGTTACACTGAGAGGGGAGACAATTTCCAGGATGGATGAGGACAGAGACATGGAGAGAAGCAGTCAGCTGAGGGTGACTGATGGGAGAAAGATCTGCAGCCTCTGCTCTTGAGTCACTAGGGGCCCTGCAGTGTCCCGGGAAACTGGTGGGAGATAACAGGCTTGCCTCGTGCACTGAAGAGTGGCAGGAAACTAAAACATAAAACATTTTATCTCCACTAAAGCCTCTCATTTCTGACATTTAAAGGTTTGATCTCTAAAATAAATTTCAATTTTAATGGTGGTCTGAAAATTTTTGCTTTCCCTTGCCCAGGAAAGGAAAAGTGGAGGGTTATCTATCATTAGTTCACTTGTGAATTAGTTCTGAGGGCTTTGCCCCACCTGGAGAAAGAGGTTTTCCTTCTCATCTTTGTGCTGGAGGATTAATTTATTCCACTGCAAATCACAGCATACTCAAATTATAGAAAAAAGAGTTCTACATTAGATGCTTGTGCTAAGTGTTACTGGCACACGGCAGCAGAGCCACAGGCTGGCAGCAGACTCTCCTGCCAGCACACGCATGGCCCTTGCTGCCTGTCCGTGGCAGGCTCTGCAGTCACACTCCCAGGCACGTGATGTGCAGGACAGAGATGAACTTCAGGTTCGATTATCTCACTCTTCCAGTGCAAGGCTCCATGGAAAGTGCGGCTGCAGTGAGACACTCAGCCATCACAGCACTTCTCTGAAAAGCCTTTTGCTGAACTCTGCTACATGTACTGCTTTTTTTCCAGCTAGAAAAGAGCATTACTTAGAAATGGGCTTTTGTGCCTTTCTCTGTGTTTTTCCTATTCTGCTGTTCCCTGTTGTTCAGCGTTGTCTTTTGCATGCGCTGCCTTTGACAGACAGAAGCCAGCCATGCACACAGAGGGACAGTGAAGACACCAGTGTACAGATAGGCTATGCAGTGAAATGAATCTGTTCAATGGGGTCCTGACATCTTCTTTTCCATCCTCTAGCTCTGATGGCATTTTCCCCTTCAGTAGATATGTGATACATCACTGTCCCACTTAACCCTGTTATGTGACCACTAAAGTACATGGTTTAATATTCTGACCTTTTTCTTAGAGGAGAATCCCATATTAACATTTACTAAAGAATCAATCAACTTACAAATAAGGGCCATGAAATAATTAGATAAAAGAAAGAGGAAAGACAAGAGAAACTTTTGCTGTCTACTCAGGCTTACTTTCTGCTCATTTATTCATCTCACACACAGAGCAAGCTAAATCCTAAGAGCTACAAACCACTGATGTTAGGATGGTGCAGATGTTTTTTAATCACTGCTCTCTGCTAATTGCAGCAACCAGTTTCACTTCTCAGATGTGTCTCCCTGACCTGTGAGGCAAGAGTGACTGTGCACAACACATATGCACTGCCGGACTGGATTTCAAATCTGTTTTTTAACTTCCAAGGGTTTGGGTATCAAAAACCTCAAAAATGCAGTCATAGCAGGGACATTCAATGTTTTATGTGTTTCAGATTGATAAATATCTGGGCTATAATATCAGTGGCTACTTGGCTGAAATTGCCTGAAAATTTTGCTCAGAAGGTAAGTGCCAAATCACAACTTTTATCACTGAAAATTGCACGAGTATTTCTGCTCACTATGCAAGGGAGTTTTGCCCATTCATCATCTTGTTGGATCACCCTGGATAATGAAAACTGATTTCACAAGCTCTTTGCTGGCCAACACTGAACCAAAGCTGCTGGAGACAGACTTAGAGCCAGCTCGATATCCTTGGACGTTGAAGTTTTCCTTTTGCTCACTAAAGCAGTAGTAATACAAATATCCCCACACGGCCTCTAAGTGCTGGTAGACTTTAAACCACTTATGCTGTTTCCAGGAAAACATCTCCTGAGCAGTCTTGCACTAAAACCTTGGCTCCAGACCTCCCAAATGCAACAGAAATCAATAGGACTGTTTGTGCGTATTGGGACTTTTTTAGGAACTGAATGCATTCATGAATGGTTAAGGCTGAGACATGAAACAAGATTTCTGGATACTATACAGTAACCATAAAAATATTGTCCACATAATTCCTTAGTATCAAGAATATATTTTATAGTGTTAATAATATTAATATCAAGTCAGAAAGTATAAATATTCACTGAAGGAACTGAAGGTCTATGTCAAGAGGGAGGAATAACTAGTTAAATTTTCTGTAAATGGAGAAGTAATTCTACATGGATAGACCATGGGAGGTTTCAGAGCTATCTAATAGGACTGATGTGGGGCCTGCAACTGGATGGACCATACTCAAGTGACCCTTTGTGAGATGCCTGCATTTCACAGATTTCTTATGCAATCATGAAGTAGTCATTGAAGCCATACGTAAGTACACTAAACATTCCCATGAAACTCAGTTCCCAATGTAGAAGAAAATTACAACAACAACAATAATAACGCCACACTTCAGAACACAGAGGATTTCTGTGTACTTCACTTTTGTGTTTAGAGGGTGCTTCCCAAAGGAAGAATCCAATTAAAAATTGTTGTACATATACACATTGTTTTCTACCCCTTTTCCTTCTCATCCTTCCACTGCTCCAATGCGTCTTAAGGCTGGTGGCTACATTTTGGTGTTGGAGGGGGAGATTTCAGCACCTGGAGTGCCGCTCTGAAAGAATATAATGTTCATGTTGATGGTTTCTTTTTCCTCTCTCCAAGACCCACCTGGGTCATCCTTTGCTAACATGCTCTTGTACCTTTGTCCTTTCTTCACCAGTCTGCAACTTCATGTTGTGTTCACTTTCACTGTAAATGCTACCTTTTATATGGGTTAGATACTACCTTTTATTCTCTTTGTTACCCCTAAATCCACTTTTCTCCAGTTTTGTCTCTGGAGAGACAAACTGACCATTGGGGTGCTGTTTATAGCTACAGGGTCTCTGGTGACAGACTACACCCCATCTCTTATCATGCCTTGCCTGTGCTTCTCTACATTTCATCCCATGTCTCTGCTTCTCAAGAGCTCTGCTGTTGCACCAGGTCTGTATTTCTCTGCACTGCATCTAATGTTAGATCTCATCAGGGCAGACTAACTGCTTGTCACTCTGTGTCACACAAAGTAAAAGACATTAGTCATAGACATCTGAACAGCCAGAGAAGTTGCTCTCTCAACCAAGTAAGCCAGAGCTAGAGGCAGGTGAGGGAGAGCTCAGCCAAGCCAAGCCTGAACAGCCTTAGTCCTGAGGGCTTGCAGGCTTGTATCAAAGTTTATGGTCTGTTACTGGGGAGAGCAATAGGATCGCCCTGGCTGTGTGCTTACACCGTCCCCTGATGTCCCAGTGTGGTGCTCTAGGGATGTGCTGCCTGTGTTAGTGAAAACAGAGCAAAACCAAAAGCAAGTGCAGAAGCAGACGTGATTTTTTTCCTGTTAAGACATGTGACCAACATTATGCATAGAAATTGCATGTAAGTAAATACCTCTATAACCTAGATGGAGCAAATATCTTGGAAAATAACCTTAAGTACCACAGCCTACAAAGTCCTGAGGCACCAGGTCTTCCATTTACAGAATCACAGATTGGGAAAGGTTGGAAAGGACCACAGTGAGTCATCTGGTCCAACCTCCCTGCTCAGGCAGGGTTGTCCTAGAATACATTACACAGGATTGTATCCAGATGATTCTTTCTTATATTTATATTTATATTTTGGTATTTTTATTTTATTTTTAAAATTTATTTATATTTACATGTGTTTGCTCCCAATCTTTCCTCCCATGTTTATAAATCATGATTTCCTGCTTTGCTAAGTCAGCCATGAAAACAGAAATGCTGTAAAAAAACCTAGAGAACGATTAGAAAAAGGCTCCTCCAAAATATAGCTCTGAGCAGCCTAAAGCCATGATTTATCTTGTACACACGTTTTATGTAAATGTGCCTGGCTTAAGGAATTACTTTTATCATCCTCTCCCAGGGCTGTGAGAGCACTGTGGCGGTGACAGACAGTGGCATACAGGAGGTAACTGGCAGGGCTATCGACTCTTCTTCATGATGGTGGGAAGGTTTCTGAATAGCATGGAGTTTCATGCTGTAGGCCAGGGAGAGCCTCTTGTAATACCTGGTATTACACATTTACATAACAAAAATAAAGGAATGTAATAGCTGAATACATGATATCCTGCTTTTAATAGGAAGGAAAACCACAGCTATGTTGTGCAGCTGAACACGTTCTGCAGCCAGACCAAAAATGTGAAGATTGCCTCTCTGAGCCAGCTATTGTGTTTTAAAGCAAAGGGGCAAAGATTCACAATCCCCACCACAATCTGTGAAAGCTTGTCTTCCTACAGGGTCAAATGAAATACAACACTTCCATAACTGGTATTGCTCCACAGACTCTGAGAAACATCTGAAACCAAGTACTTGTCACTGTAATGTTTCCCATACCCTACCTTTGACTCACCCGAGACAGATCTGTATCTCTCACCACAGTAGTCATAACTAGCAGCAGAGACATTTTTTAAGTTCCCCTCATTGTGTTATTTGTCAAACATAACCATTAAGGGATCATTAGCAGATAAATGCTACTCAAAGTCATGTTCTGATGCCACTAGAAGGGCTTACTGCAATTTTTTTACCTATACCCTTGTAATTTTATGTTTACCTGAAGAACTGTGCTATGCAGACCTTATTCAGTTCCCTTTAAACTTAAAGCTAAGCTTTTCTTATAAGTTAAAGGGAGGGAAATAAGTCCAGAAGAGCCCGTAAGAAAACCTGAGCAGAAAGCTGAGAAAGGGACTGGCAGAGAGAACTCATATGAGAAATCTGCAAATTTTCTTGGTAATTATTTTGGTAGTGGGGCAAGATGAGCTCAGTTATTATTCACACAGTCATCATGTGATCCTTTGGAATGGTAACAGGTTGTCTTTCCCCACTTTGTGTCGAGTTTGACATTGGGTTTGAACAACGCCTTTTTTCTCAAGGCAAAGCATATATATCTGAGTGGGATTTCATGTGAAGTTAGGCTGAGCTCTGTCACATTGCAAATAAAAGCTGTGCTATGCCCAGGAGTAGGTCTCATTCGTTCTCTGATCCAGTAACCATGCATTTCTGTGAATCTGGGGCTGGCAGAAGGTGGTGTGGAGTATACATGGGCACAGAGTAAGGGCAGGGAGGAACCACATTCCCTGGAAGCAGTCATTGAAGCCATACGTAAGTACACTAAACATTCCCATGAAACTCAGTTCCCAATGTAGAAGAAAATTACAACAACAACAATAATAATAATGCCACACTTCAGAACACAGATTGGACTCTGGCTGCAGAGCTGCACTCTAAGGGTGGGTCTGGTCTGGGATTTCAGTGCTGTTCCAGGCTTCAGGCAACACATTGGAGCAGCTTGCATGTACTTCCTGAGCAGCAGAGCAGAGTCTTGGTGCCCATGTACCCTTGGTTTCTGCCTCTATAAACACTGGACCCCCATCCTGCAACTGCCTATAGTAACATATACATTGTCCTCACTCATAACAGGGGGCAGGCAGGTTTTAAGCAATAAAGCTGCATTGCCATCTGATGATTTAGTTAAACCTGCTTGCTACCAAGTCCTACCTGAATTCTCTGACTACATTGGCAGGGGACACAAACTAAGAAGCATTTTCAGAATACACCACCTGTACTATTAAGTGTCCTCATTTTGATGAGTAAGAATCAAATATATTCACTGACCAGAGAGAAGCACCAGACCAGGGCACTGCTACACAACTTTTAAGATCTATGCTCTAGGCACTCCTTCCACAAATCCTGCAGTGCCTTCTGCCTCTGCACTTATTTATTTGTTCCCATTCACATCTGCATCCTCACTACACACACAGTTTCTTGTTCTGTGCTTTGTAGTAACACATGCTCACGCATCTGTAGGTCCTGTTGCCTAGAGTTAAGTCCAGAGAGAAGATGGTCTCCAGCTGTATGGTTGCGTGTTCTGGTTTCATCCGTCTTTCCGGAGCTGAGCTGTGTCTGTTCCAATGGGATATCTCAGGGTCGGCAGGAGGCTGGCAGAAAAGCTCTGAGCAACAGAGCTGAAAAGCAGCACTGTCAATGTAGTATGTGGCCTTTTGCCTCTGAGAACTGCTGCACTGATGCCACGCATGGCCTTATGCACAGCATTCTCCTAAAGGGGTGGATTTGGTTATGGGTTTGAAGGTGAGCCATTCTGGCCACTGGGCTATGTAAGAAATGTGACAGGAACTCTGCTGTCCCAGGCAATTTTGTCTTCCTGGCAGAGGGATCCCTGCAGGTTCAGCTGGGAAGAGAGCTTTGCATTGCTTGTCTCCATGTGAAGAGGCTGATGTGATTAGAGAGTCACTTATTGCTCCTACTGAGCAACCTCACTGGTACATGGCTGACTTGTGCCAGTGTGTCTGTGTGCCTCACACATAAAAAGCACGAGTGTAAGCACTTAATAATCTCTGTTAAAAATTCAGTCATAGTATCTAACTTGACATTTCTATGATTTCATACTACATATTTTTCATTATTATTATTATATATTTCTCATACATCACAATTACTATATTGTTTTATATTATTAATATAATATATTGCTTATGAAATATATTAACCAATTATTTCATTATATTAATTCTATATATTATATTTTTCATATATTTTTTCTATACTTAGCCCTTACATGAAATTCATTGATTATAACAGACTTAGGATCAAGTGCTGTGAAAGTGAAATCGATGCAGAATTTAGAAATCCATGGGCGTGATCCATTGATTTTGGTGATATCTGCTCTGATTGACTTTAGTGTGTTCTCTGCTTGTAGTTGAAGAGAGGAAAAAACTGCCTTTACATGCTCAGGCAACATGTCAAGAGCACACCAGGAATTTCACCCACTCTCAGATAAGACCTGAAACAGAAACAAGCCACATCATCTCTGGCTTTGTCATGGGATCACAGAGAATGTAGTTCGGGACCCTTCAGAGGATATTTCGGGATCACTTCTAACCAGCTGCTCCTAAAACCTGCAGTCACTGTGCACCCTGCTGCTGAGTCATTGCAGCTTCTTCTGTGTGCAGGAAACTTCTACTTTCTGAGGGGGTACAACACTGTTGTAGCCTTACCCTGATGCTTGGGTTTTGCAATGCTCAGTGGCTCATACATATTCCAGGCAAAAAAGCCTCCAACGTTTTGTCCTTGCTTCAGTAAGTTCAGACATTCCTGGATGTACAGCTTCCATAACACAAATACTTTATGACAAGAATAGTCAGAATCTGGGGAGTTTTCTTAGCAGTAGTACAGAACATGTACCTATAGAAGAACTTGGAGAGTGAGATGCAAAACAACTGAAAAACTGGATTAAGTTTTCTTGTTGATGTTCCCAGATATGTTAAGATGGCATTGAAGGAAAAGGAAAGCAAAGGAAGCACAGAGCATCAATAAGTTATAGCTTTATTAAAACTAAAACTGTTTATTACAAACCTGGAAAATGGTATTTGGATTGTCACTTGAAATGAACTTGTAATATCCTTAAAACATCCAAACATCTTTGCTTCTGCCCTGCAAAGATGAAATCTCATAGCCATCCCATTTGTCTTGAGAGGGAGATGACAACAGTACACCAAGGACAGAGAGGAAGGAAAAAGGAATTATGATTCTGAAGAAGCAACTGACTTTTTTTTCTCTTTCTCTCTTTCTTTCCTGGGCAGAAGTGCCTACCTGCAGCCTTGAGATGCTTTCATGGGACTGCATTTTGCACAGTCACATTCTTTGGATGGGAATGACTGGCTTACATTACTTTCCATAAAAGTGACCTAGAAAGAAGCCATTGTGTTTATCTTTTCTCCAGTGGCTCACTGGAAGGAGGCTTTGTGTCAGTTCCTCGCACTATCTAAGGTGATTAAAAGTAATTTTTCTTTTTCTTCCGCATAGCATGCCTTCAGCACAGGGCAACTTGGGCAAGGACTGAAGAGTGAAGGAAAAGTAACACATTCTGGTGCCCTGACCATTACAGCCACAGCAGTAAGAGGCAGCATCACACCTGCAGACTTTGTACGATGTGTTGTCAGCATGTGTGAGACACTCAGCGCACCCTTAAAAGGAGGCCTCTGAGAAGACTTTGGTCATTTGGTGAATGTTACCCTTCTTTTTTCTTGACAGACTGAAAGGATTTTCATGCAACATCACAGGCTGGGGGCCTGCTAGCTGGGAAGAGGCTTTGCAGACAAAACCCTCTAAGTGTGGACGAGAGGTTGATCATGAACCAGCACTGTGGCAAGGAAGCCAATGTATCCTGGGCTGTATGAGGTCAAGTATTGCCAGCAGGTGGAGGCAGAGGATCCTTCCCCTCTGCTCAGCACTGGTGAGGCCCATCTAGAAAGCTGTGACCATGAGGAGCTTCCCAGTACAAGAGAGCCAAGGAAATACTGGAACAAGCCTAGTGAAGGGTCGCAAAGTTGGTAAGAGGAGAGTCTGTGATATGAGAAGAGGCTGAAGAGAAATGGCTCACGAAGATCTCATCAGCGGGTGTAAATATCTGATAGGGAGTGGGTATAAAGAAGACGGTTCAGAATCACAGGATTCAAGAATCACTTATATTGGAAAAGAGCTCTGAGATCATTGAGTCCAACCTGCTTCTCAGTCCATCCTCTTCTCAAAGCTCAACTCTTCTCAGTGATGCCCAGTGTGGGGACAAGAGGCACTGGGGGTACATTGAAATGGGAAATTGCACTCCCACAAAAGGAAAATAGTATGTTTACTGTTTGACTGGTCAAACAATGGAGCAGATTACCCAGGGAGGTGATGGACTGACTGTTGCCTGGCAGTCCTTGATGGCCCTCAACCGAAGATGCTGGCTCCAATGGCCCGAGGGCTCGCAGCACGGGGAGCTGCTTTGGCCTGGGCGAGGCGTGGCTGGCTCACGCTGAGGTGAGGCAGCTCCAGGTGAGGCACAAGAAGGCAGCGAAAGAAGAGGCAGAAGGAGGCAAAGGGCTGCAGGAGGGGCCCTCCCTCGTGATCTCCTTTATTCGGGGAAGGGCACGGAGATCCAGGAAAGAGAGTGGAGGAGGGAGAAATCCGGGGGAGAAGAGCTGTGCAAGGGGTTTTAAGGGAAGGGAGAACTGGGAGGGGTTTAGGGGAACATTCAATAGGAACGCGGCAAAAGAGAGGGTCCAGGGGTCAGGGATCCAATGAAATTTTTCGAGGGGAGGGTACAATGAACAACAACCAATAAACGACTGAATAGAGAGGAACTTTCTGGAAGGAGGGGAGGGCCCTACACCCCAGTCCTGCCCTCGGACTCCTCCTCAAAGGAGGAGTCTTCCATCTCTGGGATGGAGCTGAGATGATTGATGGCGGCGGCAACTGGGGCAGGACCCTCCACAACTGACAATCCATGGACATACTCAAATCCTAACTGGACATGGTCCCAAGCAACCTGCTGTAGCCAAACATGCTCTGAATAGGAGACTGGACTAGATGATTTCCAGAGATGTCTGTCAGTCTCAAGTACTCTTTGATTTTGTGATTTTTTTAAAGACCTGCTTTTGAAAAATCCTTCTTTTCCATTATCGCTGCTGGGAAGCATTAAGCTTTTGTGGGTTTCTCAGTGATACATCACTAGTAGTCAGCATAGTTCTGTTAGCTTGACTTTGAATTGGTTCAGAGTAGGTGATTTGGAGTATGTGTTTCTTACCCTGTCTTCCTGATGAGCAGCTTTATCTCCATTTTTGTCTAGAAATGTCTTTGGGCTTTAAGAATTAGCAATGAGCCTATAAATAAACACTGAACAACATCCCTTGCTATTTTTAATGTTTTCTGTTCTGGAGTCTGGTGGCAAAATCATTCAGATTTTTTCAACTTTTAAGGAAAGATTCAGAACAGTCCATAGCAGGCAGAGTGCACTGGCCAGCAAAACCATGCTTGCATTGTCAGAGCGGCAGAAAACCAGCCAAGCATTACTTGTCTCTAGTTTCCTAATGTCTAATTTCCTTAGCACACTGTTATAAAGACCAGTATTTTGTGAGGGACAGAACAGCCTCTTGTTCACCTGTCCTTGAGTCATTACAGAGAATACAAGCAGTGCAGATCAATGGTAACAGTCAGACAGGAGAAAGCTCTCAGCTGTCAACTACAACATCACATAAAATAATCATTGAAGCAGCTATTGTCTAGAGTGTTTACAATGTAATGGTTTTCTAAACCTAGTTGACACATAAGATTACTCTGACTTTAAACTCCAGCTAAAGTTTGTATAATCAGTAATTCAGAATCATTTGAGACAGATCCAAGACAAGGAAAGGACATACAATGAAGCTCTTAAAGACTGTAGAGCTGACGTGAAAAATATATCAATAGACCCTCATGGTAGTTCTTAGAAAGCTCAAGAAGAGCTAACAGAGCACGTGCTCTGCTTTGCAAACATTAAGTCTGTCAAGTATCAGAGTTAGGATGTGACAGTCTAAATGGGCAGACAGCTAGATGGGTAAAAAACTGTGATCAGGATCAAGGGGCACCAGTTAATGGGATATATATAATCCATGGAATTCTGGATGCTGCAGGAGTTCAGGGGTCTGTCCTGGGACCTGTCAACTTCAACATCTTTACTGATGGCCTGGCGGAGTTTGCTCTCAGAAAGTTTGCATTCAACACCAAACTGGGGTGCAGGAATCAGCCAACATGCTCAAGGGCTGTGTGCCATTGGGCCAAAAGCACAAATTCAACAAAGGCAAATGCAAAGTCCTGTACCTAGGAAGGAAATTAGAATCATAATAGGATAATTTAGGCTGGATGGGACCTCAGTAGGACTTTAGTCCAGCCTCCTGCTGAAGAGGAGACTTGAGGGCATATGGACATCATTGTACAGGTGATGTGACCTGCTGGAGCTGGCTGGGATGGGGAGGATCCTCAGTTTGACATGGCACATGTTTGAGAAAACACACACCTTTTATGAGATTCAAGTTTTGAAGTGCAAACTGTAGTGAAATTTAAACTTAAAGGATTACTGCAAAAGTCTGTTTGTCAGGATTTATTACATTTCATGGTTTGCTACAGGAATACCTCCTGGTTTTAGTATAAAACAGGAGTATTTGAAACACAGAAAGGGTTTAGTGGTGGTGTTTTTAAGAGCAGGTGCATGCCAGACCCTCTGAATAATTTGCTGGCCCTATTCCATGCCGACTCTTGTTATTAAGTTAAGAAGCTCTTTGGAAAGGTATTTCCTGAGCAGTTTTGCAGAAGCCGGCAGCTACCTGGCATAAGGCATGGACTGTGCCAGGTGTGGGCTGGAACAGCATGGGGCTGGGAGCTCAGGGAGCTCAGGGTGGTGGCAGGCTGTCTGCAGGGACGTGGGTGCTGCCAGCCCAAACTCAGGCTGGCTTTTCAGCAGGATCAGCCAAGACTGAAGGCTGGCAGTGGACCTGGCAGGAGTGGCAGCCCTGGGATCCTCCAAGGAGAAATGGGGAGATGGAAAGGACTTGGGGAGAGAGCAGAGACTTTCAGGGTGTGGAGCTAGAGGACGGCCAGGAGGAGAACTTGGCAGGTGTCTGCAATTCCAGAGCCCTATGGGAGTTTGTAAACACAGTGTAAGGGCCATGTCCCTCTCTGTGTCCCAGTGAGCTTGTGGGGATCCAGGAGCACTGTGGGGCACTCCAGCAACCATGTGCAGTTCTGGAGGTGGCTCACCACCACTGGGCAGGTTTCACTGTCCTGAATCCCATCGTACCACTGGAATCCAGATCTGTCCTGTACTCTCCATGGACCCTAAGAGTGCAAACTGTACTCTAACATTTACCTCCATGGGAACTCACCATAAGTTGTTGGACTTGCACTGACTTCAAAGCTTTTGTCTCGGAATCCATACCCCTTTTTCTCCAAAATCTTTGGTTTGGTAGCTCATGGATGCCTGTGCCTTGGTGCCCTACCAGCTGTATTTGTGCTGGTGAAGGATCACTCAGTTATTTCCCCTCTGACAGCTGGTAAGTGGCCCTCAGCATCACTGCTTGTGTGCCGCAGCATTGCTGGCTCAGGGCAGTCTGTAGTGGATCCTTCAAATCCAAAGTAGATAGTATTATGTATGGCTGATAAAGCCTAAATTCCCTATTATAACTGTAAGTTGAGAGTAGTGTCCATGTTGGGTTCAAGGACAGCAGGACAGCTTGAAAATTTCTGAAAATATAAACATTTCCAGTGACAGCTGTCAATGATTTATAAGCCATTCTCCATCCACATTGACAACTAGCATATGAATAATAAAGAATAAACTTAAGACAAAGCATTCTGAACAATTATTACTTCCTCAGATGGTCATATTCTGTTACTTAGAAATGTAGTCTATTTTGTTGTGTAACTCTGTTCTGCTCATGTAAACACAAATGACTACTTTTGTCACCAGTTGGCTAAACTAATGCAGAGTTTGGAAAATACATTTCCTGAGCCAATGGCACGAACGAATAGCCACAAAAGAGTGAACCATTTACACGTTTCTCCTTTGGGATACGAAGTTCAGCGTTAATTACCGCAAACACAAAAGATGCTGTACTAAAGTTTTAATTAAAAACAAAAACAAAATGAAATATACACAATCATTCGGAGTTTGGGAAGCAGAAAAAAGTCCCATTCTTCTGTGCCACATGGGCTAATAACTGGTTTTAATATGCTGCATTTGTGTCACCAAAGCCATTTATCTAAACCTGTTTGAAGTAAAGAACTTTAACTTCGAGGGAAAAACATCCATAGGCCATTTTCCATGGTCTTTCAAGTATTGCTTTACAGTTAAAAGGGAGATAAATATATAAATTAAGTATTTCACATTATAATTCCATTCACTTCATAAATAAAATTATAATATTCTGCAAAAAATTACAATTTTACAGTTATACTGAAAATATTATTTAACCCTGGGTTGTGGACAGAACAATCCTGGCCAGCTGCATGGAATTGTGCCTGCACAGAGTACTGAAATCAGTTTAGTGTAGTTCAAGAACATGTTTCCCAATCACATTGGGGTGAAGGATCAGCAGCAAGCTCTGTGGTACATGCTGAATAACCCTGATTTTGGATAGGAAGCACAGTGCACTCTTTTGCCATTGGATACCGCAGGAAGACCCTGTCTGCCCACTCAAACGTACCTCATGGCACTGTCAGTAATGTGTATCCCACTGGCATCCACCAGGTATGATCAGCTGAAGAGGTGCTTTGCTCTTCTTATTCCTTACAGGTCTCAACAAGTGGAAACGAGACATTTTAGCGAGTTCTGGAAGAGTCTTATGTTTCTTCTGACACACACAGGCACACCCTGCCACTCTAAACCTGAAAAGCAATCTATTAAATGCAAAGACATATGAGAAAGGGCCATCAAAGAATAGCTCTGGAGGGTGGGTAAGTATTTTATTTACAAAAGGTCAAGTAAACTTCAAATGTGCATAGAGTTGTTTCACAGCTTTACACATGTGTGGGGCAAAATCCTTCAAATGATCCTTGGGAAGCCAACTCCACGCTCCCACCACAAGCCCAGCTGTTGATAGTCAAGGCAGCATGGGAGTTTTCTTTATAATATATGAAAAAGGAGAAATGTATCCTGGACAGGGGAAAAAAAAGCAAAAAGAGAAAAAACCAAACAAAAACAACCAAACAAAACCAACAATGACAACAAAAATCAACAAAAAACTCCCAAACAAACAAAAAATCCCTAAACAAACTGACACCCAGCTGTGGTGTTGGGAGAGCCTCCAGTCCCGTCTAAAGAGGGAACAGTGTAGGTGATTGACTATGGTTTGAGAGTGGACCAAGACTAGTGGCCAATGTTAAAGTTCTTCCTCCCCCGTCCCCAGAAAATTCTTAAAAATATCTAATTTAGTTTTTCCTCTCTCCTGCCACCTTCCCCACAAATATCTCCTCTCCCCTTGTGTGGGAGGAGCACAGGAGAGTGTTGGGTGTGCTGGGTTGGTACTGAGGAGCTGCAGGGAGCTGTTAGGGCTGCAAGAGTGCTGCTAATTTGGCTTGTGGCTGGAGGTGGAGAGGGTGACATCTGTTATGAAGCTGAAGCACTGGCTGGCCCTGTGATGCCTGTCACAGCTCTGACCCTGTAGCAGAGTTTGAGGAAATCTGTCCACCATGGCAGATCTGGCCTGGATCATTTCACATGAGCACTGGAAACAAGCCCGTTTTCAGCCAGTTTCTAATGTATCCGGGCTGAAGAACACAACCACCAGCTCAGCATGGCAATTTTGTGATCTGTAGCAAATTTATGGTGATATTTACAGCTGAAGTAATGAACTGCCACTGCTATGGTGATTATTGGAGTAGCCAAATCCGCAAATTTTTTGCCTTCACCTTTGATTGAAATTTTTGAAAGTGGTGACACAGGACTAAAACCAGACTTCTGTGAAGCTCTAAAACACTTCTGCATGAATCTCTGGACAAGGGCATGGCCATACCAAGAAGGCACCTGGGTTGGCTGGTAGCTAAGACACAGGCGTGGTGGGCATAATATAATAATAATCTGAAAAGAGTTTTTTCACGTCTTCATCCTGATATGGATTATAAACTACACAGAAAGGAAGTTTGGATGTCTTAGAAAGGGAGAAGGATATGAAAGTATGTGAGATGCTCTGTGATTTGAAGAAAATGCCTGGTGTGGAACATGGGGTTTCCTCCCAAGGAGAAAGATAAAAGCCCAAAGCCTGGTCAGGAGTAGGGAAGCATGGAGGCACAGAAAGGTGTATTATATTGTTTTGTCTGCACCATGGTTTGTTCGGGTTGCATGAAGAAAGGAATCATTAGTGTATTAGAAACACTAACATAGTTTATGTGGCTACGAGACATCACATGTCGTAATCAAAACCTAGATTTTCTGCTTGAATAGAGCACTACAGCTGTAGGACAAAGTCCAAGGTGGGGTTTTTTTGCCAAAAAGAGAGCATACCAATTGAATCAAATTGACTACCACCTACATAAATTCCACTGATATGGACTAGGTCTTTCCCTTCTAGGGACACTGGGGCTGTTGCACTTAGAAAAAAAAGTTTTTCCATCAAAAACGTGAAACAAGCTAATTGTATTTTAAGGAACATTTAGCTTACGATAGGAAATACAGGGTTAACACATAAGAGACTTCAGTAGTTACTCATCATACTAGAGCAAGATTAAACTCTCCACGGGATTGGTATTCTGAATAAATGGTAGCAAATCAATTCAGTTAAAGATATGACAAGGATTTTTCCTTTCCAGTAACTAAGATATAAATCTTGTTATGAAACTTAAGTGAAACAAGGAGGAAATTCACTGACTGTTACCAAAAAGAGTTGGTTGTGCTTCCTTTTATAGTCATTTCATCTCATTCATTGTGGCGGCACTGGCCGGCCACTGGGATGCCCTCGGCACTCTGCTGGGTCGGCTGCTGGGGGCGCGCGAGCCCGGGGAAAGGAAGCCCGGAGGTCTGAACTGCGGCGCCCTCGCCGGAGCAGGGCGGCACACAAAAACCAACGAGGACGCAGCTTCCTCACCCGAGGGAGCTTCCCCCAGGCTGGTGGTCAGGCACACAGGCAGAGGTGAAGGAGGGGAGAGGGGTCTGCTGCATGGGTTCCAGAGGTTTATTCCCCAGAAGGTTCAGAGGCAGGAAAAACCAGTATCAAGGGAAGTACAATGATTTTTATAGTGGGACAAAGGGAGGCGGGGTGAAGGGTATAACCCAATAGGGAAAGGGAACATGGGAGGAGTCGACAGGGGAACAGCCAATGGGGAAAGAACAGAGGAGGGATTAATACAGACAACCAATGGGGTACTGAGGAACAGAGAACATTCTGGAACATAATGCATATTGATCAGGGGAAATGGATAAACATAGGCTAATACATAAAACTAGGAAGGGAATACACAAACCAATGGGGCTGCAGGGGGCTATGGGAACTCGCCATACCTGGAAGGTGAATTTTAGGGTTTTTGCACTGCAACAATTCACATTTAAACAATCTCTATGGAAAAGATATAGAAATAAAGAGCTTTCAGTATAATTGTGATGAAGAGGGAAGATCCATTGAGAACTGGTAAATCAAGAAATAGAAAAAGTAATTACAGTGTATTGAGCATCTTCCTTTATTCTCATCCAATTGAGTAAAACATTTACAGCATGCCAAAAGCAAAGAAAATGCAGTAATTATGTCATAGCACTGATTTTTTTTTGGGAACACTGAAAAGTACAAAATAAGGCATTTGCCAGCTAGGAGCAAGTTTTTCAGCAAGAATTGTTGCCTTTTATTACCCTGTGGTAGAGCTTTTAAAATATAGTATAATCTACATTTCAGATCTTGAGCACATCCCAGGCTAACTCTCTTTGCAAAGTCTCTGCAATACTGCCACAAGTTCTCACAGGGCAGGGATGAACCAGCCTCAGGCTCTCTCTCTGTCCTGCTTCCAGGAGGTTTGGCTGGTGCCTCTAAACAATTCTTAATACTGTCGTGGCTACCACTGAGCTCTTTCAGCACAGTGTAATTCATCCCATTAGCAATTACAGTTCAAAACAAAAGTGTTCTCAGGACAGCTACCTTTCCTATAAATCCTTTTGTTAAAATCAGGTTTTAATCATGTTTGCCTGGTGTTGGCATATGATCTGTGCTGTTTGAGTACTCATAGAAAACTCAGGCTCTGACTGGCTAACTTCAGCTGAAAAGTTGTCTTCCTCAAAGCCTCCTTACCTCCCCGTTTTCTATCAAATGCCCTATTACTGGACAAATCCTCCATGCTGCAACCTGTTTCCCCCAATCTTTCCCATATTTACAGAAAGTTTTGTAGTTTCAAATTGACTTGTCTCATCCTGAACACAATCTTTGCCTGATTGCAGGAAAGGAAATGGCTCATAAGCTGTTTTCTTCCTAACAAAATACAAATGTTGACAGATGCTAACTGAAGTTGTGATTACTGAAGAAAAGATAATATATGGGAAGCCTGAACGATGATTTTCATAAAAATGCAGAAGGAAGTATGTCTGCAAGAATAGAAACTCCTTTTCTTATAAATCATATACTTTACCATTTAATGTTGGGTTTTGGATTTTGCTTCATTTGATGTATGCTGAGTACTTACCTGTAACAACTTAAATAATTAATTGCTGCAGTCACTGTACCAGACTTACTTCAAAACTTATAATGAATCATTTTAAGATCCAAAAAAAAAAAAAAGTGTTTAAGCACTGAAAATTTCTTCCATTTTCTACTCTTTGCAGACAACTAGCAGTATTTATATCATCAATAGGAAAATGCTTTTCTTTTAATTTTGCTCTACAACAAATTTCTTTTAAAGTGTCTTACAGCTATTCCTCTGATTTTATTAGTAAATATCAGGTCAGAAGAAAAGCAGGATTCCCACCTTTCAGTTTTTCACATTGGGAGCTTGCTTTTTACTACTGTTATAACATTATTTATAAATAAACATTTAACTTCTCTATATTTGAGTTATCTTCCTCCTGACCAGAACTGTCATGAGCTGCAACTTCCAGTTGGTAGGCTGTGTGCCATCTCTCTTTGCTTGCTTCCACAAGGAATAATATATTTTAAACTGACATGGAGTAGATTTAAATTAGATGTTAGGAAGAAAATCTTCACTATGAGCGTGGTGAGGCGCTGGAATAGGTTGCCCAGAGAAGCTGTGGATGCCTCCTCCTTGGAAGTGTTCAAGGCCAGGCTGGATGGGGCTTTGTGCAACCTGGTCTAGTGGGAGACGCCCCTGCCCATGGCAGGGGAGGTGGAACTAAATGGTTTTTAACGTCCCTTCCAACCCAAACCAGTAATTAGCCTGGGAGATAGGATGTCCTGTAAAGTTATAGAGCAGATGGGAACCCGTAAATTAATGTCTCATGAAAGTCTAACTATTTCCATAACTTTGCAAACTTGTAAGCGTTGAGGTTTGTTTTATGACGCTCTGTGGGTTTCTTTCTGTGCCTTCCTCTTTGTTTTACCACTTCTTCTTTCTCAAAACACTCTATTTCTATACTGATTTTAGTATCATATTCATTGTGCACAAGAACTAACTTCATTGCATCGACCACTTCCTTCCTCGTCATTTCTTTTAATATAAAGAAGCCATTCTTTAGCAAAACCATGTGAAAGGCAGAAATCAGAAGACAGAAATTTCAGTCTTTGGTCAAAAGTAGGCAACGCAAGGAAAGGCTTTGGAAAGAGCTGTACAAGTATTGTCTTGTAAGCCTCTGGCTGCCTTATTTCTTTTCCTTCTTCTTCTTCCTCTTTTTTTTTTTTTTTAATCAGAAGGCACTTTCTTATTAGTCACTAACAATACCCAAGCATAAAAGCAAGACTGGAAAATAATGCTTTACTGCAAGTTTCAGTCAGGTTAGCAAAGTTATAAATGCCTTCAAAGTAACTGAGGAATAAAGATTGAAATTCCAGACCTATTTTATAGCAACATTGCCAGATGCTTTGATAGATCCATTATAAATTCAACTTACATTATTCTAAGCTAAGATTGATATCTAGTTGCTGTTCCTTGGATACATTATTTCTTTCCTTATCTCACTGATTCTTTTCATAGTATACAGTAAGAAATTTATTAGTAATATATCAGATTTCCTGGTAAGATATGGTCCAAAAAATGCTATTACATTTTTCTCTTTTTTCCTTATAACCTTTTTCCTTTATCGTTTTGTCAGTCTTTGCTGTTTGGGCATTTTCACTGGAGCAATGCTGGCTTCAGTTATCTGGAATAGCATATATTATAGAAAAATGAGATTGGAATTGTTTGGTATTTCATTACAGTGGAACTGTCTGGGGCATATCCTATTTGTTTTTCATTTCCTTGGAGCCTTTTAAAGGACTCAATTCTTACGTCTGGTGTATTTTTGCTTGGGTGTAAAAGCTAATAGGATATTGAGTAAAGATTTGGATGGAAACACAAACGAGAAAAAAGGAATGAAAAAGCAGTTATCAATGTATGAATAGTTTGACAGTCACTCTAAGCTGAACATAATCTGGAAGCCACTTCTGGGAAATGTGCCTTGTGAGTATCCCCTGGTGTACCCCCACCAAGCAGGAGTGCACACAGCATCCTCAGCCTGAGAGCTTTCTGTGCTCCTCCCATTCCTGTAATTGTGGCTCAGCAGAGAATACTTCCTCTCTCAAATTTTCTGGAATAACCTCTTGTTCAATCTCTAGCCAGTCTTTTTCCAAGCAGTGGAACTTTGAAATGAGTTGAAGCAAGAATAGATGAGGGGCTGGGTACATAATGGTAAGGAGGGTGGGGATGCTCAGGCCAGGGACTCACTTGAGTCCAAAACAAGGTATGTGACTGCACCAGGTGAAACTCCAGCCCAAAAGTATGTGCCCGTGAATCTGCTCAACAGTTCAGTCTGTTGAGTGAAGGGCAGGAATCCCACAGGCAGCCATGAATTTATTTCCAAATAAGGTTGTTGTTACAGACTCCTTATTCCAGGGTCTCACAAATACTGTTTCCTCTTTTTTGGAAGAGCTAGTTTGGCAGGTGCAGCTCCTCATTATAACTGTGAAACTGCTAAAAGTGCTTCTTTAAACTTTGATTTTATGTTCTGTTTGAAATGCCTGTTCTCTCTGCATTTGGAGGCAGCAGCTGTAGCTGGCTCTATAGTTTGTTGGATGTGGCATCTCCTACATAGAAGAGGTTATGAAACATAAACAAAGTAAAGTAACTTATAGCATGGAAGAGAGGCACTTCCAGCTTTCACAAAAAGAAGGATGTGATAAATCTGTGCCTTGGGCAGCCACTTCATGTTATCTCTTGGACAATCAATCAGGACTCCATAGAGAGATATCAAGATCTCGTTTTCCTGGGACCAAGTCAGAAGCATTTATGTGGCCATCAATGACAATTAGTCAGCTGAAAACTCGCTGCTTAACTACTTTCCAGGAGACTTTTAGGAATCTTCCCCAGCTCTGCCTACTGGAATAGTTCTTTATAGCAAACATCCAGTCAGAGTTTTCAAAGATTCAAACAATACCAGTATATCATATAAAGATTAGTTTCAGCTACCAGCATTAAATACAAGCTTTACCCAAGCTCAGCAGTATTTGGATTGGGTTTTTCACTGGGGCCCCTCAGAAGTGAGTTGCTACCATCCTGATTTAATCCATGAACCATTTACTCATAGCTGTTTTGTTGCTGGCTGCAGACATACTGCTCATCCGGGGAAGCTTTGCGCGTTGGGAGTAGCAGTCCACTGTCATTATTTCATTTCCTCAGATATTTAGAAAATAAAATGCAATTGTCTTATTTTAATCTCAATTTCTGCTGTAACAGTAAAACAGAAACAATAATTAAAGCCATGACTTGAAAACAAGGGCACAAATATTTACAAATGCTTATGTTTGTTTCTTTCCTTGCTCTTTGGAAGGCAGCCACAAGGAAGGACTATTAGGTGGTAGCTGGTCTAGGAAGCAAAGCAGAATAGGGAGTGCTTTCAAGGAGACGTGGTGTTCAGAGCTCTGAACTTGGTTTTTGCCACACACAGCTGCCACAAAAGGAAGCAATCTTCAGCATCCTAAGGAAAAACCCAAAGAAACACTCATCTGGCTTGCATGTTACAATGGTTGAAGCACAGTGTTATCCAAGCTGTGATAATCATGGTTGAAATTAACACACAAACTGTGTTAATCACATCTGTTGAAATGCATTGAGGAACTGCCAGAACAGTAGGATCTCGAGCAGTGACATTTTTCATACTTTTTATGTGCAAACAAGTTTTGCTAGTCATTCAGTAGGGATTAAGAAGAAAATTGGGAAAAAGGTCAGAAATGCACTAATTTTGAAATGATCCTCACTTCTTGAGTGCAGAACCATCTATACTGCACTGGCAGAGCAGAAATAAAAACATCAGCCATTACTGTACTGTTGTTCAAATTTGTAAACTGTCAGTTCCTCCCATTTTACAGTGGCCAGTAGCTGACAATGTCAGCAGGGAAGTCCAGGAACCAGATAGACCCAGCAGCTGATATTTGCTAGAGGTAATATTCCCCCAACAGAGGCTTGTGCTGTGTTTGTGATCCTGTGGCCTCAGCCACCATCAGCCAGCAGGCACCCACCTTGACCCCAGAAAATGTGGTACTGACAAGAGTTTGTGAGGTTGCTGTGAGTGGGTCACTAAAATATTCTGTGTTAAAAAACCTGCCAAAAAAATGCAGTGACACCAGCACATCTGGTTGCAGCATATGGGTTGAGAAAGACTAGCTGAGGCTCTTTATCAAAATGCTGTATCTCTGAAGGGAGCTATGGCCTTAGGTAGCTTTCAGACTGTGGGGTTGATTTCTACATTGTGTCAATGTGTGTTACAGCGTATTTGATTCTCTAGGAGAGACTAGAAACACTGCCAGTCACTGCCACCACTTGATCCAAATTGGTGGGTATGGGTAAAGGCTGCCATACAACGCCTTGTTCTTGAAAATGTAAGGGGTGGAAATAGTCCATAGACCATAAACTACTTCATTTCTTATATATAGCCCAAGGGAATGCAAAAATGCCTTTCTTCAGCTGTGCCTTTACTAGGAAGACAAGGCTTTAGGAACCCTGATTCCTAAAGGAACCTAGGCCTTTGAGACAAGGGCAAGTGTAGAGCAAGGAAGACTTACCCTTGGTGGAGGAGAATCAAGTTAGGGCACATTTAAGCAAATGTGCTACCATGGGACCTGCTGGGAGGCACGCATGGGTGCTGAGGGTGCTGGCTGATGTCACTTTTAATTGTCTTTGAAATGTCATGGGACCTCGGAAATGTTCCTGGAGAGCAGAACAAAGCAGATTTTACTCCCATCTTCAAGAAGGGGAAGGAGGACAATCCAGGGAACTGGTCAGCCTCATTTTGACCCCTGGGAAGGTTACAAAGCAGCTAATCCTGTAAACCATTTGCGGTGAGTATTCAGCATGTATTTACAAAGGGGAATTCATGGTTACCCAATGTGACAGACTGGAATGAGGTGACTAACTAAGCGGGGGAGGGGAGAGCAGTGGATGCCGTTTACCTCGTCTCCAGAAAGGCTTTCGACACTGTCTCCCATAATATTCTCATAGACAAGCTGACAAAGTATTGGGTAGATAAATGGACAATGAGCTGGATTGGAAACTGGATGAACTACTGGGATCAGCAACACAAAGTTCAGTTATATGACGTTCACTAGTGGTGTGTCCCACAGGTTGATACTGGGGCTGAATCAGAGTAACATCTTCATTACCGACCTGGAAAGGGTGCACCCTCAGAAGCTTTGCAGATCATAATAACGTAAGAGGAGTGCCTGATACTCTAGATGGTTGTGCTGCTGGCCTCAGAGGCTGGAAAAATTGAAAGAGGAATTTAAACTGTCATGGAATCAGAGAATGGTTGAGGTTGGAAGGGACCTCTGGAGGTCATCTGGTCCAACTTCCTCCCCAGTCATGCAGCATCACCTAGATGATGTCCAAATGGTCCATAATCCCCATTGTGTGATTCTGTAAACATCTGCTATATACTGCTATCAAGGCTGAGGTGCTGAGTTGAGTGGAGGCTTGGTCTGACTTAACATGCACTTACCTGCATCCCTTGACAGAATTTTCCCTTATTTCATAATATGAATGATATGTTCTGCTAAAAGATCATTTCATCCATTCATCCTATAATAATCAGAGACTTTTTCCGGTTATAGATGGTCCACTGTATCTAATTATACCCTACATAATGCATATTTTAGATGCTATGAATATTGTGCTATGTTCATCTTGCTGTCTGTCAGCTTTCTGAACTTGTTCAGTAGCTGCTTTTGGAAGAGCAGGGCTATGGCTGCTCTGTGGAAGGGAAACCTGTACTCAACCTGCCACTTCAGTGCTATCAGTACCTGCTGGAAGACCAGCTGTCTGGAAAATTATGCGCAGGGACATTTCAACCAAGGGCAAATAGATAATGTACATGCCAGCACTACAGTAGTTGCTGATTGGATTCTGCAAAGAGTCCAAGGACAGAACCGAGACTGGTGTACAGCTCTAGATCTTTGAAATCAGAGTCTAAATGAGAGTCAGACTCCAATTTAGAATTCCTTATGTGTAGCAGGTAACAGTGGAACAAACCACCTATGACATTTCTGAGAAAAATGAATCTGAAAGGTTAAACATAAACAATAAAATCATAATTGCAAGTTAGTTCTGAAAATGGCTGAAAAAGGCAGTGTATCAAGGATGTTATTGGAAAGGTACCATAGGTGTGTAACAATCCTCTTATTCTTTTTGTTGCTGTTGTCCTTGTGAAGCTGTGTATCAGCTTTTGATTTCCTTTAAGTCTATTGTCCTCTTTATCAAATGGTCCCGATGACAACTGAATGAAAGGACCGACTGGTTCAATAGATCAATCCAGTAATTGGTAGGATGTGTGTGACCCGTTTCAAGGGGGGAGTGTGGTGTCCAGAATTATCTTTCTCCTCTCTACACACAAATGCACATGCACACTGTGTCTGCAGAAACCAACAGCAGATATAAAACAAAAGTTTAAGTGCCAAAGTTAAAGCAAAAGTTCCTCTGCATAGCAGTTCTACCCTCCTGTATATCAGTTATCTTTATTGCATATAATTTGTGTCTTGGTTGTATATTTAAGGTGTGCCTTTTTCTAAGGGCCATATTCTGACAGACTATCTGCAAAAGTATTTTCACAGATCTCAATAGGAACATTTGTGGGGTGAAAATTATTAGAGCTTTAAATTTATTTGGGTACTGAATTACTGCTAGTTTCAAAGGAAGTACCAAAATAGCTAAAATGTTCTAGACCTAAGGCATTACTCAACATAATATTAAATCTTTGAAATTTGGGCCCTGAACTCATTTGCTGATATCTATTACTCTGCCAGAAAAAAAGGTGGAAAGTGGCACTTGCAAATTATATACTATTTTGGTCTTGTGCATAAGTTACTTCCTCATGAATCTCTGTCAAAACCAGAACGATTTCAAAAATGTGGTGTGTCTGACTCATTGAGGGAGGGTATAGGAAAACAATTACTCATGGAGATTTTGTACTGCTGTCCGTCTTGGTTCCCCACCTAAGTCAAGAGACACACAGCACGAGGAGCCTTCAAGCATTTTACAGGAGTGCCTGTAAGTAACACTTTATGGTTAGAATCAAGGAAATTTGGACAGTAATCATGAACTGAGCTAGCTATTCTAAGGTAAAAGGACTTGCTTTGAGTTACCTGTTGTCACCTTACTGATTGGAGAGTCTATTCCTAATGTTTGTGAAACAATTTACTCCTAAACTCTCCCAAAAGTATGTATAGAGCTAGTCTGTGTAGGAGAAGGGACTATGTTCCCTTCCATCCCTCACACTGGAATTTTCTGTGTTTTGTAGAGTTGTTATTGGCAATAGGCAAACTGCCATTTGGGTTTCCCAAGCTGTGCCTCCATTCCTTCCTGTGCTTTAAGGGCAGAATATGTCTGTAGGTTTGTTGCATCACGCTTCCTAATGCAGCCCACAGAGTTATGAGAAAATTTGATTTCTTGTTCTGTGTCCCTTTCATAGCTGTCCATATTCTATGGCTGCTCACAACACATTTTCTGTGTCCTTCTCAGAGTGCCCAGCTTAAATACAACCTGTGCTGGCAATTATGAAACACAGGGAGAGGTTCATCTCCCCTGGCTTTGGATAGCTCTGCCTGAGTAACCCAGACACTTTTCACAGCTGAGCTAGAGAAAAAGTTCTCACAGAATGCAGTCCATCTTCTGTGAGGGTGGAATTCTAAAACAGGTCTGAAGTAATGGTTCTGGGTAACTGCCCTTTTCTCTTCATTGACATATAGACAGCTCAGGTGTGGACATCACAGAATCACAGAAGACTTGGGTTGGAAGAACCCTTTTTAAAGATCATCTAATCCAACCTCCAGTGCTATAGACATCTCAGATGACATTTAATCAATTTGTGGCATCCTAAAAACTTGTGATATCTTGCAGTGTTCAGAATTATCCCAAGCTATCTATTTTCAAGACATGAGGAAAAAGAGATCTCAATCAGTTGCTATTTTTGCTTGTCTGTTTGTTTTTGCTTGTGTATAAATTGTTATGTTTACATTGCCGTGTTGTTTAGTATTTCAAATTCCTATGTGCACGTACATGATTAGATATTTTAGTCATCCCTTCTGTTTAATGTGTTTAGTACCATTTACTTTCCTTCCTCATGCAGTTAAAAGCAAATAATGTGAACATGAGAAATGGTGAGGGTGTCAATGAAGCCCTGGGGATAGCTGCTTAAGGTTGCTGGATTTTTGATTAGGCTTTTATTTCTCTGTTGAATGCCCTGCATTGACCAAAGGAAATAAAGTGGGACTCCCTCCTGTATTTTTGCTTTTACTATGCCATAGTTCAGCACTGGATTTTTTGACAGTATCCAAAAAAGGGAAGTAATTTTCTTACATTTCAATGTAACTGATTCAGGCTAGAAAAGAAGGCTCCTGAAACTGCCAAAAAAGGAAATATTTGTTTTTATGTTCTTATTTTGTGCTTTCTCTTCTTTAATTCCTGTATAAAACCCCGGCAGGATTTATGAGGCAAAGATCACTATGTAGCTGAAGCAAGGCAAGGAGCACTGTGAAGCTGGGCATCAATGGGATGTAAGTTTCCCATTTAACCTATGTTTCTCTTAATAAGACTTTTTTATGTATAAGGATCCTGCACACTGTTCTGGGCAAAGGGCCTGCCAAACTTCCATACTCCTCTTGAGATCAGCCCAAACAACAGCGCTGTGCAGAGAAAGTTATATCAGACTTGGTGTGAAGGTGCAAAAACTGGGTGGTACTATTCAGTCCTAACTCAGTGGCACTTGTAGTCCCCAGGCTTTGCCTGACTTAGGTCTGTATCAAAACAGAAAGTAGACTTGGAGATCTGACTCCTTTTGTCATGCTTTTCCAAGTTAGCTGTGTCTCTGTTAAAAAACCCCTAATTATTTAGTAAATCCCATTCTTTTACTCACTATATATTTTTAGGACATACCTGCTTCTTCCATTATATTAAAAATTGGCAAGGTGTTTGCATGGGGGACTAATCCATATACTAGAAATGTAGACTTGCTGTTCACCTCTAAGCAAGCAATAGCCTGGGTAGAGAAGGTTTCACAAACACTCTGCAAATATTTAGAGTTTCAATCTATTGCAGTTGGACTAGATGATTTTTGTTGGCCCCTTCCAACTCAATTATCCTATTCTATTCCATTCTATCTGTAGCAAGCCATCATCAGCTGCAGGGTGAGCAAGGGACTAGGACAGGACCAAACTGGTAGCTTGAGGTAGCCACAACTACTTGGATGATGAATATGGAGGAGTCTCCATAGAAGGCAGGGAAGAAATCATGCATAGCGTGAACATGTGCTATAAAAAAATAACATAGCTCTAGCACATGGCTCATGGCTGAGCTGGATTTTCTAGTGACTCTTGATGCTATGTACTTACCTTCTGCTTACTCAAATCTGTAGCCATAGCACAAGAGGGACCTTAAAAATGCTTTGAAATTTTTCTTGTTTATTTTAAAATGAAACTAGAAAAATACCTTTTCAATATGTTGCATTAAATTCAGTACATCACAAGCCTTAAGAACTTAAGGCCCAACCTCCTTGCCAGAGAAGCTCCTTTGGAGAATTTGTTTTTATAATTACTCCTGCCAGCATGCCATATGGTAGAAGAATATCATGCTTCCAGAGCTGAGTAAGTATTTCCTAGAGAGGAAAACTAAACCATTAAGAGGTTCCCCTTGGACCCAACTAAAAAATCAGTTACAGAAGCAGAACTAGAGCACAAGTTTCCAGCTCTCCTCTGTGGGAGTGGGAGATTCTCATCACAAGAAACTATGGTGGAAAGAAATTGGCAGTTCAGAGCAAGAAACTGCTTTCCAAGAATAATTCTTTCCTTATGCTACATAAATAATGGTAGCAGCCTCCACTTTAGTTCATGTTACAGGACAGAAGAAAAAGTACTTTGCTTCAGACTGCAATTGAAATGAAGGTTTTGTTCTTGTCAGCCTCCTGTTACAATTCCTAAGTGCACCTAACACTTTCAGGAAAGCTTTTGTGATTTATGTTTTTAAGAGGAATCATTACAGAAAGCTCTCAAAGATTACTATTTCTTTAAGCTCTGAATTAGCCTCTTTCCTGGTGCCAAAAATTTATTTCTACCTCTAAACCAGAGTATTATTTTCCTTTCCCAAGCATTCACAGCTGTTTAAATGCCTGGTGATATAAGAATATTCGGCCTCCAAACATTTTTTTTAGGTTTAGAGGTTTTTTCCTTTGAGTGATTCTCCTGTACTCAATGCTGAATCTCTATGTCTGTTGCTGATGCCTTATGAGGGGAAAACTGAGATGTCAGACAAGCAACAGAAATGCACACAGTGAGCCTGACTCTTACCCTGGAAAAGTGTGATCTTAGAGATGGGCTCTGGAGGGGGTGGAAATGCTCCCTTTGCAACCTTCAGTGACAATGAAGAGACACCTGAGCATCCATGCCACAGGCTCCAAAATTCACTGCGTTCCTACAATGGAACAACAATCCTGCCTTAAAGCTCTGGATTCATGCAGGTTAGGGATAAACCTACCATGTGTGTTCTGAGTACTGCAGGGATCTCATGTAATAGCATTGAATCTGCCCAGAAAAGGAGACTTTTTGATTTTTTTCATGTTCTGTCCATATTTTGCAACTCTCCAGCCTCCCAGTTCAGAAGTACTTTTGTTAAGTTTAAGGATGCAGTCATGCCAAAATCCCAGTCACACATTGCAACCATTTACTGAATGCTTATAAGTATTAACACAAATTCACGATATCAGTACATGAAAACACTCAAAACCATGCAAAAACCATGCCTGAGAACAGCTGTGGAATTGGTGCTGCTAAAGAAAACTCACAATGTGTTATTTTCTCACATGGATGTGAGTGTGAGGCTAGGTAAATGCTAGCCTTTCTGCATTTTATTTTTTTAAGGCTTCTTAAATCAAGAACAGAATGCCCAGTGTATTCTCTATGCAGGGCAATTTTTCTAAGGTGTACAAAGAAGTTGTGGTGGCACATACTGTTTAAAGATCTGATCACAGAAGTACAGGATTCGATGACATGGTTTGCTGGCTGTTAGGTCTGGTTCTGCTTGATTTCAGGATCATAAACATCTCCTTTTTGATTATGTTTCCTAAAAACGTCTTTTAATAGAAAGAGGACAAAGCAGACCATCCACATAAGCAGAAGGGCAGCTCTACTCGTGGCAGAGCTGGAGCCAGGTGGCTCATGAGCTGATTTTCCTCCCCATTTCACTTGCAGCACCTTCCCAAACATGGCAACTTCTACTTACTTTTGTGGCATTAATTAACTGACTTTGCTCCTGTGAAGGAGCTGCTAATTGCTCTTATACTCCATTTACAGCTGAGTTCACTTAGGCCCTGGAGGGAAGCAATTTTCTCAGCCTTCCCACGCCCTGTGATAGTACCAGGAATTAAGTCCACCCCGAGAGCCTACTGCCCACTGTTTGCCTGTGCTGAAGTGGTTAAACACAGAAAACACTCAGCGTTTTTCAGGATAGTCCTCGGCACTGTAAAGGATCAGGCTCAAGTAAGGCCAAGGAAAAGCAGTAAATCAGTCCAAGAAGGTCCCAGCTGGGGATGGATGCTTGCTCCCATCATGTTCAGCTCCTGCTGCATGCAAAGGAGATAATGACACAGCTAATAACTAATTACAATAGGAAGAAGGGGGAAATGGTGCAGTGAATGCTATCAGGATTCATAAAGTCTAATGCTAATAAAATACAGTATGTGTACAAAATGATATTTAAGTTCCTGGCTACCTGCTGTGTTCAAGCAAAGCAAAAGACAAAGTGATATCTTTGGGATGTATTTTACAAAGACAACTAGTCCCTATTTAAGATAAACTTACCACTGTTTGTTTTATTTAATTAGTATCTCATTTGTTCTAGTATGTTAAAAGGCTAATATGCATATAAATTGACCTTGCATCTTTGGACAAATTGCACTATAAATATTATATTGTAAAAGAAGAAGGGAAGATATGAGCACTGAACTATCTCCCATCAAACTGAATTGAATCACAGAAATACTCTGTAATTTACATAATGGGCATGCTGGTAGGCAGGAGAGATGGTGAGAAGCACAAGGTATTAGGGTTAAAAGGGTTAAACACAAACTGGCAGAATGGTAAGGTTGGAAGAGATCACAGTGAGTCATCTGGTCCAACCTCCCTGCTCAAACAGGATCATCCCAGAGCACATGGCACAGGATTGTGTCCAGATGGTTCTTGAGTATCTCCAGTGAGGGAGATTCCACAACTTCTCTGGCAGCCTGTTCCAGTGCCCAGTCACCCTCACAGTTATGAGAGACTGGAATGATTGATGTCTCGAGATATTTTGGGGTGCATGTGTGTGGGGGAAGGGGCAGGTCGAGCCTTGCCCTGGTGAGGCAGTGCCCTGTTCTACACCCCCTGCCCCTTGAGCCTGTATCCCAGCCTGGAGTGGCTGCCAATCACTGGCACACTGGAGGCAATGTTCCACACCTCACCCCTGGAGCCCTTTACCCAGCTCCTAAGTGGCCAAATGGCTGGAAGTCCCACCTGTGGGAAGGGCCCAGGAATGCTAAGGGGTGTTGAAAGCAGAACATGAGGCAAGCACATCTACCTCCTCCTGGAATTTCTGTCGCTGAACACCACTGGAACCCAGGGGTGGTAGTTATGTGTATCCTTTTCCATGTATTTTCTGTCTTTCTTTCTAATTCTTTTTCTCAGAATTTTTGAGTAACTTAACATTGAACAGGCTTAGAGTTTGCTAAGTTAATGCTTTGCGAAGTGTTTTATGTTTATTGAATGTTGCACTTAATCTTTTGCCAAAGTTCTCTGATTTTCTAAAGTTGCCAGTAAAGTTTTTTAGTTGTTTTGACCTCTTGAGCATATCTTGTCTGTATTTGTCCTGTGCGTCTAACTCAGAGTACATGAACAACTGTAAGCCCTTTTCAGAGCCATGTCGAGCAAGGTTTTTGGGGACCTTTCAACAGCAAAGAAGTTTTTCCTCAAGTTCAGGTGGCACTTCCTGTGTGTCAGTTTCTGCTCATTGGCTCTTGTCCTGTTGCTTGGCATCACTGAGAAGAGCCTGGTTTCATCCTCTTGGTACCTTCCCTTCAGATATTTGTATACATTGATGAGATTCCCCTCTCAGTCATCTCTTCATGAAGCTGAACAGGCTCAACTCCCTCAGCCTGTCCTCCTAAGAGAGATGCACCAGTTCCCTCATCATCTTCATAGCCCTTCACTGAGCCTGTTTCAGGAGCTTCATGTCTCTCTTGTACTGAGGAGCCCAGAACTGGACACAGAAGTCCAGATGTGCCTCACCAGAGCTGAGTAGAGGGGCAGGATCACCTCCCTCAACCTGCTGGCAGTGTTCTTCTTAATGCACCCCAGGACACCATTGGCCTTCTTGGCCACAAGGGCACAGTGCTGGCTCATGGACAGATTGTTGTACATGGACCAATTTGTAGGTGTTCTATCCCAGGAGAGACCCAAAGAAGGAATGGTGCCCCTGAGGCACATTTTCTTTGCTCTGTACTAACCTACCTCCAGCTGAAGAAGCTGTGCTTCACTCCCCATCCCCAGGCAGTGTGCACATACTGCTTTACCAGCTCCTTCCTCCCTGGCAGCTGCTCTGGCTGCTCCCCACAGACAGAGCCGTGCTCCCCTTCATGGGGGTACCATTATCAAGTTTCCATGCTCCTCTCTTTCCCTTCTTGGTGCCTACAAGGCAAAGCTAGTGTCTGCAGGGAGCAGTGGGTGCTACAGGAGGCTGGTGTGTCTCTTAAACATAAACTCATTCCCCCCCCCCGCCCCCCACATGTACATGTGAACCATTATCTCTACACAGCTAATGGGAAATCAAAGTGAGCAAAACACAAAAGGACAAAAGATAGAAATCCTTTTAGAGTCACCTCTTCAATGTTTATATCAGTGACATTGAGGACAAATATTTTGGTCTTGTGTGTGGCAGTTCAGCCCCATATGAGTCAGACCTGCATATCTTGCAGTGTGCAGAAGTATTGGACAGCCAGTTAATAGCACATCATTGTCAGTAGTGTGACCCTGTAAATAACAGTGTTTTCCTTTTCCTCTCCTTTTAGTTTGAGCCATTTCAGTGTCAGCGGCAATCAGAAGAAAATGCGAACTTTCATCTCAGTAGCTCGGAATGCATGGGAAATTTTTATATCTGAAAGGAAGCCTGGCTGGAAGTATCAGATGCAGCTTTTTGCAGTTTGCTCTGCAGTTGGCTTCCTCTGCAGCTTTCTTTTTTTCCTTAGCATGCACTTCTCCTTGGCACACCACTCTTTGGGGCCCTTACTGATTTCTGGATTCATCTGGATTTTGCTTTCTATCACGCTCTTCTGTTTCAAGCACCTGCGCTGTTTTAGTGTTCTGTTCCTCCTTTCTTGTGGACTGAAAAATGGCAGGGATGCTCTTATTACTGCTGGCACCGGTGTTGTGGTGGCCAGCAACATACAAAATATTTTTCACAATCTAAAGGTTCTGGCAGACAGTATAACCTGTCATTTAAAGCATGAGCAATTTGCCTTGATAAAATATTATGTTGAGGCAATAAAATGGATTTATGAGGCGGCTAAGCTTCCTGCTGAACTACCTAAAGATGTAGTGGTCCTAAAGCATGAATTCACACCATCTTATTCAATTTCAGATGATGCATTAAAACAAGAGCTAAATGACACAGAGCAAGAAATCCAGAGAATGGCTAACCAGATATCTTTTATGTTGACTATACTGCCCTATATAGGTCAGAAAGTATTGCCTATAGTTGGGGTTTTTCTCGTTTCCTTTGGAACTGGCCTCTTTATCAAAAAATTTGTGGGTTCTCATAGCATCAAATTTAAGAATACTTATATCACAAAACAGTTCATTGCATTTGATGAGCACCAAAAGCAACAGCAAAGACCCTGTCTTCTGCCACTTAGCAGAAAAGAGAGAAAAGATTATGTGACAATCCCATCTTTCTTCATCACAAGAAAGGACAGGAAAAAAATGCTGTGTTCTTTTCTCCCTGTAATTATTCATCTTTACATCTGGCTTCTGTTTGCTGCAGTAGACTCTTTGTTTTATTTGTTAATTATTTCTGTGAACAAATATCTCCAAGAAGTACCGGATCTATACATTCAACTCAGTCTCTTTCAGAACGTAAGTACTTATCAGTACCATATATTTCTTGGTTTAGTGTTGAAAAATTTCCCTTCATCTTCAGCAGCTGCAAGAGCAGACATATAGCCAATGACCCATCAACTCTTTCCTGGAATATCATTCATTTAAAAAAGGGACATTGCCCCTACAGATACATATGTTGGATGGAACCAGACAGTTCTTTGCAGAGCATTGTCATATTTGTAGAGAATGGTAAATTTTAGAAGAAGGGCTTTCATTCTTCCATGTATATATATGAAGAAAACTGGAAGCTTGAATTTGGCAACTCACAAAACTGACATTTGTGAAGCACTGCTTTTATAGTCAAGTCACTGTGACACTGATGTAAGAGATGCCTGCCTTTCTTTGACTGAGTAGTCTGAGGAGCTCACCAATTGTATGCATGGGCATGTACGCATGAAATAATAACTTGTTGCCAAAATCTCCAGGTTCCTCTAGCAGGAGCAGCAGCAGCATAGAGAACTATAGATTAGCTAGGTTGGAAGATAAGTCTGGAGGCCATCAAGACCAACCTCATGCTCCAAGGTTGGATGAACAAACAACTGGCTAGAGCATGGTGCTAGTAACATCAAGGCTGTGGGTTTGATCCCCGTGTAGGCCATTCACTTCACAGTTGGACTTGATGAACTTGTGGGTCCCTTCCAATTCGGAATATTCTGTGATTCTGTGGAAAACTTCAGAGACAGATCAGATTTCTCAGGATCTTGTCTGAATACTCTTTAAGGTGGAGATTTCATCTTTAGTGCAAAGTAAACCTGCCCAGTTTGATAACTCAAGAATTATTCATACCAACTAAATCAAGCAAGGGCAGCAGGAGGCCAGCATGGGTGAGCAAGGAGCTCTGGAAAAAAAGCACAGACTAGGTGAAAGAAGGCACAGTGGTCCCAGGAGGAATGTAGATACATTGATTGGATAAGGATGGGGGCAGGAAAGAAAAGCCCACCTGGAGCTGAATCAGGTAAGGCAGGTGAAAGGCAGCGCAAAGGGCTTCTACAGGTCCATAAGCAGCAAACAAAAGACATGGGGAAATGTAGGTCCACTGTGAAGAGCAGGAGGGGTCCTGGTGGCAACAAAGGACACAGAAAGCCCAAAGTACTGAATAGCATCTTCAGCTCTGCCTTTACTAGGAAGACCAGGCTTTAGGAATCCCCAGGCCTTTGAGATAAGGGCAAGTGTGGAGCAAGGAAGACTTACCCTTGGTGGAGGAGAATCAAGTTAGGGCACATTTAAGCAAATGTGCTACCATGGGACCTGCTGGGAGGCACGCATGGATGCTGAGGGTGCTGGCTGATGTCACTTTTAATTGTCTTTGAAATGTCATGGGGCCTGGGAAGTGTTCCTGAAGAATGGAAGAAAACAGATTTTACTCCCATCTTCAAGAAGGGGAAGGAGGACAATCCAGGGAACTACAGTCTGGTCATCCTCACCTTTATCCCTGGGAAGATGACAGAGGTTGTAATCATGGAAGCTTTTTTTGTACATGTGAAGGCCAGGAAATCTATTAGGAATATTAAGCATGGATTTTAAAAGGCTAAATCATACTTGACCAATCTAACAGTTTTCTATGATACAAACACTGGGTTGCTGGATGAAGGGAGAACAGTGGATACTGATTGTGCTTTTATTAAGGTTTCCAATGCTGGAACACTGGAACAGAGCATCTTCATTGACAATCTGATAAAGTGTGGGCTAGATAAATGGAGAATGACATGAACAGAAAATTGACCAAACTCTTGGACTCAAAAAGTTCTGACTTGTGGTACAAACCAATTTCTGATGTCCCCCAGGAGTAGACACTGGAACCTATATTATTTAACCTCTTCATTAATGACCTGCAAAGACAAACAGATTGTAGCCACACAAGCCTGCAGACAATATAGACCTGGGAAGAGTGTCTGAAACACCAGTAGGTTGTGCTGTCAGTCAGAAGGTCTTGAAACAGCTTGAAAACAGGCCAAAGAGGAACCTCACAATGTTCAGCAAAGGAACATGCCATGTCTTGCAGTCCTTGAAGAGAAATTACTCCATGCATGTTACATGTTGGGAGCTGACTGGGAGGTGGCTTTGCACAAAAAGGCCCTGAGAGTTGGACACCAAGTTGACCACAAGCCTGTAACATGCCCTTATGGCAAAGGAAGTGCTAATCTGGGCTGCATTAGGCAGAGCATTGGCAGCAAGCTGTAGGATGTGATCCTTCCTCTCTGCTTAGCACTGCTGAGACCCAGTAGAAGAAGGGCATATACTGGAGTGAGGAGTCAAGGAAAGGGTCAGGAAGATGATTTAGGGACTGAAGCATCTGTCACATGAGAAGAGGTGGGGGCTGTTCAGGCTGAAGGAGAGATGGTTCGAGGGGATCTTATAAGTGTGTGTAAATAAGTGATGGGGGGTGGGTGTAAGAAAGAGGAGCCAGACACAGGAAAAATTTCTTCAGTGAAGGGGTTGTCAAGAATTGGAACGGGTTGCCCAGGGAAGCAATGGAGTAACCATCCCTAGAAGTGTTTAAGAAACAACTTAATCATTTAGTTGTTATGGTGTTGTTTGGTCAACTATTGGACTCAATCTTGGAGGTCTTTTCCAACCTTAATGGTTCTGTGATTCTGTGACTTCTCAGTGGTGCACAGTGCAGGGAGAAGAGACAATTAGGACAAATTAAAGGAAATACATTTTTTGTTTACTCTTCAGGTGATCAAACAATAGAACAAGTTTCTGAGACAGGTTGTGGGGTCTCCATCCCTGGAGATATTAAGAACCCAACTGATCACAACCCTAATCAACCTGTTGTAGCCTCACTATTTGCTGTGTACTGTTGTGTTTGGTTTTGCCTGTGTTTCTATCCTTTGTACCTTGAGGGCAGCCTCTTATCATGATCTGCCTTGAGTGTGACCCAAGTCAGGGCAAAGGAGCTTAGTCCCACTACCCATGGACAGAAGTCCTGAGCCTGACCGTGCCTGGCTGATTCATGGGTCCTGTACTATGAATTTTCTCTCTTTATGTGCATTGTTCACTCACATGGAAAGCTGGTTGACTCCTTCAAAACAGAAAACCATGCCATCATCAGATTGTTTCTAGTTCCCCAAGGAAAGATAATTGCATTAAAATGTAAAATTTAATCTCAACAGAGTTGTTATATCAAGCCTCAGGGCTGCTGATCTCAGGGAGTCTGGGAAGCTGGGTGAGCAGGACAGACTCAGAGACTTGAGATGTTTATTAATTAGCATGAACAATAAAGTTCTTCATGCACGAGTATCCCTATTTCATATTGAGTTCCTAATGAAGATTTTCCTTGCCTATACATCAGTTCAGTTTAGGGATAAAATGTCCTGAGATAGTTTGGAACAGGATAATATCAAGGAAAGGCTAACAGGCTGAAAATGTGTAGCATGCTTTGGGAACTTGATTTCTCCAACGAACATCTAACAGAAGTGCCTGGCCTCTGTAAGGTGATTAGAAAATCCACAAGGAAGAGCTTGTTATTCCTCTGACATGATCAGAAAAGAGGCTGGGTTATTCAGTGTCCCTACAGTGTTCCTACACACAGAACAGAAAATTGCCTGCCAGTATGGTCCCAGCAGCATATCTAATTTACCCCTCTCATTAAACGTTTCAGTCCACAAGCAGTGAATGACATCAGCTAAGCAAAGGCACCTGCAAGAGGAGGACAGGCAGCCTTGTTTGTGTGACAGCCTTTGGTCAGAGCATTGCCCGGGGCAGTGCCTGGCTACTGAGAAGGGATGGTGCTTAGTGCCATGTGGGCATGGCTGGGTTGCTATTCTGTACCACCCACAACATCACTGCAGGTGTGGTTTCAGGGGGAAGAAGGGTGAGCATCCTTGGATGTGCAACTTTTTTTCCTCCCTCTCTCCATTGGAAAGGTTGTCAGGATCAGCCCTGCCCCTGCCTACCCCATCCTTTGCTGCCCATCGCCTTCCTGTTCGTCCAAGACTCGGCTCACTGCTGAAAAGCCGTGCTGGTGTGGGAGGCAGCTGCAGGGAACAGAGCGGCGGAGGCGAGCCCGAGCCCAGCCAAGTCCAAGCTGAGCCAAAAGGAGCCCAGTGGAGCTGGGTGAAGTGGTCAATAGTGGCAGGGCTGGTACTGGAAGCAGCTGCAGAGAGTTGAGTCCAGCGTCCGAAGCGGTGGTGTGGTGTGACACAGACAGTCTTGCTTTCAGGGGTTTGTCTGTCATTGTTTTCCACTGGCTCAGGCTTGGGGACAGGGAGAGTGCTGTGGTCAGTGCCTGTCACCTTGTCTTTGTCTGGGGAAAGCTGTGTGGTGGCGGACGTGGGAAGAGCCACCATCTGGAGGCCACATGGATGTAGCCTATGGGGAGCATCCACCATCTTGTCTTTGTCCCAGGGCAGCATGGAACTAAGTCGAGGTGGTGCATACCTTTCGTGGGTAAACCACCTTCTCTTTTTATATACTTTTGTTATTAATATTGCTGCTGTTACTGTGCATCTCTTATTCCATTGCTTGTTGCTTTCAGTAACTTATCTCAATCCATAGTCTCTGCCTTTGTCCCTCTCTTACCGGAAGGAGAGAGGCTTATTTGGAGTTTCATTTCTGGCTGGTGTTAAACCACTATGGTGTGGAAGCACCACTGATCATGTGCTGAGACAAAACCAAAGGGACAGACACTCTGCTCTGCAGTTTTACTCTCAGTGAAGGACCCTCCAACAGGGCATCTGAGCAGAGTCATAGGAGTGGAAAAATATTAATCCATTATAACCAAATTAGCTAAATATTTCCCCAACAGAGCCACTGAGAGGGTAAGTTCTTAACGGTCCAAAATGCTGGACATTTTCCCAGGAGAAGTTGTGAAAATACAGTCCAAAAGATTTATAAATAGCCAATAAATGTACTGTTTTGAGCATACCATGTATAGGCACTGGATGGTATAGATGATTTAGGGTCCTTTGTAAATCTGAATGTCCAATGGGAGAAATATTAAGGAAGGAGGGAGTCAGTATTATAACCAATGCCTTTTTCTCACCTTTTCTTGTGCAGAAGAATGAGAAAAGCTATATCATTTCTATGAAAGAGCATATTGCAAAGACTGATTCTTTCAAGATCCCTTGGTTTAAGCATAACTGCATCCCTCATCCAGAGCTCGCTCTCTCCACGACATGGATCCAGCTTGGAGTCATCATCTTCTTCTTAATCATTTTTGGGTTATTCTCTGGCCTCCTGACCCAACTTAAAATACTTGTGTCAGCTTCCTTTTATCCTGACACTGAGATAAAACGGATACGTTATTTGCATGCAAAATTACTCAAGAAAAGAGGAAAGCTACAAGAGAAAACTGGGAAGAACATATTTGCAAGAACGGTAAGCCATTAGCTCTGGGGAAAATACCACATCTTCTCACTGGGTGGTAGCCAGATCCAGGAAGTACTTTAACACTTGTTAACTTCAGTTATGTGCTGATAGACTTTCCCCAATGCTCAGGAGCCAGAGACAAGTTGCCTACTGGTAAGATTAGATCATCTAATTGTTTTGTTCTGTACTTCAACACACATGCCACAGACATGACATTGGTATGCTCAAATGACTATGTGCTGGCAAGAAAATACTTTTCTGATTCAGAGTCCTCCAGAGAAGAAACTTTGTTTTCATGAACATATGAAAAGTGCTTAGAGTATTCCTGCAATCCAGACAGCAAATGCTAGGCAGTAAAGAGCAGCCCTAAGTATTGAGAAAGATGTTCCAATATTGCTTAGTAAAACGGAAGGTGATAAATTTCTGTTTTACAACACAGTGTGACTGCAAATACCATTAGGAAACAGAACTTTTTTTTTGCCAAAACATTTATCCTGTGTATATATATATATATGCACACACACTAATGGAAATAACTAACATACATGTATATACCTATGGCAAATCCAGATAGATGGCGGCAGACATATGCAGTTTAAGTTTGGGTTTTTTACATCCTTCAATACTGACTGTACAGGCTCTTAGTGTCTGGGTGATCTTAACTCAGTAATGCTATCATGTAGATCATATTTCTGTCTTTTCAGGTCAACTTTTGGTTTCCAATACTCAAGGCAAGAGAGGCAGTGAGGAAGAAAGAAAGGAGTGTAGCAGAATGACAGCATGATGTGAAAAAGACCAAGTGAATCTTTGGATATGGTTGAGATGCTTTAGCTCCACCTGTGTTTAGTGCCATCTTTCCTATGGAATGTCAATTCTAAAACGTAAAAATTTCAAACTCAAGGGCTGAGCAGCAGTATTTTGGAAAACGTGCCATTGTGGATAGTGTGAAGTTCACCACAGATTGCCCTGGATTGCATTAATACTTGTTTTTCAACTTGGGGTCTGCATTATCTGAGAAACTTGAGAAAATCGTGGATGATCTGTTCTTCTGTCTAAAAGCAACAAAACACTTTGGAGATTTTAGGACTACAGCACAAACCTCTTCGGGTTGAGCTAACAGAGGATGTAATGGCAGAAGCAGGTTTATCTTCTTCATGTTTGCCAGACACTGAAGATAGAAGACAGAGAAGAGGCTGTCCCTTGCCTTCTGGGATGGCCAAGAACCAGGGCTTAGATGTTTCTAGACATTTTTATCTATTTCTCAAGCCTCAAGCCCTTCAGCCTGTATCTTTGCCATCCCTAGCTCCTAGTCTCCTACCTAGTCTCCCCCCCAGAATTCCTTACTTGGTCCTAGTCTCCCACTTCCACATATCCATAGACTGTATCACTAGCACAGATTGTACCATGCCTTTTATAGTCATGAGAGAGGTCATGTAACAGGTAGAAGTGAGAATGCTCACGAGAGCTAGAATAGAGAGGAATCAGGTGCTGTGGGTGCCAACAAGGTGTCTTTAAAGGGTGGAGCATATCTGTAGAGGTGAACAATGTTTCAAATCTTGCAGACTGAAGAAGCTTGCAGAAGAGACAAAAATGGGCTTTATCATGTTGCAAAAGCACCATTGCCCTTAATGAAATAAAATTGAGCCAATACTGAAGTGTTCCACCTATTCAACCAACATTGGTGATGTGACCTTCATACGGTACAAGAACAAATGCAAAATGCCTAAAGACGTAGGAATAACTGACGTAGCTTTAGAGATTTAATGTAGAGCTAAAAAATGTGCCCAACAGGCAGTGTATTTCTGATTTTCAGCCACAGCCAAGTTCCTTTTTTAGGCTGGATAATAGGAAATTCTTCTCTCTTCCTCTCTAATAAATGCATGGTTTCAGGACTGCCATTGATCAATGTCTCTGTTATCTGAATGAATTAAGACTTAAAACTCTCCCATCAGAAGTTATTTTCCACCTAAACCACTGAAAAACACAAAGACTTTTCTTCTCTGGGCCTTCGAAAGTCTCACTTCTCCATGGATGCAGGTGGTTCAGGTTACTGGTGTGACAACAATTTGTCTCCAGAAAATGGTGCTGGATTAAAGCCATGCATTATTGAGGGTTGTGCTGAATGTCTCTGAGAGGCCTGACTATGTCCTTTTTGCTAAAGTGGGACAGCCCTGAATAGTAGCAGAATGTCAGCTTGTATTTTAGGTGCAACTGTCAAGCACCAGTAGCAAGAAGCATTCTGGTGAGAGAGAAGCAATTAGAAGGTTGCTCTAAATTTGGACTCATAAAACAGAATAGCTATCCAGGTACTACTGATGAGAGGATACGCTCTTGTTATCACTGCAGATGAAAGGGGAAGAATTACATGTCAATAAGAGCTGAACATTTTTGGCAGAGTTCTGACTGATTGCTGGCAGGACTTGGATGTGCTCCTTTTAATCCCAAAGGACAAGCTGGTGAGAAGCCCAAATATGGGGGCAAGTCTGATTGACAGCACTACCACAAAACACCACCACCTGCTTCACTTGTCAGTGGGAGGAAAACTTTGGTTTGGAGTTTCTTGCCTTTCCTGTTTGATGGTGTTGCCACTCAGAATACCTTTTCTCTCTGTTGTTCTGCAAGAAGCAAGTGAAAGCTTTGCAGCCCATGGGAAGGGTTCATCAAAATGACTCAGATGTGGGTCAGTCTTTGGGAGAGATGCCTAAATCTGTTAGGACTTTTGACTTCTGGAGTACAGTCTCAGGACAATGCCATATCTGCACTTTAGGAAATTCAGGCAATGTTGAATGCGGACGCTCCCACCACTCCCTGTCAGGACAATTAAGTATTACTTAGTTTGCCCTTCAAACTAATAAAAGACAATCCTTCTTGAGAAACTAATTGTAATTCTGTACAAGATGTCCAGTTCTGATAAATATTTTACCTAGATGCTTGACTGCACTACCTGTGACAGAAGACATGGAAAAGCCCAAGGTATCTCCTTGTCTTGGTCTTTACAGGTAAGACTGATCTTTAGCCATACCAGAACTCTCAGACCCAAAGGAAAGGCTGGAGCAAGGAAGACTTACCCCTCATGGTTAGAGAGCATTCAAACACACAGGAGCACTCACACTATAAGACATGATAGGAGGTATCCATGGGTATTGAGGGCGCTGGTTGATGTCACTGAGATACCTCGATTTTTTGTAAAAGGTGATGGTGGTCAGGAGGGATTACTGAGGACTGGAAGAAAGCACATGCCATTCCCATTTTCAAGCAGGGCAAGAAGGAAAATCTGAGAAACTACATATTTGTCAGACTCATCTCAATCTGTGGGAAGGTGATGGAACAATTTCCCCTGGTAGCTGCTTCCAAACATAAAGAACAGGAAGTTGACTGGTATGTCACTGAAACACAAGAAAATCTTTTTTACTGTGAGCATGGTCAAACACTGGAATGGGATGCCCAGAGCAGTTACAGAATCTCCATCCTTGGAGATACTCAAAACCCACTAGACATGGCTCTGAGCAGCTCAGAGCAGCAGGGCTAGAGCAGATATCTCTAGAGCTGCCTGGCAGCCTCAGCCATTCTGTGATTATTGGCTTTAACACAGCACATTGCAGGAAAAATGCTAGATATGCACAGCAAAAGCTTGTTTTAATTTGTGAATATGCTGTGCCAGCATCAAGGGTGCCACCTGACAAATATTGTTACTATTATACTCATACAAGAGTCACATACTTGAGTGGACTAATGCACACTTTGTTTCTGTGACCATACACATGCGTACCTGTTTGCTGAAGATGAGCTAAATGGCAGGCAAAGGAGATAAGTTTGCTCTCCCCTCTCTTACTAAACCTGGTTTATCAGGGAAAATGGTACATTCTGCACCTTTTTTCCCCCCCCTAAATCTTTTCTAAATCAAGTCCACCTTCCATGCCTCAAAGGCCTTGAGTTTTATCTCAGTGGTAGGATAGTTCTTACCCTGACCTACAGGACTAAATCTATTCCTTCAGCTGCCCAGTGTCTTTCTTTAACTATACAGATGAAAAGGCAGGTCTGTCGCTCCCCTGAAATTACACAGAGACATACTTCTCATTCTCTCCAGACCTTATTTTCTATTTTTTTTCTCCCATTTGTTTCTATTCTATGAGTAGGAGAAGTCTGGGGGTTTGTTTATTTTCAGCTGTCTCCTCTGCAAGTTGTTCAGCTATTTCCTTGGCCTCTCTGTTTACCATAACCCTCAACCACAGGATACAGTTGTTCTCTTTTCTTAAAAAAAAAAAAAAGTGTACAAGTTACAATAAAAAACCAGCATTCCACCCACAATTATTTCTGTTCCTCTACTTGCCTGCCCTCTTCTCAGATTTCCTGCATTTTATTTTGGCTCTTCTGTCATTCATAATCTTCTTTCCTCTTTTAGTATGTTTTCTCCATCTCCAACAGATCATTCTTTCTCACACATAAAAGTATACAATGCTTTTCTTTCTGCTAAGCACAAGGGAACTAGAGATGCCGTTGAAATTAAGGATTTTTATTCATTTGTTGGTTTAGTATCATGTTACTGGGCTTTGTCTCTAAATGACTCTCTAGGGCTTGTCAGAAATGCATTCAGCACTAAGAACAAGAGTCTGAGAAGTCTGGATTTGGCTTTTGGCTCATTCATCCCTGTCCTTCTCTCAGCTCACAGCAGAACTCAACTTCCTTTTTAAACGTCCTTCACTAGTGTAGAAGCTGTTTGATTTAGTGTGAAAAATCCTCCAATTGGATCAAATCTGGTTTGTAAAATTATTGAAACGCTGACCTGATTGTCTTGTGAAAGTAATTCAGAGAGACATGCTAGTGCTCCTGACCCTCCTGGAGTGGAATACAAACAAGGACATTTCCTTTCAGCAACTGTGTTTATGGACCTCTCCTTATCACCACCCCATACCCCCAAACCTGGCTCGCTCCTAAAGCCAAGCCAAGCTAAAGGCTTCTTTTCCCCTCTGCTGGTTTTGTTGCAGCATTTCATGTGAGCAGCTGGGTATGCAAAGTCAGAGGATGCTGGGTTTACAACTGCTGTCACCGTGACCTCTGTTCTGTCAATATTATCACATTGACTCACTGTTTTCATCGCAGTTTAAATAGCCCAGGGATGCAGTTTAAAAAGAAATGAATAATCAAAGCCTTTCCTCTGATTCTGTTTTCCATCGCCAAAGTGGAGAGTAAGGATCAAAGGATCACCCTCTGCTGCTGATGAAATAAAGCCTGAAAATAGGGATGTTATTGTCGACTTTAGGAGCCCAGATTTCAAAACGTGAGCATGCTTCACGGGTGCTGCTGTGCATGAGAGTACCTTCCTTCGCCTTTCGCTGCTGATACATTATACCTGCCCTGCCCTCCAGTGGCCCAGTGCAGCCACAGAGCCCAGTATTGCCGCTCCGCAGAGCTCCATCCCCTGGTGCTGCAGGCTGAAGAGAGAAGTGCTGCAGGTGTGGGTGTTTGCACCACAGCCGTGGGTGACACAGGTGAGGAACTGAGTGCCAGCAATCGGGCAATAAACACATGCTGTCTATGTGAGGCTTTCTCTGGCAAATGATGGGGATGAAAGCAGTATTGTGTATGCAGGAATCAAATCTTCCAAACTGCTTTTCTGCTCCTGCTTCTGGAATCTGCATCACCAGGGAGAATGGAGGACTAAAGATCCCAAATTTCTGTCTAGGTAGGGAGAGTGATGAAAATATGGTTGACAGAGTTTTTCCTTACTTTAACAATGTGTTTGAATCTTCAACCTTTCCATACAAGAAAGAGGTGGAAACCAGTAGCATCCCAAAGAGAAGTGCTAAGCAAGGAAAGGATGTTCTGTGTAGAGACCTGGGCAGTCCCAAAATTACATTCCTATGAAGATCCCACCATTATAGCATAGCCCATGTAAGTGGAAAAAGAACAAGGATGACAGAGACTTGCAGTCTAACAGTCTCAACTTTAGTAGGAGTGCCTGAATGGCACAGTTCAAATTCTTTTGATGCCACGCCGTTCCTCAAGGGCTATTACTTGGCACCTTGTGGCTTGAGGCAGGATTCAGGTACTAGGGCCAGCATGTGTCATGGCAAAACAAATATTCATAAATATAACAAACCTGACAGGCTCAATAACTTGTTGCACTCAAGGATGTAAAAATACAGCAGGTGATTTGGTGTAAATCCCAGTTCACAATATGCAGGTAATTTCTTTCATGATATCTGCACAATAGTTAAGACTCACTGGAATTAAAAAGTAGGTATTTCTTAAGAAAAAAAGGTATAACCCCTATAGGAAGAGTAATCCATGATACAGAGCAGCAAGTACCAATATAGGGCTCAGGAATTCTTTGCTAATTATATAGGAGGAAGCTCAGTCATTTCTAATCTAATAAAAATGAGTAGGAAACCTAAAAATATCATACATTTTTCCATAGATAATACCTGTTCATGGTTTGGAGATTACTCTTACCAAATTTCTGCTCTTCTTCCAAGGTAGCAAAAGATTAATTGGAAAGAATGGATTCATGGTTGACCTGCACTATTGATGAGGTAAAACATAAGAAAAGACAGGCATCCTTAATACAAGAAAGTTCCAGTTCTGAGAGGCAAAGACAGGCTGGGTGGAAGGCAGCTGCAAAGTAGAAATCTGCAGCACAGTTAGACACACTGAGTAATCCTTGCAGCCAATGAAGACAAACCAGCATTGCAAGTAAACTGCCCACCTCATCCCAAAGGAGAACAGCTCCAGACAGATTCATCTAACCTGTGTGAGATCTTGATGCAGAGACAAATAAAGTTGCAGAAGCATCTCTTTCTCTATTGACTGTACAGGGAGACTGGGCAAGAAACTGAGATGCAGAGCATGACAGTACAGAGAAGTCTGTACTGGACAACAAACTCTGTTTCCTTGTAATAGTCATTGTAATAGTGCTGGGATGTTGGTTCTGCTGTTCAGCCATCCCAAAGACAAACCTGAGAAATGGGAAGTGGTGCTAGATCTTCTTGACCATACCCATGACTATCCTCCATCACCTTACAAAGAAAACCCTGCTTTGCTGTTTAGAGACACAAGAACTACTGACCTAATAGGAGTTTGTTTTTCATATAAGCTCATACATCACTGTATGCCTGTGAATATAGCAGGAACTGCAAATCTTCTTTCCATTGTCAAAAATAATAGTAATTGTCATATGTTTAATGTGTATGTCTTAAAATATGCAGCACTTTCTGTCCCTGTTTGGCCTGTGGGTTGCACAGATGTACAGGTTACGTTGTTTCTACACATAAGACAGAACTGTACAGGTGATTTTGTGTTGGCCTCATTTCTCTCTGTGCTGTTTTTGGCTGGGCTAGAGTTAATTTTCTTCCCAGTGCCTAGTGTGGCGTTATGTTTTGGATTTGTGCTGGAAACGGTGTTGATAATTTAAGGATGTTTTCATTATCAAGGAGCAATGCTTACACAGCATCAAGGTGTTTTCTGACTGTCACCCCATCCCATCAGCAAGGGGGCTGGGCATGCACAAGGAGATGGGATAGGACACAGCCAAGACAGCTGATCTCAACTGACCCCAGGAATACCCTGGACCATATGCTCATGCTCAGCATGTAAAACTGGGGGAAGAAGCAGGGGGGACATTCAGAGTGCCTTCCTGGGGATGCCTGAACACCTGCCTGACGATGGGGAGTGAATTCCTTGTTTTGCTTTGCTTGTGTGTATGGCTTTTGCTCTACTTGTTAAGCTGTCTTTATCCCAACCTAAGAGTTTTGTAACTTTTACTCTCCTGATTTTCTTCCCCACCTAACTGGGGGGAAATCGAGCGAGTATCTGTGTGGTACTTAGCTGCCAGCTGGGATTAAACCACTCTCTTAAATTTTTCCCAGGGACAGCTGCTTGAAAAGAAGAGCTATTACATATGAAAGTGCAACTTTTAACAACATTCAAGTTCTCCAAATCAAAATATGTCTAGACATGGTAGCAGAATCATGCTTCTAAAAGTACAACAACCTCTGAAAAGGGAAATCAGATAAATTGAGCAGAAGAGATTTTTTTTTAAAATTAGGAATCCTATCCTACAAAAAAAAAGTATTAGTTACATTGGGAAAAACCTCACATTTTCAGTTTTTGACGTTAATGCATTATGGTTTTGCTCTGGTGATCTCATTTCATAAGCCTTCAGGTGATGGGTGTGTGTCTCTCCACAAAGCCAGAACACAAGCTATTACTGTAGGTGAGTTCACGGTTATGGTTCACATAGGTTTGCCTAGGGTGCAACAAAGGAAATACTTGAACCCACCAAAAAATTCTTGGTGGTTCAGCTGGCAGTGACAAAACATATAAAGTTCTTTACAGACAGTGACATGGAAATGTGGCAGCAGCTCCAAAATAGTTAATGTTCTCCTGAATCAGCATATTTCTGTACTGACCCCTTCCAGATAGGAAAAATTAAAAAATAGAATTCAGCATCTGCTCTCAGAGTTCTCTGCATTGCCAAGCACAACAGAGATCTTCCTAACATGTAAAATTAGAGAATTAGGGTTCATCTCCTGGCACCCAAAAGAGCAGGAGTTTAAAAAATGTGCTTAAACACTATTGTTCATTGCTTTTACTTTATTGGCTAGCTGATACCTTTTAAAGATAAACATTAAGAAATACTATCCCAAAACTTACATACTTTTAAGAATGTACAGAGCTGTTGCCACATTATAATTATAGTTTTTTTTATTATTACTCAATTTTCTAAAAGGAATTTTCCAATTCTTATAACAAAAGTCCTTTCAAAGAGAAATTTCAATGACAATTTTATGTAGGAAACCAAATATAATGCTTATTGGTTACTGTTGTTTCATGTTGGCTCTTGAGTTGATTGTGGATTGATTGCTCGACCCAGAAGGCACTGCTGGTGGGGGCAGCAAGGTCATTTTCATTTGCTTTTATCTACAGAGAAGAAAAAGACGATAGGATATCATCTTTCAAAAGAAAATGTCTTCTTTGCAATTTGTCACTCAGAGGTAATAATGGAGAAGGATTGCTAGGAGCTAGAAAGAATGATTATTGCTCCTTCACTCTACTGAAGCTTTAGCCTTTAGTCCTCTCTATTAGAAAAGCTTTTTCCCTTATGACAGAGAAAAACAAATAGGATACTTCACTCTGTTGCTGCTACTGATGCCCCAGGTGAGGTTCACTGTAAGGTAGCTTTAAAAGAAGGATACCATGAAATGGGGAAAAGGTAATTTCACCCTCCTACCATTGCAGGTTTTTTCCTGTCCCATATTAATTAGTATTAAGAACAGACTCATTTTATGTGAGGTGCAAATTGGGGCTTTCTGTTCATCTATTGGGAAATAATTTCTCAAGCTAGCTGATCTCATTGTTGGTACGCATATGCACCCGAAACTTCAGCCTGGATTTTGTCATGCTTCCTGTCACTCACTGTTCCCCCAGCCCATATTTATGGACTCCCCTGCTGTCACAGACAACATTTCAGCTGCAGCTGGCACATGGCAGCATCATGGCTCGACTGTGCTTGCTGGAGGACCTAGTTTTGACCTTTTCCTGAAGCATGTCTTCTGCTTGTTATACAGTTAGAGAGGGAGGTGCTGTCACTAGTCCTTGTCCCCAGCTGCCTCACCCCACCCATATGCTGCATTGCATTGATCTTTGATAGGTTCTTCTAAGAGACACTTCAACTCACCAAGGCAACAGAAAACTAACCCAAAAACAATGCTAATTGATTTTGGCTGGCTGAGCAAGGAAATCAGCTGACAGAAAGATCTGCCAAGCACCAGGGCATATACAAGGACTGTCAATAACCAAGCTGCACACCGTGAACGCTGGAGAGGAGCGAAGGGGAGATGCTGGGTGTTATTCCTCTGTTAGCAGCAATGAGCTCACACGTATTCAAACACTGCTGGCACTGACTGCAGCAATTCATGAGATCGCAGAATGGTTTGGGTTGGAAGGAACCTTAAAGACCATCTAGTTCCAACCCCTCTGCTGTGGGCAGGGACACCTTCCATTAGACCAGGCTGCTCAGAGCCCCATCTGACTTGGCCTTGAACACTTCTGGGGATGGGGCATCCACAAGTTCTCTGGGTAACCTGTTCCAGTTCCTTACCAACTTCACAGTAAAAAATTTCTTCCTAATAACTAATCTAAATTTATTCTGTCTTTCAGTGTAAAGGCATTCTACCTTTTCCTACTGCTCCATGCCCTTGTAAAAAAATCCCTCTCCAGCTCTCTTACAGGCTCCCCTTAGGTACTGAAAGGCTGCTCTAAGGTCTCCCTGGAGACTTCTCTTTTCATGAAGACAGCTTTTGTTTCTGCAAAAAAAATCTGTCAGTTTAACCCAAACAGCACATTTGTTGGGGGGTTAGTGTCCCTGTAACAGAGGGACACTAACAAATTTAGTTTTTCACATCAAGCTGGTTTTGTTTGTGATTTCTTTTTTTTTCTGTAAAGTCGCAAGTCAAATATTCATCCTTCATTTTGTTCTCCTGTCACTGACTGAACTCAGGTTTTGGATGGGCCTTCATACCCATGTCTCAGTCTAGCAGTTAGACTCCATCAGTTTCTTTCAACTGAACTTTTTAAATGAGGTTCCAATCAAAATGAGGTTCTCCATACCTGGGCTGCCACACTTTTTCGTCTTATTTACAGATACCAAGACAACTCAGCTTCTGAGAGGGCTTATTTCAGACAAGCCTGTCACCAGATAGAGAGCCTTCTACACTTTTGTTTCCTTGAAGTTTCAGAGAATTATTAAGTAGTTTTCACTAACCAAAAGAGATGGTTACCTGCAACAGCCAAAACTGGGGAATGAGCCTGTTATTTTCGCGTGATGGATGTTCCTGAGACCGTGCCTGTATATGGTGCCCTCTTGACAGGAACAGGTTGACATACCTGCAATAAAATGTTTTAAATCTTTCACTATTTTGTCTTCTCTTGCAATTACTAATTGGACAAAATTGAAATAGAAGTCCTATGATAATCCATCTTTCTAGGTAATGCACTGGGATTAAACTGTTCAGTTGTCAGCTTTCATCAGGAGCTGGGTGGCTAACTCTGTTCAACACTGGAACAATCCAATTCTAAATCCATTTTTTAAAGAAGCAACTTAACATGTTCCACCTCATTTTATGAATTCTTCTATTTGTTAGAGTATTCACATTTTCCAGTGTTGGTTTTAATCAGGTAAGAGAGGTTAATAAATATCAATGAAACAAAGCAAATTCTGCTTTGTTTGGATATCTATTACCCACTATTCCAGCCGCTGACTACAGGAGGCTGAGCTGGTTGAAAAATAACTTCTGAAGACATGCTGCAATTGATATTTGGGTTAAAGGAACATTCTCTCTAGCTTTGATGGGAAATGAAAACCACTATGTTCATGGAAGTCTTTCAGAATTTTGTAACTATCAAATTTGTTATAAATTTCAGTTTAGTTTAGTTTTGATACTGTATTATGTGTATGAACTTGCAGGCAGCTCGCCACCTCCTGTGAAATTGTGGTCTTTGGAGGACAGCGTCACTCAGCCACTTTTACATGCCCTTCTCAGTCCGTCAAGACAACAGCAGAAAGAAATATGCAGAATTGTCTTGGGGGCATTTCACTGGGCCTTATTTCACATGAATGCTGGTCTGATTCAACTTTTAGATCCTGCCGTGAATCCTGCTATTTCAGGTGGTGGTGTTAAAATGTACTTACTCACTGTGCTTTTGAAAATCCTATTCACGATACACTAAGGATGCAAAAGTGTCATGAATGCTTGCACAGTAAGGAGGCACTGAAAAGTCAATCTTAAATATTTGAAATATTTTTCTTTAAAAAATAGAAGAGAACAAAAGCTTGAACAGAGCTATCTTGCTTGGCCCAGCAGTGCCCTTTGCACATGTTCAGCTTTTAACACATTCTTGCTGCAAGACAGCAAAATGTTCAATGCTCTGCAGGGCTTAGCTCAAAATATATGATCCATGAAAGAGTTAGAAAATTTTTGATTTCTTCCTTGGTGCAAGATTTCTTCCTGCATGTGATATTTAGGCTCTCTGATTTTCAGTGAAATCAGTGATGAAATGTAGCAGTTAGATTACTTGGAAGCAAAACTTTGTCCACTTTTATTGAAAGTAGGACATGTTTATTTTTAAAAGTACTGAGGCTTAGTTCACAAGCGGTACAGACTACTGTAAGAGCAGGAACTAGTCTATGATATTTTTCTGTAAGATTAAGAGCAATAAAAATTGAGTCCTTCATTTCCTTTCCTCCCACCTTGGCATATTTTGATTAGTACAGAAAATTACCATTGAATCCCCAAACTTCTCTTCCCAAGAGCTAGTTATCCTCATGTTGTACAAGGCATTTCAGAGATTTATTAGTTTAATTAACCTGTTCCCGCTGCCTGACTCGTTTGTAGACATATGGAGGGAATGCTGGACGGGAGACATATTTGCCTTCTCCTGCTGTGACATTGAAAACTCCGCCTTCATAAACCACTTTGCCTCTTGAAACTGTCGCAACTGGAACTCCATGGCAGACCATTCCTTCAAATATATTGAAGTTATTTGCCTGGTGATGTGTCTTTGCAGATATTGTCCTGTGTTTACAAAACAACACACAGAATTACTATGATCCTTGCATTTTACTTCATTATAGAATTTTGATAAATTGATATAGGAAAAAAATTTAGCAACGTTATTTAACTACGACACTGTACAGTACATCATAGAGCAGCTGTAAAAACAGGATAGCGCAATAACATTTCATTGAATAGTAATTGCATTTCAAAAGCATGAAGAGGGAGTTAAAAGGACAGAACTCAGCAGCCTTTAAATGCAAAATTTTCCACTACAAAAGAGATTAGTGGAAAAAAAACCAGGTTGTAATATTTTCTTTGGATAACATGATTTCATTTTGCCTTGTCAAGCAAATATCTATGCACATTTGATCAGAAAAAGCTCTGACCTTTTAGCTGGAATGACTTGCAATTTCAGGTTTGAAAAGCACAGCTGCAATGTTTCAAATATTGAATCTCACAAATAACACAAAGACCATTTCATTGGGAAGTCAGTAGATGGTAATGATTTTTGGTAATGCTTAGTGTGAGTTGGATTGATTCAATGACTGACAGCCCAAATATCTCAGTGCTGATAAATAATAATGACATCTCACTTCTACATACCTTTCCTCCAAGGGTATTAAGTAAATTATAATTTCAGACTTCAACAGTACTCACTTGAATGATGGTATTATTGCTCAGTGTATTTGTAGATCTCCTTCTATATGATTTCCATTTTTCTAGACAATTTCTCCAACCCTAACTGGCTACTTTAAAGGCAGATCCAATGCTAGAGCATCTGGAAGTGCAGGCTGTGTATACTTCCTTTATTACCTACTTTCCCCGCTGAGCTACTTACTATGTACTGTAACTACAGCGGGTCAAAAGATTTTGACTTTCAGTTAATTATTTTATTAACTTCTTGTATCCAATCTACAGATTATATATATTATTTGGAGAGTTTATATTTTTACAGTCATTCGTAGTTTCTGAAAAGAAGGAAGCTTCATGCTTTTGGCTACCAGTCGGGCTTTTTCCAGTGTGGGTACTCATGCAATCAAAAATCTGTCATGCATACATTATAATGCATACACATACATTCATATTATTCCAGAGACTACATCTTTTTGCAACGGAATTATCAAAGTCAAAAGCAATATGAAATATTAATAGATTAAAATATTGATCAACTTGGAGAAGAATTTTCTAAAACCTTTTTCAGTATCCTTTATCAAAATGAGAAAACCACAAAAAGTCTGTATCTTACTGGAAATATAGACATTTTCAAAATTAATCATATTAAATATTTGAAATGATTACTTATACTGAGGAAAAAAGAATTCATGGAAGGATACTTAGTTTTCCTTTCATATCATTCTGTTGAACTAAGAGAAATTGGTTCTGCTAAGGGCTACATTTAGATCTTGGTGATAACTGGCATTTCAAAGGCTGTATATATGTAAGTACTGTCTATGACCAATCTGCCCATAGGAATAAAAACTTTGCCTTATACAGCACACCTTGGACAGAAAACTTATGCATGCCTGCTCACAAATATCAGCATCACCTTGTAGATTCACATTGGGAAAAGTCAAACCTCTCTTGTTTTCACTGGTCCTATTGAATATTGTCAAAAAAATTTATCCATGGGTATTATAATAGCCCTATAAGGAATTTGTGAACATATTCCTTTAACTTATTGCATTACCCTTATGGGTCCAATTGCTAGAACAGTAAGAACAACTGTAATGTAATTATCTTTAGCATTTTCTGAGTATATATCCTATCTATTTGCTCAATAGTACCAGGACATGAAAAGGAAAAAATGGAGAAGGTAATTTGAGAAAACAGAAAAATAAGCAAGATCCCTCATCAACATGTGAGCTGTTTAAATGTGCTAGAGCAGGATCACTAGAGGTAACCATGCCTCAGAGGTAAGTACGTCGTTCACTTAAAGATACAAAATGAATGGAAGTTGGCACATTTAAAAGTAATATCTATTTGTACAGCAAAACCTTTCAATAGGACAAAGCACATTTCCAGAGCTTGTCTCAACAACAAACCTCTACAGAACTCATAAATCTGTAACACTTTTGTTGAAACAAGCTGTAGATCATACTGCCCTTTCTGAAGGTGAAGTGCGTTTTCCCTGATGGAAATCACCAAAATTTGGCTGTGATTTAATCCTTTGACATTATCAATGTCAGTGAAAATTTCAGGTAGCAAGCAAGTAACCAAATAAAACAGAACTAGATGGCCTGTTTGGGTCTGAAGCTCACAATTCAGCAACCTTATGCAACAGACTGTTTACAGCTGTACCACCAATTTCAGTAGGAGGCAGCTTAGCAAAATTCTGATGTTTGCTCTCAGCTAATGGCAAAAACAGTTGTAACCCACTAATAATCCAAGAAACCAAGACTGCCATCATAATAGAGTACAACTTAACATCTGTCTCCAGCATCTTAAGTGATGCCTGACATAAGGGATTACTTGTCATGAGAACAGATTCTGAATCCAGGTTTCAAAAAATTGTATTGTATTCTTTAAATAAAATTTGTCATATTCTCAAATTGTATAAATGTATAAATTACAGTGGCTCTTGTTTCAAAAAACCTTTTTAAAATTGAGACTGAGATCAGAACAATTACTTCAACATGTAAAAGAACTTTCTTCTCTACAAAGAAGATACTGCAAAGACATCTTCTCCTGTATCCATGCAGTTCACTTCAGCTGGTTTTGATACACCTGGCTTGCAAAGAAATTTAAAGCTATTAATATAAACATTGCCATTCCTCTCACACCACAGAGGAAGACATGCTTCTGAAATTGCCGTTTTTCAACGCCATACTTCTGTCCAACTAGTTTAGTGTCAAAGAGTAATTTAGTCTAACAACTGAATCTAACTGTGTGAAGATTCAGTGACTAGTAGAACTGTATTTATTTATTCTCTATGTGAGGGAGGACTTTACAGCCACTCCTAGAATAGTTTAACTAAATAAACTACAAACTGCAGCTTAAAACTTAGAAAAGAGCAGCAGATTAGACTAATGCAACAGACATAGGGTGAAATTCAAGACTATACAAGTAGTCAGCTCAAGTTATGACATATAACTTTGTTAAGGAGTTAGAGGTAGCAGTTTTCATCTCAAAAAACATGTCTTTGCCTCAATCAGAGATTGAAGCGGTAAATAGTGAGTTACAGGTGGGCAGGAGGGGTACATGGATGAAGGGAATCCATTAGACATTAGAGTCATCTACCTTTCGTAATGCATAGGACATGAAGATACATCAGCTCTAGAACCATAACTTTGACTACCATGAGAATTATCCCCTTAATTTTCAAGGTCACATAAGAAAGCAAATGAAGAATGTAATTACATTCAAAGGAAATGTATACATACCTCACCCAGATTTCTTTAAAAATTTCAGATACAGGAATATGAAGGAGTGCTGTAGATGACAGCCCTTAGGCAAGAATAGCAAGCTGCTCAACATCTCAGTAAAGGGAGAGTACCAATTATATAATCAATTAATTACTTAATTTAAAAAATAGTAATAATGTCTGTCATTGAAAACAGCTGCTTTGTTGACAGCCACCAAACAAAACCAGCTTATGTAGGAGTGAGTATTTGAGCTGTAAGCAGCTTCTCTCAGTGCTTAACAGTGCAGTATCTCTGAGCTTTTCAGAGGTGGGGGTAGGTGAGAAATGCCACTTTGCTGAGGACAGTATCAGCCTTTGTGAGTTGCCTCTTCTCATCACTTTCAGATGCTTTTGAACTCTACATATTGTTAACCTGCTTTTCTAAAATCTAGAAAAAAAAAAATCTTTCACCTTTTTGTGCTTTCTGAGTCACCACTCATTTATAATGATAATTAAGAGTTTTATTAAAAAGAAAGGCAAAGAACAGGAAAAAGAAAAGAGAGGAAAAATAAGAAACTCTTAAAATCTGTGTTTAAAAATGCTAGCTATAAGCCTATAATGTGGATTAAAACCCCCATGGCCTACTTTACATTAAGGAATTCCAATAACTGCATATGCAAATATATACAGGCAACTATTCATAAAGTTGTGTTCCTAGCCTCTTAAAAAACATCTTCAATAAGCATTACTTTTGAGCAACCATAAGAATTGAGAAGATTTGTAGATAAAAACAGATGCAAGAAGAGGCAGGAAATTAATGTTAGGGAGCATCAGATCAAAGTGACTTGTCTGAATGAATGGGATCTTTATTTCATGCAATGAAATCTCCTAAAATTCATCATTTTAAGGGGGGTAGAGAATGACAACAAAATAATTTTTTTATCATGGTAAGTAGCTCATTTGTCAACAATACTATCCAGTCTGGTCCCACCAATTGCTCCAAGCTGTTACAGGATGCAAGTGAACATTTGTGAAAAACTGTGGGCAGGAGAGAAGCAGTGACAAAAAATTAGCTTGCAGAAAAGCATACAAAAAGAGGAAAACACGAATTAGTCTATTCAATGACTAGAGAAGATCTTGAAGTGTTTACAAGGGAAAAAAGTCAAAATTATGTAAGGAGAAAATAAAGAAAGATTTAAATTTTTTGGGTAACATTTCTGAGATTTACTCCTCTAAAGAGACCAAGTGACATTTTGGAAACAGCAAGTTACTAGGGAAACGTACATCATGCACTCTCAGAGAGGCTTATCTTGTTACAGTTCACAGAACCAGAGTGTCACTAAGGTTGGAAAATGTCTCTGGAGATCATCTATTCCAAGCCCTCTGTTCTGATCAGGGTCAGCCAAAGTAGGTTTCTCAGAGCCATGTTAAATTGGGTTTTAAGTGCCTCTGAAGAGGGAGATCCACAAGCTCTATGGGCAGCCTTGATCACCATCACAGAAAAAAAATATCATTTCTCATGTTGAAATGGAATTTCCTGTTTTAATTTTTGCCAATTTTTCTTTCTCCCCATTTTCTTAATTTGAGATAAGAGGTCTTTGGCAGGATTCTGGTGAATTAGTGTACATTCATTCATGCACATGCTTTCACTTGTGCAAAAGAACATGGGGCTATTGAAAATGCCAGAACATACTTGTCCTATGCATAGACATTTGTATGCCCCATTATTTAATTTTGTCTCATTGTGACTAGATGCAGTTATCCATATACTCAGTATTCAAAATTATGCTCATTCATCAAAAGAATAAAACAGTTGCAGCATTATTTATTCTAATCTTCTGCTAACATCTTGGTTTCTTCCTCTCTTTTGTTACCAAAAATTACAAGCAGTTACTTGGCAGAGTGCTTAAATGTTGTAACATCCCCACTTAAGCCCCTGAAGCTGAAGACTTGACTACAAATGAGACAGACATAGGCTGCAGATTTTGGTTCTAACAAATGCAAAAGATTTAGCCGTGAACATATCTACATGCAAGCAAAGGCATTGAGGGAACATATGCCAGCAGACAGGAGAACTCTGACTTCTTGCTGATTCAGATCCAGTCACTGTTTCCCTTAAAAGGCAAAAATACTAGAAACAAACTAGAAAACACGTCTTCCTGTGTCATGTCAGGCAGGTAGATTACAGAGTAACTTGTCCTTTTCCTCCCTCCCATCCTCACTTCAGGCTTCCCCAATTCCCTGCTGCTCAGGGGCCCCACTCCAGCAGCTGAGCACCAGGGCTGCAGCCACCACTGCCCTGCTCAGAGCTTGAGCCCGGCTCCACCAGCGCACATGGGGCACACGCTGGGCCTGCCAAAGAGGGCCACTCCAGCAAAGCCCAAAGAGGATGGTGCTACCTGCACAGCCAGCTCTGCCTTTGCAATCAGAAGTATCTAACTTTTCAGCTATATTTAATGAGGGAAAAACCCTGGGGAGTGAGGCTTCCCAATTTGCATGTTGTTATAATGAAGTAGCTGGACTTAGAAAGTTAAACTCTATCCGAGACAGTTTTTTATCCTTATGGGTGTTGGACCTTGCCTTTGGGACCTGATCCAGAGTTTACTTGCAAGGCTCCAACAGGCTACAGTGAATTAATTGAGCCCTAATATCTGCTGGGAGCTGGATGTCTCTTTATGAGCTCTTTAGGACCTTCTGCCCCTCCTTTACAAGGGATGCTCAGCTCTTTTCACTGCCTGAATTGGGTACTGCAGTATTTAGATTCCTTGCTGAGCATTTCTGAAACAAACCCTAGAGATTTTATACTCCTGCTTGCTTTCAAATAGCTAAAGGCATCAGCTATAGAGGACACGGACTTGCTGACAGGCGAAATTCCCTTTGCCTTACTTTACTCTCTCCTCCTGAAAGAAGTCTTTACAGTTGCTTTTGTTTCACAGACTTTGGGCTTTTATATTATTTGTGTGCAGCTGAAAGAAGTCAGTGAACAGTCTTGATCAAAGCACAGATTAAAATAAGATGGTACAGTGAGTACACATTTGCTGCCTACATCCATCTTCCCAAGAAGCTTTCACGGAACAATCCTGTTTGCACAGACTGTACTTGGGATGCTGAGGTGTTGAGGTCTGCAATATGATATTTGGTAGCACATGGCTTGCAGTAAACCAACAGATCCCTTTCGTATTTGTGTGGTCTTTAATGAACGGAATAAGTATGAGGAAGCTACAAAAAGACCTACTTTGGCAGGATTCACAAGCCATCTTTTGTAATGCAGTTTCTAACTAATTTGTACATTTAATGTTTCTTCCCAATAATGCTTGCTGTCATGCAGAGCTGCAAAAAACAGTATTCAGATGCTTTTAAACACAGTAGCAAATGTGATAGTTGTTGATATAGTATTTTCTGCAGAATTTACCAGAAAATGCTCCAGAAATAGGTCAGTCAGTGAAGCTGACCCTTAAAAGGAAAGCCTCAGCTTGAGCAGCAGAGTGCTGGAAGCAGAACCTTAAATTGCAATTGCTTCCAGCTTGCAGAGCTGTCACGTTGAATTCACCAGGGTTTTGTAACCTAGAAAGAGAAAATCCTGAATGCTCAGATGGCACCCAACATGTTGTTATTGTGCAATGATGTGGGCGGGGAAATGCAGCTGATTTTGTAGGGATACAAGTTTTTGTATTGAAGAGCTGCACTACATTTCAGAATGATGCTAGAATCTTCCATATAGACTGTCTCTGACAGATTGTGATAATACCAATTCCTCACAGCAATATTTAGCAATTGTCTAACTCTTTAGGCTGGTATCAGTCAGTATTTCATGACTACAGCAAAACAACCTCAAACCAGAACTGGAAAATTGCATTTTCCTCTTACAAGACTTAGAGCTGCAAACAAGGAAAAAAGTCATGCACAAAAGAGGAAGAACCTAGCAAGAAAGAAGAACAAGCCTATTGTGAAATTGAAAATCACTCCCCAGAATCGACAAAGCACACGAGGCTGCACCTTGTGTAACATTTTAAATGGCTGAAATCCATTAGCTAGATCCCTTTTGTCTGCTGGGCTGTTTATGCCCTCTTCAGGATTTGTAGTGAAATTAAAAGACAAGTTCCAGTGAGATTTATTTATACTTACTCATATAGTTCACACAATTGTACCTGCAGAGAGACTGTTCCCAGCAAAGCCAAGCTGATAAACCATGGGAACAGTACCAGATCAGAAAGAAAAGAATTGGCTGAACTTAAAATTAGCATGCTCAGTAAGAAAATACAGTTTAAATGTTTAAGAAATACTTAAAGAAAAACTGCACCTTCACAGCTGCAGTGGGTGAAAAGGCAATTAGAGCACTCAGGAGAGAGTGAAGGGAAGCAGAAGGAATGTTTGAGAGGCAAAAAAGATAAATAATTACAGGAGCTGACAAAGCACCTTGAGAACATTGTCAGAACTCTGCTATCCTTCTAGATTCATTTGTCTCCAGGCAGAGCAGAAGAGAGTTCAGAAGATAATCCTTCAGGGATTTTTTTTAATCAGAGTTCATAACTTTATTGTCCTGAAATAGCTCAGTGCTGGTATCTCAAAATATGCTTGCTCAACATGCCAGAAGGCATAATGCACATGAAAATCTCCCTGACCTGGCACTGGGCAGGCCTCTGAATTTATTTGGGTTTTTGACACTCCTGAAACTTCTTTTGCTAGTTCTGCCAGTTTTTTTGTGGGACTTCTGAATAGCAACCTCCATATCCTCAAATATTGTAGCTTAAAACACAGAAGACTTTTCTTCACACTTTCACGTGTTTTTGGTACTCATTAATATACTGAAATGAGTGAGAATTACATTATCAAAAATTTAAAACATCAGAAGATTGGTCAAAAGACTTTTGTTTGTGTAAGGTAAATCTAGGATTGGGTGGGGGTGGGGGAGGGACCGTGTTATCTATTTGGTTGCCAAAATCAGACATGTCCAGTTATGTTTCAGAACTTTCCTGCACCATGAGCAGAGACTTCAACTTTTTTCTTTTCAAAACTCAAAGGCTGAAAGCACAGTTGTATGGTCACACTGCTCACTAGAGCTGAGCCCATGAAGAAAACCACCACCCCAGAACACTTCCTGACCTGCTGCTGCTGTATGCATGGGTGGTCAGAGGTAAGACTCAGTTGTTAAATCTCCTGCAGGTTTAAATTACCCTGCCCAGCACTGGAACAGTGGAGATGCACTCACAGGGGTCAATGGCATCTCAGCTGAGAGAAAACACCCCAGGTGATCTGGCTCTGTGACAGACAGCAGCCAGACCGTTTCCAGGCAGTTTAAACAAGACCAGGATGGGCACAAGAGGCAGAGCAAGACTGAAGACATAATTCCTGAAATATTTATAGAGTCCTGACTATGAAGTTGGCTGATGATGTGGATATACCTTAGGGCAGGAATCAGCTGTAATGTGCAGTATGCTGTGTGAGTTGAGCCTCCTACCCCTTCTAGCAAAAATGTACCATGGTACCACGTCATGTAGGGTGAGACACCAGGACACTGTGCATCTGTTGGTGCGACAAGCTCTATTCTAGCAGAATTTCTGTGCACACAATCAGAAAACTCCTTAAATAAAAGCATAAGCACGAACAGGTTGAGCTTCAGAAGTAAGTTCAATCCAACTTTGAACATGTTTTAAGTGGTTGTAAGTTCAAAACACAAGTTTGTAATGGGTCATGCTGCAGCAGGCTCTTCTCTCTGCCCTTTGCAGTGGGAGGAATTCAAACATACTCCAGCACTAAAAAGAGTTGCTCTGAAATCCCAAAAGGGGTTATTTTTGCTCTTAGGGTACCAAGCCCTGGTTGCATAATGTACAGACTTTTTAATTTTTGTACTTGGTCAGCAATCAGAGAGAATATTTTTTAATCCGTTTAGAGATCAAAGATCTCTCCTTACATACACTGTTGTAGGAGACAAAATCCTGCGATTAATTCACGTGAGGTGCTATTTGAAACCACCATAATCTCACTGAAAGGCTGATTGTTGTACAAAGGCCTTGTGATGCTTTTTTCCTGCAGAAAGGCTGGATGGGGGCATGGGAGGAAATAACTTCCCATACATACCTTGTAGCTTTAGGATCCCAAATTACTATGTCAGCATCAGAGCCCACAGCAATTCTCCCCTTCTTTGGGTAAAGGTTAAAGATTTTTGCTGCATTTGTGCTGGTAACAGCTACAAATCTGTTTTCATCCATTTTTCCACTGTGCTGCAGAAGAGTACACAATAGCAAACTCGTTACTTTTTTAAACAAAGAATGAAAACAATGCTCTTCTTGTTGAAAAAGCTAGGATGAGTGACATCACATCAATTTTTTTTAAATGCCATACTGAAGAGTTTAAAAGTAAAAATAGCTATTTGTCTCAGATGCCCATAATGCAGTGTATTTTCACTAAATAAGCAACTTTATCTTACTTTATCCCACAGCAAAGAGAAAAAAAAGACAACTTTAAACCAAACACTCTGTGGATCCAGTCTCAAGTCAAATGAAATCAAATATTTTAGCTGGCTTTAAATCTGTAGTCCTGCTCAACAACTTCCTCGGGAAACATAACATCTCTCAAGTATCTAGGTTTTGGAAAATGGTGAGACAATATTAAGGAGAGTCTAGAAGATGATAATGGCGAGGCAAGGCACAATGTGTAACATAGGAAAACTGATTTTCAAATTTCTTTAGCAATAACAAAGTGTATAGTAGTGCTCAGTAAATATCGAAATCAAGTAGTGTAAAAACCAGATTTGCTGACATGACACTTCAGCAAGTGCCCTGTGACTGTCCACTGCTGTGTAACTAATTTAATCCAGCTTCCATGACTGTTTGTTTGGAAAGCCAGTTACACTGGCAGTAATATTGTGCATAGGTCAGTCTAGGAATCAGAATGTCATAAAAACATGTTTATGGTGGCGTATGAGCAGTCATCTGAGAAGAAAAGTGTAATGAAAATGGTAAACACTGCTCTTCTAAGTAATGGCATGTGGGAAGGGAGGGAAGCTGTTCAGACAAACTCACACAGTTGTGTAATATTTTACAAGTGAAAAAACGGATGATATTATCAATTGAAGAACTTTTAAAAAATTGTCTTGCCCAAGAGTATGCAGTGTTCAAAAGCAACACAGATGAACACATTCATGTCTCAGTTTCATACAAACCACAAGCTAGATTTTAGTTTAAACCATAGAAAATCTCACTAGAGCTGGGCCACAGGTTGGTATAGGCACAAGTGTGTGTTTGGTACATACCAACTGGAGCTGAATCCCAGATAAGAGATAAACAAGAGACATTATGAACCACATTCTTACCAAGTGTGTGGGTAGGTAATCATACTGTGACAAATGAATATGCTTCACAGCGCATTATCAACATGACTTCACTACTGCAAGAAAACTTAATATTAAATAGAACTAGAACTTCCAGAATGTAACAGTTTTGCATCAGCCAGAGCAATCATAACACCCAATAGGCAGCATATTCCTCAAGAGATTTCCTTATGTCCCCCCTCATCAGACATTATCTGAGAAGTACTGACCATTCTTGTGTTGGTAGTGAGAATCTGAAGTCAGTGGGACTTGAAGGTGCCCATTTCATGTTATCACATGACTGAGCCACACATTAGAGAAGCACTTCTTAAAGCATGAATTAGAAGTTGACAGGCACACCAATGCAGAAACACCTCAAATCGCTAAGTTTGAGAGAGATCAAAGAGGAAAAAATACACAGCTGATAGAGTTGAAACTGTAGGCACCTCTTTCCTTTTACTTTCGTTTCATGAATTGAAAAAAATGCTTCAAGGAAATGTATTTGCAGTACCACTGAAACAATAGCAACCCCTTACTGCTAAACAATAGAAATGATTCTTCAGTGAAATATTTTAAGCACCAAGAATCTTCTTCCAGGACCATAAAGTGAGAGCTAATGACTGTTATAGTTTTCAGTCAAATGAGTTATCCTATGATAAACACACTTGATAGAACTGAAGGGTTAATAATTGCTGAGAGATTATGTTTTATTGGAGAAATCAATTACCTCTATGTTTGGACATTTTGATATACTTACAACGCCTTTTTCCCATATGACTGACATCCTGTCTTCCACACCATTCACTCCATTAGGGATTTTTGTGAAGTCATCTTTGCCCAGAGCTTTCTGGCATATATCAAAGGTGCAATTGTCAGTCCCTGTCACAGATAGGTCACCACTGCAGAGAAACAAAGTTCATTATGAGTCAGAGCATGTACCAGACAGAACCACATAGGAAAACCTGTTGTAAGTCTGGGTAGATCAAGTCATCCATCCTTCAAGACAAAAACTGATATGCCCTGCCAGCCTACCTTCAGTTCCATCCTCCAAGACTGGCTCCACGGTAACAGCCAGTTGCCCTATGAAGCAGTTTCCTCTTCAGAAACCCCTCAGAAGAAAACAAGCACCAACACTGACACTTTTGCTCTGGATATGTCAAAGGTGTCCCACAAATGGAGGACTGTCCACTTTGCCCAGAGCAAGCAGCTTGGTTTCATCTTCACTTTGGGCAATTTTAGTCTGTGTCACTCCATATGACCTCTGCAATTACTACGGATCTGCACAACAGTTAGCCAGTGTTCAGGCATACCTTTACAGGCTCTTCGGGCAAATTCAACCCTTTTGTGGAGTTAACGTTTATTGGTCATGAAATACCAGCAAACAACACATCTTGTTAACTGCAGGTATCTGAAACTGCAGGTAATTCTTTTTCCACATAGTTCTGAAATAGACATTATGAAGTGGATAGCTTATATGTACCTTTGGAAGTTAGCAGGCTTAGTTTTCATGCAACATTTGAATTTCAAGTGAAAAAGGCAGCTGACAACAAACCCCAGAAAATCTAGCTGTGACCTCACTTTTTACACATTTCCCACTGACTTACAGCCTTACTGTCTTCCTGGTCATGTTGCAATTTTTCCTGTGGTAAGAGCAAGGCAAGACATATTGAATAAAATCAAATGTGGAGAGAAGGCCATAAGAGTTCAAAGAAATAAAATATGAAAACAGAAATATTTTTCATCTGTGATTTCCATTTCTCCTTTCTGATAATTTAACCTTCTGTACTTGGAAAATCTCCAGAGCATCAGCCTGCTATTATGTACTCCCGACAAAATTTGCTGTGCATTTGGGTATCAGCTGTCACTGTTTGTTCATCTGCTTACTTGGCCAGCAAGTTCATGAGGAAACCAGGAGTAGATGGATCTGGTCTCAGTGGGGGTCCCATCACATATGCTGCAGCATGAGCCCAGTCTTTATTCCAGTAGTTGGTGCCGTCAGTGCCAAGACTTGCAGCAATAGGTTCCCCATAAACCACCTTTCCTGAAAAATGTAAAGCAAAGGTATCATCATCAAACAACATAAGAATGCATAACTTGTATTTTCTCTGCTGAGGATCTTTTTGGTGGCAATGAATTTAAATTTGAATGAGTGTTTCAAATTAAACACCAACATATGGAAGGACATAATAAACTAAGCTATAACACAGCATCTTTGTTCTGAATATTCTGCTAGTGATTTCCCAATATATTTCCTCTTAAGAACATTGCTTGGGCAAGTTTTTTAATTAAATTGTTGACAGATATACTGTAATGAGTTTTACACATTGTTTACTAGGAATGTGACTGAGATTTCAAAAGGAGTGTAGTCCTCAGTTGCATTAATTATGTTTAAGATTCATGTACTTGGTAGCACCTTTTCAGTGCTCTGAAATTACTGACTACATAACAGTGTAAGTTAATGTATACAGCATACGGGCTTTGCAAGATCTTACTTTTAAGTGTCAGGCTATAATTCTGCCAGGAAGAACAATATGGCAGGAGACATAAACTAAGAAGTACAGAAATATTTCCCAAATCAAAAACTATAAATAATTTAATTTTAAAAGTTATAGCCCAGAATCTAATCTTTTATTCTTTGCTGCGCAGTAGCCTATTTTCCTCAGAAGAGGACACTAACCCAGACTAGCTGTTAGCCTTTGAACAGAGCTAACATATTTTAACTACTTTTTCCTCCTGGGAAACATGGGTTTGAAACTCATCAGATCAAGATGTTTCACTCCCTGAGCGAGTGGTCCAGATGTTTTGCAGTTCTGCAGCTGGCAGGTGGTGATGCCTCCAACTGCAGTGGTCACTAAGGAACCAGAATGAGCTGGGACCTCCCACACCCACTCAGAGGCTGTTTGGTGTTGGTTAAAGGAAGTCTCTGCTGGGTCCCAGCAAGAGCCTTCTCCCTCCCCAGATCCCTACAGGCAGTGGGTATTTTGCTATGGATGCCGGATTTCACTCTGGGCACAATTTTTAGTAGAACTACAAGTGCATTGCCCCAGCAAGGACACAGCTGGTAATTGCTTGGTGATGTAAGACTGTGACCTTTCTCTGTCTTTCTGCATCTAAGTCATACAGTCATGGTACTGCTGGATAACAACAAAGCAAACCTTTGCAGATTTCTCTCTGTACATTAGACTGCTACTTCTGTGAGCTGCTGGATTGTAACTCCTGCACTGACACAGGTAGCTACTGAGGAGCTCAATTATTTTCAGAATACATTTCCCATTGCACTAGTGCCATTTCTGAAATCTTTGGTGCTAGATTTGCAAAAAGGCCTCATACAATTCCATTTCTACCTGGTGTCAAGGTCTGCTCTGGTGTTACTGTATTGTACATTTATTCCAAATACTACCTAGTACAACTTCGTCCACAGCCTAAAGACTCCCTATTAGCATTACGGATTTCCTACAACCACCTCAGCATGCTCTGACATGCTGAATATGCTTGTCTTGTACTGATGCTTGGGCTTGGAGCATTCTAAGCTCTCAGTCCAACTTATCTGCATATGTTATAGATTAATACTTGAGCTCAGAGGGAGACCACCATTTTTTAGACTTGAAAGCATGACTTTGGCAGTTATTTACTGGTTTTTGCATCTTGTTTTCAGACTTAAGAGCACTGACTATGAGGCCATGAATGGAAGTGATATGACCACTCACTGATGAGGAGGTTTGAGCAGATTAGTGTTTTCTTAATTCAGAGCTGAATGATGAAACCTAAGAAGAGAGATGGATGAAACCAAGAGAGCTGGATGAAACTTAATTCCCCTTAGTTCAGGGTCTTCTCTGACTCCTGCAGGAGCTCTTGGCCTTCCCTGGGCAACTCCAAACACTATATTTGAGGGTAGGCTGCCACCCATCTAGATGTATATAGAGAAGGTCTGATATATACAACCAATCTGTCATATTTACCTGTCAGTCTTTTGAAAGATTTTTCATAATCAAAGTCACCAGAAAGGGGAGGGAGAGAGAAGTGTAGTTTGTGTCTCTCCTACTGCATCTAAACAAGCTAAAGAAGCTTTCATCCAAAGTAAATCTGAGCTGCGAATAATTAGGACATAGCTACAAATTATTAAAGTTAAAATTGCAGGAAAAGAGTGAATTTTTAGCTTAATAAATAATTTAGAGAATAACAAGAAAATAATTTTCTCATCTCAGTTTCACAACATGAAGGTGAAAAGAAGTTTCCAAGCTCCTAGTTGGATATGCTGAACTGATTCTAACTCAGGTACAGTAGCTGATGACAGTATTTCTGCAGTCAGAGTTTGAGTTGACCAGCTCCCTTTGTTCCCCTGAGTGGGGAGGAGTAGAAGCTGTTCCCTCAAGTGATTTTGAGTCTGAACACTGCAGTTTCAACAGACTACCTCTGGACAGTTCTGCTGAATGTGCAGTTTCTTGCATTTCATTTGGGCCATGACTAGCCAGACTGAAGGATACAATAATATCAAGATTCCGCTTTAATCCCAATACAAAGGAAATTCTGCACTGAGGCTCTTTTAGCTTGACTGGCAACAAGGAAATTCTGCATTAAGTTTCTTCTAGCTCGATTGGCTTCTTCCTATAGGCATAAAAGTGAAGTAATGCAGTAATAAATCATGTCTTTCAAATTTTTATGTTTTCCAGCATTCAATAAAAAAAAGGAACCAGCAAGTGTTCTGTTGCTTTTTCTTCCTGACACCTCTGAGCAGCTGGTAAATAGCTGTGTATTTGGTGATTTTTTTATCAGATGCCCAAACTGGCTAGCAAGAGCTATTTTTAATAGATTATTTTTTTTAAAAGAAGAGCATTCAATTGCAATTTTTTTTTACCAGCTACCAGAACACAAAAAGAGTTACAACACTGATAAACACCAACTAAAATTTACAGGCTTGAAAAACTGGTCCATATGTACTTATTCTAGTAGAAGTTTAGAAGCACTTAAGGACATATGGGGCAAAGATACTCACAAGCTATGCTCTGAATGGAGCAGAACTGCTAGGCAGGGTTTATTGAATCAGGGATAGCATTACATCCATTAGGCTGTACACAGCCTGGACCTGAGCTGTCCTGCATGAGACAGCTAAAAAGTTGACATTTTTAGTTGCACTCCTGTGCTCAGAATCAGCTTGAGAGTCTGTATACCCTCAGCAATGGACATGCCTTTCCTCTCACTAAAAGGAGACATAATCCGTGACTGACAGTAGGAACCAGCCTTCTAAGTCTAAGTAATCTTCGTAGAATCTGGCCACGTACATATTTTTGTGTGCACTTTTTTTAAAAAGGAGAAGCTTTTTTAAAAATTGACTTTTTCAGTAAGATTTTGCTCTCCAGATCTCCACTAGAAAGTCTCGTTTTCCTGGCTGTAGCAGCACATTAAATGAGGAAAGGGACATAATCTTTAATCATCACACTGGATGATCTTTATGGTCCCTTCCAACCCAAACCATTCTTCGATTCTATGGTCTCCAGCTTTAGCACACTTAGATTGAAAGCATTTTTTAGGGGGAAACAATATAAAATGTCTACCCCTAAATCACATTTTATTAGCCTTGCTCTCTCCACAGGCATTTCTGGTGGCAGGAATGGGTGACAAGGCCACATTAATTTTCCCCAGTAAGCTCACATCAGATAATCCTAATAGGGAGAAGGAGCTGCACTGCCTGACACCAGAGCTCTACAGCCTTGTATTCTCACTGGAGGGAAGATTTTACACAACAGCAGGAAGAGAATCCCTTTTGTCTTCCCACTTAAAGGAATGAGAGATTCATGCACACAAATATATCAGACTGTCCTTCTGTAGAAGAATACAGTTCCTCTACCTATTCTGTCAAGATTCAAGGTCGTGTTTTGCGCAGGGATGAAGAAACAGGCCACTGAGACAAGCAAGGACAGTTCTCACAGAGAGGTGCTGTCTTTGACCCTCCCAGTGGAGAACTGAAGAACCATTGCTTTTGGCAAACAGGCTGGTAGGGCCCCCCAAAAAGAACAGGATGGGGGCAGGAGTTAGCCTGTGCATCTCCAACATGGTCACAACGTGGAATTTTGGATTCCCTGTTGAATATTCAGCAGCTATTACTGATGTACACGAAAAGCATGCTGCTGCAATCTGGAGGTTTCCTTCCTTAAGTGGTGTTGCTGGAGATCAGAGCAGATCTAGATGGTGAACTCTGGCACGGAAGAGAGAAGGAAAGACTTTTGCTCATCTGATTCTCTTAAAGTTTGCTTAATCTAGAATAAGAACTGCTATTCCTTTACAGTGTATATGACTGATTTTAACCTTTAAGGTCTGAGCCATGGCTCACTGAAGACAACAGAATTATGCCTACTGTCTTGAGCAAGCTCTATCAGGCCTTCAGCCTCCAATAGTAGCTCTCAGCTTGTATACCTAAATGAGGGACAAGGAAGAACTGGGCTCTGACCTACATTTTTGACTAGGAAAATCACTATCCCATAGAATTTGAGAAGCAATGCTTCAATTCTGGTATCACACTCTCAACCAGAAAATAGATTTCACTCACTGAAGATCAGCTTTTCCCTGTCTGAGGTCAGTGATGGAATTGGAAGGGGTATCAATCTTCCTCTGATATGGGCAGGGATGAATATGCACACACAATTTGTATTTCATGCTAAGTGCTTGGAAAGGAACATGAAAAATTTCACAATTGTGAATAGCATCAAAACATGGAAAAATTACCTTGAAAAGATGAATAAACTGTATTAGAGTGACTATTTCAAATGCTTGAGAGGCTCCCAATATTTAAGAGTTTACACAACTTTCACATTAGAGTGGTTTTTAACCTGTCCAAGTTGAATGTCTTTCATTGAAGTATTTGAGTTTTATTTGTGTCATTCATACAACACTTTGAGATTTTATTTTTTTTTTGTCTGGAACTCCTTGCTTTCTATTGCCACTCTTAACTGAATAATGGAAAATAACTTCTACTGAAACCAACAATGACAAATTTCCAGTTACTAAAGTTTATACAGATCAGTCTCATTAAAAACTACAATTCTTGTAACTACCTTTGTGGTACTCTAGTTATCTTTTGAAATTTATTAATCAATCTTAGATTTCTATTTCCTAAACTTCTCTGCAGATAGATATGAATTATGAAGATATATGTTGCTGTGCACAAAGGCAAGCACTGATGAATCTGACTGCATCAGCCCAGGAAGCTATAAAATACAGTGGCACCACAATGTACATAAATTGTCTCAATTTTTTCTTTGCACATATTGGAAAAGCATACATTTATCCTCAGTAATCAAAAGGGCACTTCAGACTATTCTTACAGCACATGCCTAAGCAACCTTTTACAGTATTTACTGTCAGCATAAAATTCTTTACTTGAACAGTGTGTTATAAAACACTGTCTTAGGTCTTTTATGTTTACAGCCAGTGTTTCATCTTTAATCTGGATATTTCAACTGTTGTCATAGCTTCTTGTAGTTAATGTTCACACGACGCCTGTGAATGTACAAATAACTGTGCACCGATGGATATAGTCCACATTCCCAGCAGCACTGGCATCTAGTGGAGGAATCCAACGTAGCACAGTACAAAAAGATGTGCTATTAAATTATAGGCTGGTAAATTCTTTTATAAACTTGAATTACCACTAAATCTTACTAGAAGTCATGGTCATATATATTGTGCATAAACATACTCGTCTATATTAGCACAATGACATCACACTCTACAATCTATTATGACAATCTCACACTCTACATTTTAATATTAATAATCTATGCCCCCTGTGTAGGCATTATCTAAAGACAGGAAATAGGGAAACTGAGGTCTGTATGAAATTCATATCAAATCAGGTGAAAACAAGCTGTAAATGCAAAAGATGTAAAAACATAGTAAAAAAGATGTAAAAAGATAATGAGGACAGATAGTTTTAGGTCCTCCAAAACCTGGGCTTCTGCCCTGCTCCTCTCACCTTGATAATGTCTCCTCACGGTGCTGTTGTTCTACATGCTGCTCTGGATGGACTTACAGATGAGGAGATAAAACCTCCTGAAAACCTACAGCCTTCAGGCTGCTTCTAGTCTGCCCAAGAGATGGTCAGGAAGGTCAGGCCCCTTTGGCTGACCAGAATTATTTATGAACACTGCAGTGCAAACTTGAGCAACTCTGCACTGGTAGGAATCAAGCCTTTCAGACACTGTCATCTTCACCATGACTTTTAAGTGCCCAGTGAATAGGAGTCATGGTCACATCATGGCACTGTCTGTAAAAATATGGTGTGGTCTCTGTTGTAGATTTCTCATCAAGATATATGGTAAAGTCTTGCAGACTAACTCAAGGGAGGAGAATAGCAGAGCATTTATTGTCTTGAACTGGTCACATCATTTTTAATGCAATAACGCTGTCCTGGCCATCACTTTGACTCCGGAGGTACAGTACAAAGAGAAAAAAGGTTTGCTTTGGGGAGAAGGGAAAGTCTCAATTCCGGTTGCTGTGCTTCCACACTGCTCCCCTTGGGCCCCAACAACATACACATACACAATTTAGACATCCCACTCCAAGAAATTTACCCGTGTTCTGAGGCTTATGACATCCATGACAAGTAGGACACTAATGCTGTGTTTGGTTTTCCATGACCCTTCCCCCAATGCCGTTGTCCAAGCATGAAAGAATCAGGACTTTTACCTTCTCTTCGTGCATTACTTATCACCTTTGCGGAAGATTTACTCATTACATGGACTACATAAAGGGGGCAGTTCACAGCATTTGCTATGGTAATCGCTCTTTGTGTAGCTTCAGCTTCCACTTCTTCAGGACGACACAGCTCATGACCCTCAGGGCCAGTTATTCCCATTGCCAGCATCTTCTTTGCACCCTGAAGACCACACAAAAGCATGTAAGAGTCAGTTAAAGTGTAGCCATGGTGTCATAAGCATGCTGTCAGTCAAATGGGTTCTGAACCAGCCGTTGCAGCCAGTTCAGGGAAAAAAATAACTAGACAATTATGATTTTTTTTCAAAAATAAGTTACTGTAGTTTTACCTGAAATCCAATATATCTCTCAATAAACTCAGGTCTCAGAATACCTAAGTAAATTCAGAGAACACACTCCACTGGCTTGCAGGATTAAATCACCGCTCTTGAAAGCCCTACCCCTCTCTCAATATGTGTGCTTAAATATCAAGGCCAGTGACATCCAATGATGCTACTAACCCTCACTGGAAAGAAAAAAAAAGGAAAAATCCTTACTAAGCGCAAAGATGTACATCCAGAGCCTCTCAAAACTCCAAGGTTTTAAGAGGCAAAAGGTTTTGTCCCTACTCTGTTCCAGGGACTTAAGATTTGCTGGTTTGAGATTGTTTAGCGATGAATTAATTTCCGTCACAGGGCCTGGGGCAGAGTCAAAGTACTGTTGACTGGAATAGTTGAAGAAACTATTCCATTATAGCCACTCGAGTTACCACTGGTGTCGAGGATAACCAGTGTAGTTACAGTCTCAGTGCCTCAGAACTCTCAGTGCTTCCACACAGCACTAAGGTGGCAGTAGCAAGTGTGCAGTGAGGCTAATTATGCATAGAGGGATGCTGAGACTTTTGTGCCCAGTCAGTGAAGCTTTCTCCATACCTCTGCTCCTGTTACATGAGCTGACTATGTTCGGACAGACCTAGGGTTAGGACCATATTTATTCCTGACTGTGATGGACAAAATGTCAAATGTGCACCTGTGCAATTAGTTCCCCATTCTCCGCATGGACTTGAGCAACTGCCCCAAGTTCCTTACAGCAGGAAAAGGCTTCATATAGCTCCTCATCATTGACCATGTATATATCTTTATAGGCCATAAACATCTTGAAGGAGTTGACACCTTTGTTTTGAACAAGACTTTCCATTTCTTTTTTCACCTGAAAAATACAGCAATTACATTTTACATGTTAATAACTTGGTAAAAAGAAATTGTAAATATAAAAGGTGAGCCTTTACCCACCCATCAAACATATGTTCAGTACAAATAGCCCAAGTCACATATTTAAAGACTGACTTAGACTATTCTTCTAATATCAAATTGACTCTCAAAGTATATAAAAGAATAGCACTGCAGCGCAAATATTGGAAGCACAAGCTAATTGCAGGAAGGGAATTCTTTTTACAAAAGGTAATGAGGCAGAATTTTATCTCAAATAAACCTCCTGATGTTGAAAACGCCCATTCTAATATTACAGTCAATGTATCCAACTCAGACAACATGGACATTTGTGCAAAACTGGTTTTCAAAATTGGATCGCAATAGGCTGCAGCTTCTGGCAAACAACACAGTGACAGAAAAGATTTCATCTTTTAGAGCTTTATCCTGACTCTAAACAACACACACAGCCTTTTGAAACATTTTGTTGTCAAACAAAACAGCTCCAAAATGCTAAGTGCAAGCCTGCTTTTTCTTTTTTTTTTTTTTTTTGTATGCACTGCTTGATAGGATTCCCTGTTTCTGCTAGAGCCTATGAAGCCCAGCAAAACATTACATCCCAAAGAAAAACACATATTTTAGTCCGAAGGCTTCTTGCACAACTGGTTAGCTGGAAACATATATTACATAACTTTGGCTCTCCCTTCCCAGTAAAATGATGGTGACAGTGATTGACATGTATCTGTAATTTCCATGGGATTCATTCCTTTCAAAAAGTAAAATGTTATTTTCCATCTTCTCTCTAATAATATGGTTGGATCTGCCCAAGAAGAGTAAGATCTATGAAAAACTCAAAAACTTATCCAGAGGAGGGATGGGAGCACATCTTGAGTGGGAGTTATCAAATAAATACCTGACAAAAGGCCCTGCTCTGGCACAAATATTGAGGCCTATAATTTATCCTCTTCTTCACTATTTACTATGACTAACAGAAGGCATTGTAAAGAATGTATGCTTTTAATTAATACTTTAAATCTTGAGGAGATGAGAGCTAATAAGATGGGCATGAAATATCAGTCTTCTTCACTCAGGCCTTTTACAGCTACAAAACGCCTGACCTTTCTATTTCTTTTAATCTTGGCCTTTAAAAACAGTTAAATTCTTAATATAAACTAGAACATTTCATTGATTTATACCTCCCTAGTTTTATTTGGTTTGTCAGTACAATTCCACTATTGTCTGCTACAGCTGTTTCAAATGCACATTACTCAAACTTCATTGGAGAATTTATTTCATGTCTTTGCCTTCAGTTAGAAGTTGTGGTCGACCTATTTTAGCACTCAGTACACAGAATACCAAAGATGTGTTGTTTGCAGAGTGAAGGCTTTCGTGCATAGATTTTAGAATTTAAAAATTTGAAGAAGTACTCATATATAAAATAGGAATTTACTTAATATATGTGTGTATTGATGCACAGTTCTCTGAGAATCCAAAGTCATCTTGTAAAACATGGGTCACATTAAGATAGATTTCAAGCATCTGAAAAATTATTTTATTCAGTAAAGCTTTCAGGCTATCAGCAAACATGCACTCAGCAAAGATAATTTTCCCATATGTAAATTCAAAAAAGTTTTTTAGATTATTTTACATTCAATGTGCTATTGACTCCAGTTGAGCTTTACTTCAAGGGGGTATCACTGCAGTCACCCAGGAAAAGAAGTCTTCCTTTACAAATGAAGTCAAGTTTTATATTTTTCATGTCTACTCTTATTAAGAAAAAACTAAACCAAAACCACCAAAACTTGTAAGGAGCATAAAATATCAAGTGTTCAGGTAACAAAAGACAAAATTATTGTAAACACCTCCTTCCCCCTCTGACCTGCCTGGTCTTGGTCTTGCACAAGCACTGTCTTTAAATTTGGGCAGTATTATCCAGAGATACAGGCTATCTGCAGACTTGCTTCATTTTTTCAAATACATGTACTCTCAGAAGGGTGTGGGCTATTTCAAATGTTGTTTCTAATCACAAAAACACTAACCAGCAAGCTATATTTAGCATGTGAAGACTAATTCAAAGCAGGTGTGGTACCAGTTTATGGGATTGAAAACCAGCTCTTTTGTCTACCTTGTTGCTCCACCATGTAACTGCCACGTGCAATGAATAATCACAGCAGACTTTAGGGTCTGCCCAGCTTTTCCATGTATCAAAAGCTTCAGTAAGAGAACAACCTTTCTGAGGGATGGCAAAGTCGATGATCATAGTGGTTCCTCCTGCTATAGCAGCCTGAAAAGAAGAAAGTTAGTATTCAGCAATCAGAAAGAATGCAAATTTCCTCCCACCCTCTCTAACTCCCTTACAACAATTAATCTGAATACACTGAAAAGCCAAAAGCCACTGAGGAGTTTCCCTGAGTAAAGTCCAGACTCGCAAAATGATTTTGGAGATTAATTTCATCTGCTTTGAGAAAAATGTTCTCAAAAAGGTATTCAGGAGAATCCAAGTAAAATTTTCAGGCTGAAGGAGAAGCTTTTGCACATGTACAAAAGCTTATCAAAGATTTGGAGATGTGTCTGTAGTGTTCATGCATCAGTGAGTTTCCTCAAGTGTATGGAATCTCTGAGAAAGAAGAGCACTAGAAGGTGTACTTCCTTACAGTCTATGTAGTAGAAAAAACAAGCCTGAGTGACAGGCAAGAATTAAGGGGCAAATACACAACAACAAAACACATTGAGTTTGAGAACACGGTGTGAAAATCCCCAAACCCTTGTCTGATACCAAAAGATTTTAGAAGTGTTTAAAAGTGTATTTTTATTAATAATGGTGTATCATTTAGCAAAACTGTACAGAGGGTTTTAAATAGAATGGGGAATTTACATCCTTTACATAAATGTTCTCAAGTAGATAAATAAACTACAGCCTTACTTTATAGATGTATGGTGATCAAAAATTACTTTTTAACCAATATTTTTCACTCTCCTTTATGAACAATTGAATTATTACTTTTTTTTTCTTTGGAGGGAAAAAAACATCTCTCAGATGCCAGATCCTTGACTAAAAGAAATTGATCCAATACAGAGGTTACATTGTTGATATGGTTGCTGTCTTCCAGATTAGCAAAAGAAATCCTCTCTATTGCTCTGAACAACGTCCCTTTGCAAAGCAGGTACAACCAATTCCAATCAAAATATGCACAGTTCAAATTCACAGGATCACAGAATCACAGAATTAGCTAGGTTGGAAAAGACCTTTGAGATCAAGTCCAACCTATGACCTAACACCACCTTACCAACTAAACCATGGTACTAAGTGACACCTCCAGTCTTTTTTTAAACACCTCCAGGGACAGTGATTCCACCACCTCCCTGGGCAGCCCATTCCAATGCCCAATCACTCTTTCTGTGAAGAATTTTTTCATAATGTCCAGCCTAAACTTCCCCTGGTGCAGCTTAAGACTGTGTCCTCTTGTCCTGTCGCTGGTTGCCTGGGAGAAGAGCCTGACCCCCACCTGGCTGCAGCCTCTTTTCAGGGAGTTGTGAGAGTGACAAGGTCTCCCCTGAGCCTCCTCCAGGCTAAACAACCCCAGCTCCCTCAGCCGCTCCTCATAGGGCTTGTGTTCCAGACCCTTCACCAGCCTTGTTGCCCTCCTCTGGATGCATTTGAGCATCTCAACATCCTTTCTGGATTGAGGGGCCCAGGACTGGACACAGCACTCAAGGTATGGCCTCACCAGTGCCCAGTAGAGAGGGACAATCACTGTCCTGGTCCTGTTGGTCACACTATTCCTGATACTGGCAGGTGTCATTGGCCTTCTTGGTCACCTGGGCACCTGCTGGCTCATGTTCAGTCTGTATTCAACCAGCACCCCCAGGTCCCTTTCTATCTGGGCACTGTCCAGCCACACTGTCCACAGCCTGTGGCACTGAAGGGGGTTGTTGTGGCCAAAGCGCAGGACCCAGCACTTGGACTTGCCTAAACCTTGTATTGTTGGACTCAGCCCATCTATCCAGCCTGTCCAGGTCCCTCATGCTATATTGCTCTTCCTTTTTCTAGAATGATCAGTCTCTTCCTTCCTTCTGTTCACTTAGAAATCAGAAGAAAATTTTTAAGTATGTCAGTATGTTTTGCAAAAAAAGAAGTTTGGAGAGTGCCAAAAGTATTTGTAAATCTCTGATGAATTGAGCAAAACATTTTCCCCAGGAAAAGTTGTTTGACCTGTCAAATATTTTTCTACAAGACTGACTGACTTATTCGTTAAACAGAAAATTTATACACTTCAAGGAAAAGAAAAGTCATAGGTTCCACAACTCCACTCAAAGTCTCTTTTCATCCCCTACATATTTTTTCCCCCCTCTGTTTGTAAAGAGAGGTGCCTTTACTTATTCAACGGAATGGGTAACTCTTAGCTAATCATTGTAGCATATTTCGCAATACTTGGAATACAACTCTGTCTCTCTGAATTTCTTGCCAAAATATTTGTCAGATGATGACCTTCAGTGAATAGGTCTGAACACTTTCCACACTTTGACCTCGGTTAAGAATATCCATAATATCTAACTTTTTCACATCTGATCACTAAGCTGGATCTAGAATCTTCTTGTAGGCACTGAAGTGACTATCTGGACATCCTGTTTGTTTTGCAGCTTCCCTGTCCTATAAGTACCTCAGAGGTACTCAGAAAACCTTAACTTATTTTCTGCTTTTTCGTAAACCCAAGGTATAACAGTCTCTGTGAAGGTGCTGGCTAGCAGACAAGCCAAGTCACAGGGCAATGTGATCCTTTCTGTGAACAAAGTATTTCAGTCTGCACAACAAAGCTCTTAGAAAAATACCTTGAAAATTTTGTGTATGGAAGCTGTATGGAGATGATGCATAATACTGTTAATATGAGTAATTGATACACTATTCATATGCAGGGAATATAATGAGACCAGCTAAAAAGCTGAAAAAAAACCCCACTCCGAGTGTAAAACTGGGAGAAATTAAGTACTTTTAGAAAGTGTATTTAAGTGGACTATCACTGAGAGACACAGTAAGCACCAAAGTGAATGACAGAAGAAAATCCCTTGCATTCCCTCATGCTAACAGAGGAGAAAGATGATATTCCACAGAAATGCTCAAATGGCACTGGAGAATTAAACTGTTGCTTTAGTTAACCTTTGCTCAGAAAAGTATGAAGCTTGATGCATGTACCAATGCAGGTCATAGTCTGCATGCTGACAGCCAGGGTAAATGCCTGCCCCACTTGACCCCTGCAGTCACAATAGTTTCTGAAGGAACCCAAATAACATACTGATTGAGGGTGGACCTCTGAGTACCCCAACTGCTTTGTGACAATGTCCCAGTCAAAGGGACAGGAACAATTGCCCATGCTTGATTCACACTCTGTTCTTACTTTCAGAAGTAATACTGAATGAGCAGCAGACATCCCTGAGAAAACCCAGATGCACACACAGGTGTGCATATGTGCACCCACCTTGGTTCCAGTATAGAAGTCATCTTTTGACCTGCTGCCCATAAAAGGGAACTCCATGTGTGTGTGAGTATCGATGCCCCCAGGAATCACCAGCTTGTCGGTCGCATCCAGCACAACGAGTCCAGTCAAGGGCTCCGGGTTTAGGTTTGGTCCCACCTGCTGCACCACTCCATCTTCCACGTACACATCAGCCACCACAGAGAGGTCATCATTCACAACTTTCCCCGCCTTGATCAAAAGTCTCTGCCGAGCCTGCATTTGGGGTGGCATGCCAGCAGGTGAGAGTGAGGCCTCAGCTCAGGAATTGCTCTTGCCTGAGAGCACTTCACTATCCCCTCCTCCCAGAGCAGCAGTTATCTCCAAACGGCCCTAAACACACACCACACCATGCTCTTTAAACAGACACAGGAGGAACTGCCCCCTCTGCCCTCGGCAGCTCCACCTCCCACTCCTGTGCGGCCCAGCGACACGGATGGGAGCAGGGCGCCCGCGTCGGGCCCTTTTTCTCCAGACTCTGCCTGGACAAAGTGAGCCAGGCTTTCAGGGGGTCTGAGGTGTCCTCATGGCACTGGCTCCAGCCTGCTCTGTGCACCTAGGGGTTTGCAGCTTGCTGAGCTGCTTTGAAAATGTGGCCATTTTATCATCTGGTGATGCCCAAAAGCAAACCAAGCTCTTTGCAGCCACATTTGAAGAAACCAAGGGTGACATGAGCTCTCCACAGAAGAAGCCAGAGAGCCCAAGGGTAACCTAAGCTTCCTGTAGCCATGTCTGGGGAGCCTGTGGGTCCGGCCTGTGCAGAGGGAAATGCAGAGTGCAGTGCTCTGGTGGTCCAAGTGTTGCACCCTTCTCAGTGGAGATGGTGGGGTCCACACTACTCCCAAGCTGTTTCTCAAAGGATTTGGGACACACCGCCCTCAGAATCCAAACACAGCTCCCCCCTGCCTTTGCAATGACACTACATGGACAGCACTCTGGCCTGAGGGGGAAGCCGGGGTGTGTGCCAACATCCGTGTGAAAATCACATTTCAGGATCTGATGCCCTGCTCCATCTGCCCCACAGCCCTGCTGTGCCTGCCCGGCAGGCCCGTGCTCCCCACACCCCGCACACTGCTGCCCACACAACCACTGCCAGCCCCGGCTGCAGCCCCCGGGCTGTGCCGGCCTCTCGAACCTCCCTGCCCCAGGGGGGCCCTTCCCGAGGGCCAGGGGAGAGTCAGGATCTTCTGCGGTGGGTTTCACACAAGGCTGGTGTGACCTTGGCAAGATGTAGCTTGTGTGTTTCAGAAAATAGACCTGGAAAAAGACATGGGAAAGTAAAACAAAGACCACTGGAAAATGAGCTAAAGGTTTGGAGCAGAAGAGGAAAGACCTGCTCTGTACCATCTCACAGGCACTAGTTTCTATGGAATTTCCCCACTTCTCTCCTGCCATAACTCTGGATTTGCATACTCAGCAGAGAGACCGCTCAAGTGTGTCCCTGAATCTGCTGAGCACCTGCATCTTCATCCCCTCACCTCTTCCAGTTCAGTGGTGATGATTTAGTGAGATAGAACATTGTCTCTGAGGGCTGTGAGAGGGTGCACACACAGTACCAAAAAGCCATTCAAAGGACACAAAATTGGAAAAAACTCACCTTCCCATCACCATGTCACCTTTGTTCCTTCCCTCATGATAGGTAGGAGAGCATTACCATATATTTGCCTTTCTATCTGCTCATCCCAAGGTATCTTGTCCTACACCTCACCTTTGTGCAACAGAACGGAAACTCACTGGGATTCATAACGTAACACAGCAACAGAACAGGTCAAAACTCATTTGGAAAAGCAGTTTCACTTTGTTTGAATGAAGTGACCTTTGTCAAGGGAGGAGAGGGGTAGCAAGGTCAGAGGTTCATTTGATCATGTGCAGTCATGTGGGGTGTAGCAGTCAAGTTCCTATGCCCACCCCAACGGCTATTTAATGATTTGGTGTAGAACAGCGCCAACAGATTTTTCAGTATTTACTGGCAAAGAGACTTCACCCTGAAATTTCAGTAGCACTTCAGTACTAAACTGCCAATCTAAAATAGCTGCTTTCTTGTAATTTCTCCCTGGCCAATGATTACTTAGTATTTTCTATGAAAGGAGTTTCTACATGACAGACCTAGACAGTCATCTCTGAGTATGCTCTTGGGCTAGAGCTTGGGCTAAACTGCTCCTGCTCAAATCCTTCTGCCAAACTGGGCAGAGGGAGATCTGAAGGCAGATCAGCCATATCACAGCCAATTGTAGTGCACACTGGGATATCCAGTTCCCTTTTTGTGTGTGTTGCACAGGAAAAAGCCGATACACTTTTGATACATAAATGCATGAAGAGTAGCACAACTCAAAATCCTATTTATGTCTGTTTCCGAACAAGAGCAGGCTTGAGCTCTGTTTCCCCTCCTCTAATTTCCTCCGGGCTAATTAGACTTCGTGGATCCTACTCTTAAGTGCCTAAACCCTCCTATCTGTAACATCATTCCCAGTTCAGAATTGCAGAGCTGTCCACAAACCAGCAACATAACATCTTACAATGCTGTGCCTAGGAAAACTGAATTTACCCGACAGGTGGTTTTGAACACATTAAATAATGTATTGGTATATAACAAGATTCTGTCTAAGAAGCCCTTTTATTTAATCCATTTGGACCAAAAAGATAATCTCACATCAGTTGCATTTATGTATATTTGGTAAATATTTAATATTTCACAGCTCAGATGTCCCTAGAAAAAATAGCCTGAAATACCACTGGTGGAACAGGAATAATACTCAAAATATTGTGAGAAGACAACTGGCCTCATAGTCTTAGTGATCACTGATTATCTACTGCTTCTCCAACAGGGCTTCTGGCTCCTAATTGACTTCGTAGTATTTACCCACCCACAAAACATTTTACTTTTTTATTCTTCTCTTTGCACAGTTTCAAACAAATCTTTGCTCTGTAATCAATGTTTGACTCTGCAGTGCTGTAGGGGTCTGGGCTGGAAGAGAGTTAAACTCCGTGATAGTACCTGGTATTGCTCTGTTTTGACTCTGTGCTGAAAACAGTGTTGGTAACAGAGGAAAGTTCCCGTTAATGCCGAGCAGCACTTGCACTATGTCAGGGGCTTTTCTGCATCTCATACTGCCCCGCCAGCGAGGAGGCTCGGGGTGCACGAGAAGTTGGAAGGGGACACAGCCAGGAGAGCCGATCCCAACTGACCACAGGGATACCCCAGGCCATATGGTGTCATGGTCAGCATATAAAGCCAGGGAAAGAAGAAAGAAGGGTATATAGCATTTATCTTCCCAAGTCACCATAAGCGGATGGTGGAGCCCTGCTTTCCAGGAGATGGCAGAACATCTGCCTGCCCCTGTGAAGTGAGGAATGGATTCCTTTGTTCTGCTTTGCTTGCAAGTGCAGCTTTTGCTTTACCTACTAAACTGCCATTATCTCATACCGATGAGTTTTCACACTAGCACCCTTCCAAATTGATTTAGTGGCTGTGCGGTGACCAAATGCCACCTGGGCTTAAACCACAACCCTGCAGAGAAATTTCATGTTAGGAAACATTTACTGATCCTAAAATGTTACATAGTAGCTCAACAATTTGAGAGCCATTGCAGAAAGTCTTCCCAAACTCACAAATCTGAAGTTGAATCATATGCTAATACTTTTGTTGCGTCTAGCAAAGCAAATCATCATCAAGAAATCTAAACATGGAGTGTCTCGTTTAGTGTAGCTATCAGAGAAGTACAATCATAAGAGTTTTCTCAGTAGCCTAATGATTAACTGATTCCATTTGAACAACCCTGAAGAAAACACAATCCACATCCATGATTTACCAAATGAAAATAATTTAGCAAATTTAGGAATAACTTCGCAAGAAACAGAGGACTGAAGTTTGGAACATCCAGCAGACCTTGAGGATGTCTTCTAAAAGTCATTATAATGCAGACATAATCAGTTTAAAGTCTTCCGAGACACACATACTCACCCACTTCATCCTGGAACCTTTAACTGCTGCCTCCCCACATAAAATACTATTAATTTTTAACTTCGCCTTTAATTATCACACCTTACTCTTATCTTCCCTTTGCTTCCATTCTCACATTCTTCCTACCATACTCTAGTTCTGTAAAGCTCTTCTACTATCACTCAGTCTTCAGCTTTTCCGAACTCCAGGACTCTTACTGGCATTAACCTCCAAATTAAAGTTGGTGAAGCTGAAATGTATCGCAAAATGCAGGAGCAGCAGACAAATAGGCTTTTGAACAAATAAGAGACATTTTGTGAAGGAATCTAGAGATTGATAATGAGCAGTGGGAAGAAAGCTCAGCTAATGGAAGATGTGCTATTAATAGTACTATTTATTTTTGACAACTTTCCTCCAAGGAAGAAAGACTGGATCATGAACCCCATTTGCAACATAAGAAAATTCACAAAAAGGATACCAACAACTTTCAGCAATGATGGATAAAGCACTAGGTTTTGGAGAACTGGTACAAGGATGTGTCAATTTGAGGTGCACTCTGGATTTGCAGAAAGGAAAGAATGATTATCTTTTCCCATATTCAGAAAGTCAGAAGGGATGAATACTCTTTGTTTCTTTGCAACTCCTATAAAGAACCCATAATGTCTGTTCACGTGAGATTTACTTTCACACTCCTCTGCAGTGCGAATTTAACACTCATTCAATAAAACCAAATGGTCTAAACATAATTGCACCTGTAAAGTCCTCATAATTGTGAGACCAGCCGATACAGGTGCCCTTGTCAAAACCTCAGAAGTTTTCAGAAGAGTCTGGTGCTGACTACTTTCATGGGAAGGATTTTCAGACACAAGTGGTGAGGTTTCAAAATCTAATCTCTAACGCCTTCTTCAGTTGTAAAAGCTTTCCCAAACTAGCAAGCATGCCCCATGATTTTCTATAATAAAACAAAGCTAAAAAACATTAAGAAATGAGTTCAATCCTCTAGTTCCACATCACCTGAACTATTATAAATATGCTCTCCTAAGTACTGGGCTACATCTAAGGTCCTAGTGCCAGTCTTCCCCCAAATCCATTAGCAGTGATGCAGCCCATTAGCACCCAGCCTTGGGTCCCACATGTGTGACCCAAAGGAAGGCAGCCAAAGGTCTGCATGTACTGAAGACCATCCTACTTTTCAGACAGTAGTTAGTGACTCTTCTCGCATTTTCGTAAGGCCAAGTGCCTCTTCCTCCTTGATCAACACAAATGGTGAACCACAGACCAGCAAAGAAAAATGAATGACCAGGAACCCAGCAGATGAGCATCTAAGAAACCCTCATACTGTGCTCTTTGCTCTTTTCACTATTAATTGGCTCAAAAGGGTTCAGTAAAATGTCAACTTTCTAAATATGTGTGAAACAGTTCAACTCAAGCATTGAAGTTCTAAGTCTCACAATGCTCTAGGAAAAAAAGACTCATCATACTTGTCAGTTATTTCCTGGTGGACAATCTCAGCCAAAGAAACTAAGTTCTTAGGTGGGATTTTTCCTAACTCCAAGAAACATAAACACAAAAGCACAGAGAGTAGCTACCTTTGGAAACTGTTATTTTTACTAATGCATTATCTGGAAAAACACTGCAAAATATTAGTTGTATTTTCTCTGACTCTCAAACTCAACATGTCTCTATTGAAGGAACACAAAATCTTCTGAACTATAACTGCTGGCCAGCAGAGTAGGTGAGAGAAAGCAAAACTGAACATCTCTGTTCCTTGCCATGCCACTGCAGAAATAAGGTATCAGTTTATGACATTCCTCATTATCCTGTATATTGCTCCTGTTTTTCCTCTGGTGCACCAGAACCTCTTCCTCCAACTGCAGCTGTCCAAGGTGGTTCTTAACTAACCCCAGGAAAGAGGACAGATTTAAACCAATAAATTTTACCAGTTGTTTTTCCTAAATTTTATACACCTGGAGAAGCAGATAAACCTATTTCTTCATTTCTGTTGGCATACCTTCATTTCATTGCAAAGATATAAATGCAATTCAACTAAACCTCTGTAACACCACAAGTCAACAATGCTGTGATGAAATCTGAGATTTCTGCTCTGAATTCAGATACCTGCCTCTGTTAGATAATATGCACAATGTAGGCTTATTTCAGGGATCATGTCCTTATTCCTTAAAACTTATTTCTTTGTCCTTTACATTTTGCATAAGAAACCCTCATTATTAGGGAGTCCACACCGAACCATAACTCCTTCTTTCTCTTATATATTCCTGATTTGACTCGTGCTACCCATTATGACTTATTTTTGGGAAGGTCTCCTGCAATTGTTTGTCTCAAAAAAAATCCTTTGTGCAATGTAATACAATTATAGTCCTTTGGAGTTTCTAGTCTATTACAACCTTTCCACCATTCAAATTCAAAATTCAGTGACTTGTCTTTTCATCTTTTCTTTTTGCTTCCTGTGTTTTCCACTCATTTGTTTCCTACACAAGCATCATACTGGCTAACTGTAATCTGAAGAAAATCTCGATTTGAAAAACTTCACTTGCATTTGAGTATTTTCTTTGGTTCTTTGATAGCAGGATGCAACTTGGTCACAGGGAGAAATTACCTAATGCTAAAAGCTAAACTCTTCTCCTAGATTTCAGTGTGCATGGAGAAATATCACTGATTTGTGCCTGGATATTCATAAAGATTAGCTAAATTGTGTTTACTGTAAATGCCCTTTCTCAAAATGTGATTAGGAATCACTGACACTGCTCCTCCATCAGTGACACAGGAAGTCTTGTCCATCCGAATTCTTAGACAATACTTCAGTTTAGTGGGTATTACATTCTCTTCCCCCAAGTTACTACTCACCAGATAGACCATAGTGGGTACTGCACATGAACAGAAACCTCAACTAGACATATTGACATGAATGTTGTGCTATAAAACTTCTCTGCATCAAGTCCAAAAATTATGGACTCCAATTTCCTTGGATGAGGGAAAAGCTAACTACAACAGTGAAATCCCAGTGAAGGATAGAAGAGAAAGAGTTTTAACTATCAATCTGCTTAACTCTCCATACTTTTGGTGACTTGGCAAAGGGACAAGACAGACTTCTCCCTTGCCCTTTCAGAACACACCCCATTTTGGGCAATTAAGGTGTAGCTGATGTCCCGGAGGAATTCAGTTACCAACTGCTTATTTTCAGAAACTCACAAGGGAGGAAGAAAAGAGATACAGTCAAAAACCCCCACAAACTGAAAAACACACTTCACAAAAACCTTCATCCCAGCTACAGAAGATTAAAACTTTTGACTTAAACCAAGATTTATGGGAAATGTGAAGCATGTCCCCAGGACAACTGTCACAATTGAATATCTGGAGATGGATACAGGAGAATAAAACACTCACTTTTTCAGAGAAGAAGCAAAACCTCATCCCAATTGGAAAAGCCATGATTTGATCTGCAGTGAGTATTTAATATAGAAACCTCACTGATACAATATTTGTGTCCCAACTTGAACTTCATTTCCCTAGACTGAATCCAATCTTTGACACAAGTTCATGCTTTGGCATCTGGACAGAAAGTGGAACGCATAATATTGTAACTAATTCCTGCATCCTCTCCAGCAACCTGTTTTGAAAGAAGAGTTATCAGCAATGCTTGCTGAACTTGTACTGAAAATGAACTTTTACTTTGGAAACAAAACAAGCCCTTGCACCATCTGAAGCTCAACCAGCCCCCCTAATGTTTCAGTGCAAATCAAATGACAAAAAACGTATGGTATGTGGAAAAGAAAAGTGACAAACTCTTTCTATGTTTTACATATGTTTTACGTTACATGAGGAAAAAACTTGCCTCACAATAACCTACATTCTTCAAAGCTTGCAGACGAAAGTGATTTATTACAGAAAACAAGATAACTCCACAATAAATCTGACTTTTGTTCAAACTGCCCTAGTATTGTAGCACAGCTAAACCAAGAATCAATTAAACAAAATACTAATTCAAGCTCTCCAGAATAAAAAGAAACAAGGTAATAATGACTTATCTGAAACCACACTACAACCAGAGGAAACAAATGCAACCAATCACTCGCACATTACTCAAAACAAAAATCAATCACTCCTTTTAATATCACTAAGAAAAAAAAATCACTGCAACAAATTCACCTCATACAAATATGAATTTTATTTACAATTTTCCAAATTATCAATCAAATCCAACTTCTCAGTTAAATGTGTAGCATTTGTCCTTTAAAACAAATTAAACATTGTGTTCTTTTTACATCTGCAATATGGAGTCCATAGGTACATGCTATTTGGGGCATCTAATGGAACAAATTTAGATCACTATGTGTGTTAAACACCGAAGGTATTCTGTGAAGACTCTTTCTTCAAAATTTATCTGCCTCAGGGAAAAGCATTTCCACAACCACTTTCTGATGACAATTAATTAGGAAGGTTTAAAAACCCAGTATTTTATACCAGGACATACTGTTCACATATACTTCAGGGTGTGTTACCATGTTCCTATTGCAAAGCTGCCTGCTCTATAAGCAATGCTACTGAAATCAGACTAAAGATTACCCACAGATTTAGATATTATTCAATGTGAATAAAAATGGCCATTGATGACTTTTACTTGAGTATGTGTAATTATGGGCCAACTTGTACCTGATCTGGTACCAGTGTGATGTGACCTGTTCTGAAACTTGAAACCGCATGGGTCATTATAATAAAATCTTTTACAACTGTATTGCACATAAGGTTCCTCAAAAGCACAAATCTACATAATTGCATCCTGAACTCAGAATTTACCTGCTAACTTTCATGAAAAAACTAACCAGATGGTAAAATAGTTTATTTTTCTTATCCCAGTGTCTGTGAATGAAGAGGGAGAAGACACATACACTTTGGAACCCATTCAATTGTTGGTTTCTTCTGCATGTGATTTGTACTTCAGAGATGAGGATTTAAAAAAAAATAAAAAGCCAGACAGACCTTGGATTTATCTTTAAAAGTACCTCAAAAACATTAACAAAAATTCAATTTAATTTTGATACATATTAAAATTTTAGTCAGTTCTGCCCGACAGCATAACACGACAGAAATGCACAAGACTTTAAACATGCTTTAAAATGACATTCAACAAAGTATTTAAAATTTAATAAATAGCATACAATCACACACAAATACATTTCATACTGGATCTTTAAGCCTACTAAAAACAGACTGGCAAAGAATAAATAAAACAGTAGTTGACAGTTTTGATTTTAAAAGGTGTAGTTTCTTGTTGTCACGCTAGTAGCCACATATCAACCTGCTTATCACAAAATTGGAAGTTACGAGCTTTTTTTCTCACTGATCTGTTTTGCTCCAACATGTAATATCATAAAAAAAATACACTAAAAGGGTTTTCTTTTGGTTTTTTTTAAACAACCAGTCTGTGACCGAGTAAACCAGTTTTTAAATACAATGAATAAATAGGGAATTAGTAAAGCAAATTCAATTGCAACAAAAACGCAACACCCCAAGAAAAGAGCCATGGAAATATATAGCCATTGCAATATTAGACAATAATAGTACTTAAAGTGATAGTGCTTGTGCACTAAGCTCATTAGAGACCTTAACATGATTTTAGTGCAAATCCCTTGAGTCCAAACAAGCTTTATACCCTACAGTATTAGGGAAAGATCTATTACCAGTTGGAACTTATTCTGTAGTGTATTTGTACATATTGGATATTTAAAGAACTAACACGTATTGTAACATCTTCGGCCCTTTTTTACTTCAAATCAAAAAGACTAATGACTGGGGATTTTACATACTATTTGGCTGTACCATATTAGATTGCAGTTTAGGAAAGTCAGTGCTAAAAAAGCTTTTGCCATCAGTTTTATCTACTATGCCTAAATTTCATATATCATTGCATTTTGTACTTCTGAAAGAAAAAGAATGCTCCTGGAGAAAGTTTCTCCTCCCTTTAAGTAAGTTCACATTATGATGAAATTCAAGAATATTTAGACAAAGTGTTGAATAAACTCAAAGAAAAGTACATATTTTACATTAACAATCCTTACCAGTATTTAGTATATTAAGTTACAAGTATGTTGGCAATAATACAACAGAGTCAATTCCTAAAGGAAAATAATTCTGTACAAATTCACCTGTTAATAGGGGGTTAAACAGGCAGCCAATAAGTCTTGAGCAGCCATGTTTCAGGTTTGAACTATAGTACCAGGATAAACTAAATTTGAAACTAATGGGGAAAACTTCCATTTAAAGAGTAATCCGATTATACTGGATACACACATTGTGTATTCAGAGCCATTTAAATGTTCACTCTTATAGTTCCATAATGTCATCCAGTATAAGAAAAGTTTAATCAACCACACAGGCTAAAATAGCTTTAACACAATGTTGTCCTGGATTTTTTAAAACTAAAAACTAATTTTAACTGTGAAGTACAAAACAATGACAGATATTGCTCCAACTTGTACACAATCTTTCCTAAACAATCCGTACCTAGCAGAGTAATAATGCCTCATCGTCACTAGTTTCATTTTTCACTGTTGCCTCTAAGCAAGTGTCAGGTATCTGGGCAGTGTGTACGATGCCACAGCTCTCACAGGGGCCATCTCGACTGCATGACCTCACACTGTGATGTGTTGCACTGTAAGGCTGTCTAAGCCCTGGTCCTTGATCTGAGCTGAGATCAAGTAGAGGTCTTGAACAGTCATTCATGTCAAAGTCTGATGCTACATCAGAGACTGGAATTAACATTTCAACATCATCATCCTCTTCTCTTCCACTTACCCCATTATCAAGCTGTCTCAAAGGACTTTGGTTCTGATTCACTGAGCTTGATCTCCCTAAAGTAAAGCGTACCCAGCGTAAGCCTTGAGTCATACGGCTTAGTGCACTCGTGAGCTGGTGGCGTGCGGGACTTGTGCTTGGGGGCTCTACACTTGCCACTTCTCTTCCACCATCCGTGGCACTGCTACTGCTGCTCTGAGCAGAGGAACTCCCACACGCTCCCACTGTTGCTTCTATTGCTGTTGCAGGAGGGACTTTTTGAGGCAAGGTGGCAGCAACACCACCAACTGCTCCTGCTGTGTCTCTTCTTTCGTTTTCTGTGTCTGTATCATCAGATTCAACTGAAAACAAACTTCTGTGAGTATTATTTCTTTCAGCTTCTCTACTAGTACTTTGACTGGCAACATCATCTCCATCTGCCGAGACCAATGCCAACGATCCAGAATGACGCGACCTTGCAAAATTAAAAATTCGATTCCAAATGTTACTTGATCTGCCAGCCATAGGAAGTCTGATTGAGGTAAATCCAAGCTGAGATCGTACTGCCAGTCTTAGGTTTTCCAGAACTGAAGCCTAAATGAGAAGACAAGCAACAATCAAGTGTTGACAGTCTGCTGGTACTGTTTTAGCAAAGAAAGAATGATAATTGTTGTGGAAACCAGCATTTAACAAAGTTAAATGTAGAATCTTGAATATTAAAAAATGTTGCATCTTTCATAATAAGGATCTGGTATATGTAGCAATAGGCTATTTTAAAAAAAAAAGTGGGCATGACAGAAGTCTAGATGCTCTAGAGGAAAAAACATTATAAACAGGCAAGTTAAGTGGAAATACATATGCAAAGGTAATTAAAGAGCAATATAAGGTATGTACCGATATAAGGTACATTTCTGCCCTAATCAAGTATCTCTAAATAAAGACAATGTGAAAAGTAAGGCACTATAGCATGGATATGGAATACTGATTAAAGGAAAGTACAACCACAGAGCCAGTACAGCAGGCATACTAAATCTATTACAAACAGTCTTACCAAAAAGGTAGTCACTGTGGATTTTAGAGTACAGCACATAGAAACATGTCCCAGAAAGTTCAGGATTTGAAAACAAAGTCTTCCAGAAAGATTTAACAAAGGTGGCCACCTTCTTTAGCCACTACCACAGGACTGCCTCAAAGGGAATAATTAAATATCTTCTCCAGCAGAAGCTTTTAGTTTGATTTTTTTCCCCCTTCTGGTATCATAAATTAATTCCAGTTTCAAAATGCTTTAATGCTTCTGTTTAAATAAAATTATCTTTTGTGTCCTAAACTATACATTTCCCAAATTCAGGATACATTTTCCAGTCATTTAGCTACAGAAGAATGCATACCTGAATTTTACTGTTTAAAACCCTGTACAACTTTTCAACTGTAAGGTAACACAAACACAAACTCCTTTGTATTGGGGATCCCTAACTCAAACTTAAAGAAAACACTGCCTCAGCTAAGTAGCTCAACTCTCAAATAGGGTAGAACTTCCAGATGCCCATCATTCTAAAAATATTCACAAATGTGTTTAATTTTGAGAATAAAGCTCATATTCCTAACTTCTCATAAAGATTATGGCAAAAACATGGAATATTCTGCAAAACAGCCATTTTTCCCCAATTAAACCCTTAACATATATGCATGTATTTCCCTTCGTTTATAAAAAATGAGCATTAATGTTCTCATGCTGTCACCTTCACCTCCCTTCCACCATCCTTCAGACAACACCACAGAATATCTGAACAATACTTCATGCACAACCTACCTCTTCCCTTCCATTAGTTCACAGGATGATTGAATTCAAGCATACAGTATGTGTGTACAGCAGCCTTACTTCCAAAAGCTACTGAAGAGACTGCTACTCATCCTTGAAAATCCAGCTCTGAAGGCATGTATCAGTTTTAGGTGGAAAGCACTACACAGAAATTAGAGCACCCAAGATTCCTATAGCTTGAGACTTCTAGGAAATCTTGAATAACTATCTTCAGTCCTACACAGATTTGCATTCTTAAGATGTGTATTTTGCTCAAAACGAATTTTAATACACCTTGACATAATACTGACTTCCTTCCCCCAACACTTCACCATATTAAAAATGGAGTTTTATAATTTATAGAATTCAATTTACATTGCCTTGAGTTTTTATTGATGTCTCCTCTGAAAAATGAAGGTTTTAAGCAATGCAACTTCATTGGTTAAGTATGAGTAAAGTTTTTATCATGGAAGCATCAATGCTCTAGAACGACATTTTCATTACTTTTGAAGTTGATGGCCTGCTCACTACTGTTTCTGATTTCTATGCTAGTTAACTGCTCAATATAGTTAGTTCAGTTTTTAAGGCCACAAGTCTTATTTGAAGTACTGGTGTTTATAATGGGAATTCAGTTACACTCTCACTGTTCAAAACTATTGTACATACATTGATATTTTATGGAGTGTGAAATCATGGTTACATATAAATACTATGAAGCAACTACATTTTGTTATGTTTAATTACAAAAGATTGCCATACAATTCCAATATATTCTGAAATTAATTTAAAACGTATCCAAAGAAACAGTGAGCAATTCAATTTAAGTCAAACTAAAGAGTAAAGAAAATTTCAGTAATTGCACAGCTTTTTAAAAGCTCCAATCTCTGACTGCAGCCACTACATGTCTGGGTCTCTCAGAACTGTCCTCTCTATGAGGAGATTTCATTTTAGTAAAAACCAAGATCTTTACATCACCTTTATGGGATTTCATGATGAAAAATGGGTCTGAGCAAGCTGGATTTTTCTGAAAATTCTAATTGTTAATACACATATTCATGTACACCAAACCTGAAGTGTCTGTCCCACACAGGGTAGGGACCTGCAGGAAACATTGGTTAGTTCCAAGTTACCTGTACTAGAGGACTTATCTGGGCATGATAACTGCATTGTCTCCACAGACTTTCTTGAGCTAACCCTACCTCAAGAGACTTGTGAACATAGATCTACCATAAACTGGTGAAGCTTCATTTTGGAAAAGAGGACAGCAAGCCAAATTTGTAAAAGTACAGAATTGGTTTGAAACAGTAACATAGTGATCTTTATTATAACCACAATAACCCACTGAACAAGAACAAGGGATTCTACAGTGTTCACTACAGGCATTTATTAAATTAATTAATGAAGTTCAGTGCTAATTTAGCTACCAAAAAAATCTTTACACTGTGTTCTTTCTGGCACATTTTTAAAGCCTCTCATATAAATTGCAATTTATTTTCCTCTGAAAAATCTTTTGTGACAGATCTCAGCTGCCTGTGAACATGTGTGCACAAAGGAACATGTGACAGTCATGTAATTTTTTCGTACAATAAACTTTGCTGTATTAACTGCAACACAATATAATTAATGCCAACTCTAATAGAGCACAGCAAGATTCCTAGACTAAGACGTTTCTTCTATTTCGCAAAAGAGCTTTATAAGTGAAAGACATTTTTAATTACTTAAAAAGTTGTTTGACAGAAATTCATTAATCAACCAAGTAAGAAATGTGCTAATCATCCGCCTCTGAATCTGGATGACTAGAAACTATTAACTCCCATTTACTAGCTTTTACTTTGTTACTTGTTCATGTAATTTTATATGATATTACAGCCTGGCATTCTCCATCACCTTATTATGCATAGCAGGCATGTACACACTGTGCATGTGAACTACCATTTTGCATTAGAAGTTTAGGTCTTCTTTCCCAAATAAAAAGTGCTATCTTGCAATCTTTACTTTCACAACAGTAATACAGAATGTACAATTAGATCTACTGATCTATTACTTTTCATGCAAGAGGGGCTCTATAGTGTGCATTCCTGGCATTATCAACAAAACAAAGCCTGCAAAGGAAACCGTGGTGTTACTGTATCATGATTTTGTCCGCGGGCTAATCATTCCTGTAACATTACTGAAAGGAGGAAAAGGAAATGCTGTAGAACAAAAGAATGCAGATGAAAGTTAAAGTATCTTTATTTCAGTCTCCTTAAAATTTAAGCGGTCTGCCTGCTATTTTGAAACCTTACCTGATTTGGGGAACAAACAGGGAAATCTTCGACTGGTGGAATTAAACCCTGGGCAATTAATTGTCCATAGGATGGAGGAGCTTCTCTTCTTAACAGTTCAGCCTCAACCCTTGACAAATGAGTTTCAAATGATCTTTCAAAGAGAAAAGGAATTTCAGAATACATAAGACACTGATGCATATATATATATATATAAAAGAATAAAACTACATCAGACTATTATAATCTGAATTAAAAAATTTCAGAAGATCAAGTTTTGTTAATTTAATTGAAATTTGACAAAGAATATAAAGTCATTCCTATGGGTCTGTCCAGCTGAAATGAGAGCAAAAAAACCAACCCAACAATAAGTTTCTTAAAAGCAAACAAACAAACCAGCCCAAACCCATGGGCTAAATATAAAAAGCACCATGAGTAATGCTTATATTATTGTAAAAAATTGAAGGATATGTAATCCTGGTATGAACTAGCCTACAAGAGAAGAAACATCCTGTTATATACAGAACTGTGATATAAATTGCAAATTAATTAACTGCAGTTTTTCCACACTTCCTTTTTGGTAACCCCATCTGAAAGCTTAACCCTCAACAGTGATCAGAATACTTCTATCCTCTTTTCTTCACTGGGAGAGTAGTCAGTCACTGGAACAGGCTCCCCAGGGAACTGGGTCATGGCACCCAGCCTTCAGAGTTCAAGGAGCATCTGGACAATGCTCAGGCATAGGTCTTAGCAAGGTTTTAGATGTCCTGCAAGAAGCAGGGAGTTAGACTTGATATTCCTTATGGGTCTCTTCCAACCTGATAAACTCTGATTAACTAACCTCTTTCTACCATCAAAGAAAAAGGAACAATATCTTTACAAATCATGTGCAACAATATCTGTATGGCAATAAAATTGCTTCAAGTACAGACAATAGAAGACACCAAAACATTTAATAAAGTTGAGTTCAACCTACCTTCGCTCAAACATCCTGAGTGAGTACAATTTACAAGTACATCCCAGTGCAATGACAAGCAGCAATCCACAAATAAGACTCCCAATGACAGCTGCAGTTATCACTCTAGTGGGCACAATGACTGGGCAATTCTCTTCGTCACTGCCATCGCCACAGTCATCTTGAGAATCACAAACCCAGCTTTCAAACACACAGCGGTTATTTTTACAGTGAAAATTGCCTGGCTGACAGAAGAAACAGTTCTTTTCATCCGAACCATTAGGGCAATGATTCTGGTAGTTGCAGCGATCTGAACGAGGGTAGCAAACACCATTTCGAGAGCAGGGAAACTCATCTCTCTGGCACATGGTGCAGTTGGTTTCATCCCTTCCATTTGGACAGTGCCAGTAGCCATCGCAGCGTTGCTGCTCTGTGTAGCACCCCCAATTTCCACCGCATGGGATTTCCCAGGGCAAACAGAAGCCATCAACTTGATAGGTTGCATTGAACCCTCTTGCAGCATTCACTTTGTCAGCACAAAAATGCACTCTTATCTGTCCTGAGGATGAAACAACTGTGAGGGGAGCATGAGAGTCAAATGCTGTCAGTACACGCAACAGCCTCCGTGGATTCTCCTCTAACCCATCATATATTTTGACATAGTCTCCATAACCGGTACCATCAAGTTTAAAATCAGTGAATCGCAAGATTACTTTGCGATGATCACCAGTGTCTATCAGCCAGGTGCAGTTGCTGCCAGGTGGATAGAAGTCAGGATAGTTGGGAGAACTGAAAGTACCATAAAAGTATTTTAACCACTGCCCACATGTTGGCACATCGCAGTCTATTTCATCTCCTAGGTCAAGACAATCAATGTTACCATCACATTTTAAAGATTCTGGAAGGCAAGTATAAAGCTTGGTGAAGCGGGAAAGACACTGGAAGTGATTGTTAGCACAAGGCTGAAAGGAAGAAGCTGTCGGAGGATTAGCTTTGGCACACATTTCTTCATCCGAGTTGTCTCCACATTCATCCATATTGTTACATTTCCAACTTTCTGGAATACACTTCCCATTAGCACAATGAAACTGGTCACAATCACAATTTGGTTCATCAGATTTCCCTGGAAGAAAAAAAAATAAATTTTTCTTAAGAGTTTAGCACTTTAATGATTTGTGTTGCATATTTATCTGCTGCACCAGGTACTTCAGAAGGGCAAAGCAAATGCCTGAAGTGTCTGTAAACCAGCAAATTTCAAGATAAAACAGTTTTTTCAAGTCAAAATTCCATCAACACATCAGTAGGAACCTTATCCTTAGCTGATTTTAGTCAAGTAACTTTAACGAAAGCAAGAAAACAATGCTCATTTATAGCTATTGAGAAATCTGACTTCTAGTATGCTAAAAATAAGTTAGAAAAATACTCTCTTATCTATCACTCAAAATACAGAAACATAACCAGTGCTGCAGTACTAGCTATCTCCTCAAATTCTTTCCCATAAAAGCAGTCAGATGCTCTTCTGCTTTTGGAGCTTCTTACTTTGTACCAAAGGATCTAAGGCAAGAGAGAAGCTGACAGCTGAAGATTACATATTACCACCAGCCAAAGAAAGAAACCTCTGTCCTCTCCTCTTCCCACTGATTGCTCCTGCCTCTCCTGCAGCAACTAAGATGAGAGTGCAGCAAATGCAAAAAAGCATGCTTGCCTTTACTTATTAAAGTTCCAGCCATGTTGAACACAGAAGCATACCTGGGATCCAAGCTATTTCAGCTCCGCAACAGTTCAGCTGAGTCAAACACTGCTGTATCACTTTCAATCACTGTTATTTCTACAAACCACAGTACAGACTGTAAAATTTGCTATAAAACAAACTGCCATGGCCAAAAAATTTAAAACAAGTCTGCAATGCAGATGGTCCTACACAGCAGTAATTCAGAAAATAAACTAGACAAATATATATTCATTCTAAGGAACACTATACCTAAGGTTTTAATAAGGAAACAGTAAAGACAGCATGATGAACTCACTGAAATCCTAATGTTCCCAGGAGAAGCATGTTCTATCGTTTTTTACAAGAGAACAATTCAGATTGTAATGGAGGCCATCTAATCAAATCATCTGCTCAAAACAAGGCTAACTGATGTTTGATTAGGCCCTTCACCACCTTCTACAATCAAGTATTTTAAAGTTCCAGTGCTTTATTATACAACATGATGAAAGTTTTCACAGCTAGCTTGAATTTTCCTTGCTGCAACTAATCTGCTGTGATAGGTCAAGTCATATCATACCTCTGTTCTCCTTTTTTCTACTTTAATATCTCTTAGCATTAAAAACAAATACTCTAACTTAAAATAATAATTTTTCTTTAGAAAAGTAGAACACATAATTTTTAAATTTCACAAATGCTAAGGCTTTTAAAAAGTGAATGCAGGAAAAAATTAAATCAACAAGAGTGATAAATGTTATAAGCACTGCTGAAGAATGTTTAATCTACAAATTTACTTTCAGAGACTGAAGAATGAAAGGAGAGCAAAATGTATGTGCTGCCAGTGACTGATTTTCAGAAAATGTTCATTTCACTAAAAAAAGTCCAAAGAACAGATGCAGTATAAATGATACCATCTTCTTGTGCTGTTACAGATATATAAGTATTTTTATATATATAGTACACTCACACACATACATACGGTCCGCAATATTAATATGGCAAAGTTGGAACCTTGGCCTTGAATTCAAGACCTGTAAAACTGAATTGCTAGACTAGTCCTACCTAAACTGAATGACTATGCTCCACAGGTGGAGGCAATATAGAATATGCATCATTGAACCTGTTCAAGTATTGATTATAATCTAGTTCAGTCCTTCTGCATTGCAGAACCTGGAAGAGGTTGAGAAGAAAGCTGTAACATGAAGTTATAAATATTGATAGGAATATTGCAGTAACGAAACAGGATACAATTTCAACCCAAGCTCTTCCTTCTACAAGCTTTTAAACATCCCAGAAAAGAGTAGGGATACTTAATCCTGATGTAGCATTTTTAATCACCAATCCTGCAATCCTTACATAAAGAAAATTTACCTATGAATCAAAAATTAGAGTCTTAAAACGATAACAGATGTACTAAATAAGACTAACTTTGAGAGCTTTTCCACAAAAGACTTCAGGATAGCACAAGATCATCAGAAGCATCCACATACAGTTGAAGCCAAAGGACTAACACAATTCTTTCATGCATTTACAGGGCACATTGACCTCTGTGCTTTTAATAACTTTATTTCCCACTCAACATCACCATAAGTAAACTCTGTCCCATTTCAATTCCCAAAGTTAAAATGCCTGATAAATAATAAGAAGCAGGAGGAAGACAGAGGGAAGAAAGACAAGTAAAAGTGGCACAAAATTTACTTTCTAGTCCAGTACCCTTCCTACCTGTTATGCTTCTTTCTTTTTTATTATTGCTTTGTTTGTTTTAAATTAAATATAAATATTTACCTATTATTTTCTCTAAACAAGAATTAATTCAAACAATTTACACGACCTATCTTCAACATCAAATTTTAAACATGGGGCTCCCTAATGGTCACTTTTGCACTTGGAATCTGTAGTGTTTCTATCATTCCAGTAAAGATAGTCTTAACTTGCATCCAAGTAACTAATGTATTACTGTTTTATCCCCTTTTTCTGCGATGACTTGCCAACTTTGAGAGTAGCCTTAAAAACACTGAATTAAATGGTCTGTTGAGGTGTAATTTGAACACTGCTGCACGGTGCTGATGGGAAGAAACCAAACATTATGGCACAGTTGAATGCATAGCAAAAGTGTGAGCATTTCAGGAGCCTTTTTTTGACACTCAAAGGCAGAAATGACCAGATGATTATTGAAGCAGTTGTCAACTCTTGTCCCATATACAGGCTGGTTTAAAATATTAAAAGACCACTCTGATCACTGAAACACTACACTTTCACCTCAATTGTGAAATACTTCGTAAGTATTGTATCAAACACAGGGAGCAAGCTCAAGCCAAAGTTTCAATAAGGCTCGTTTGTTAAACAATGAACAAACCTCCCCAAAATAAAACTTCTTTCTTTTAAAAAAGACATTTATAAACATAGGATTAAAGTCTTAAGCACGCTAGTCTACAACACTAAATAGAAGAAATCAATTAACATAAAAAACTGCTTATTATTGAAAATGTTACAGCTTCTCTCAAGAGGGGTTACATAATGAAATTGTCTCAAGATCAGAGACGAAGAGAGGAAAGGGTTTTCAGAAAAATTCTACAAAGCCCATGGCTTCTGTCCCCTACCCATTTCACACTCTTATCCAAGGTATCCTTCCTTCTCAAAATCCCTCAGGAAGGAATGCTGCCTTTCCTCTGTGCCTACTTGTAGAGGGAGTTGAAAAGGGCAGAAGCTGATGCCTGACACAGGGTAACAGTGTTCACCTGGGCCGCTGGCAGAAACAGCAGCACAGGATGACTGATTAGCCAGGGGCTTCTTCCCTGCTCCCTGATGTGTTTTGGTGAAATGGTGCACAAAACCCAGGTAGAGCACTGCCCTGAGAGCTGGGCCAGCATCAAATGCAAGGCTGCATTACTTCCCCCAGACCTGCGAAACTGCAAGGAGCTGAACCACAGAAGGAGCTTTTTTGTAGACTTGAGAAGAGGTGATAGAGAGGGATAACCCTGCTTGGAAACTTGTTTGTGAGAGACTGACATAGGGAAGGAAGCTACGAGGTAAGAAGAGTGCAGAGTACAGAACAGGAGCAAATACAGCTTAGACTAGAGGAGATCAGGGCTAGATTTACTGAATCTTGTTGGAACAGTTCTGAAGGTGGGTGGCACTGGATATGTGTAAGAGTATGAATTGTTTTATGGAGGAGAGGAGCCAAAAGCCTGCATGCACACACATCTGGAGCAGGCCAGTGAATGGATACAGGCATACACTCGGAGGGAGCAAGGTAACATGAAACCATAGTGAAAACCAAGAAAAATCTAATCCAGTATGTGGGATGATCATGACGTAGAACACCATAATCATGCTATTACATAAAACTGTAATACCTCTTAAAGTCAGGAAAAGTTCGGAACTAGACTTGACCCACAACTGGCTTCCTCCTCTCTCTTGGCAAGATCTAATAGAGCAAGAATGCCTCACAAAACAGCCTCAAACTATTACTACTGGTAACTAGTTTATATCACGTCCTGTAATTATACAAGAAAAATTTTGCATGTACAGAACCATGTCTGCACTTGGCTGAATTAATCTATAATATTAATGTGGTAGGGATTTTTTAGATTTACTTTTTTAAAAGATAGTAACCCTTCTGGACATAGGAAAAATGATTACCATTCTGTGAGAAAGGTAAAAAAAAAAATCTTGTAATTTCTTTCCTCTCTTACTGTATTTATGACACTCAGAAGTTTACCCAACTACTTTAACAAATTTATTTTAGTCTGATGAAAACATTTCAAATCTTAAACTATGTTAAAAGAACTTCCAGGTGCCTACTACTAATGGCTAACCTTCTTCTTCCCAAAAAATCATTCAATCTGCTTTCTGTTATTCCCACTTTGAATATTCAAGTTGTGCATGAGATACACATTACATTACATTACCTAATCTATATTTTCTCTGATTTCAATAAACCTTGAGGTGACTACAGGAAACACCCGTAGTCAGTACTTACCCTGTTAGAAGGACATAATTCTTGGAACAGGAAACAAGAAGTGAAACCATAAAATTATACTAGGTATCATTTGAAACATACCAGCAAAGTAGGCTAATCTGAAGCCTTTTCTGGAGATGCTATCATCTGAATGAAACCTTATCCAAACATGATCCTGTGAAGAGATGTATGGTGAGGGAATGGAAGAGCCACATGCTCTGTAGCCTTCAATATTCTTGTAGCTTCCAATTGTTAACCAATCTGAGCTGCATCGTCGAGATCCCTGAACATCAAAATCTTGAAAGCTGAAAAAGATCAAAGTTGCTAGTGAACTGAATATTACACAAACAATGTGATGAATTACTATACATGGAAATTAGCTTGAAGTTCTTTTTGCAATGAAGAAATACTTCTGAAATAAAGAGTAGCTTCTCTAGCCAAGCAGAAATAGGGTTTAACCTTGTGCTGATACTTTTAGATTATGAGGACAGCAAGAACCCATTCTGTCAAATAAAATATTGCATCCACCACTTGAAGAAACGCAGTTTTGCTACAAAAACACACATTGTCTTAATCTAAAAATAAATTCTGTTAATGAAATTGTCCCTATGTGTCTCATTTAATGACTTTCATATACTACTAAGTGATTTTGTCTAACCCAAATTTCACCAGAATTTTAGCTAATGCTACACTTATGGCAATAATACGATTTGACATTATAAATACAGCTAAATTGTTCAAAATTATGTTTTCAGGTAAGACTTTCTCCCAGTCTCACTAGCCAGCTACCCAACCATTATGTCATGGAATGCCATGGTGGCTGCACTCAATCAAGACAAGCTGCCATGGTAATGACACCTGAGGGGGAGACAGTCTGTGCAAAACAGGTCTGTACAGACATCAGAGCACCATCAGAACTGAAATGTGATACATATAAGTGGAAGAAAAGAACATGAAAGAAAAAAAGAGTTTTATTAAAAATAAACAGTATGAAAAGTTTAGTAAGCATTCTAGTAGCTGAACAGTTTTACCTACTTTACGTGAATTGCATTTATGCCAGTTAAATATTTAGTAGAAAGACTGCTTAAATTAAGAAGCAGTACTTTAAACGAGAAACTGATGTCAAAGAAAATACTTCATAATGAAGAGCAGTTTCTTAGGTCAGCAAGTCTATACTGGAAACTGAAGAAAATCTGCAGGAAATGCAGTTTCATGATCAAGTCTAAGCAGTACTAATTTGTATGCTGATGCTAAAAGAAACCAGTAATCGGAAATGAACTGATGAAAACTTGAATCCACAAGTTTTTTACATTACTACTTTAGAAAAGTTACAAGATATGTGAAGCTGTGAGGAGCTCCCCACATCAAAACTCGGCCTTTCCTAAACTGCAGTCACATCTATTGACTCACTATTTGTCCCTGACATTTTTAAGCACACCAAGAGACTTCATTGCAATGAAGCATTACAGTATTTACTCTACACACTTTTAAATGAAAACTTCTTAAGTTTCAGACACATTAAAAGGATTCAAATAAATGAACACATTGACATTTTTTCTAGTCACCGATTCTCCAGCTAAAAACAAATGCTAGATGGCTGTGTGAGAACAAATCAGATAAAAAGAAAGGCAAAAGACAGAACTGAAATCTTTCACTTACAGGAAGGAAGAGAAAACTGGTACATGCACAACTGGCAGTTAAAAATGTCTGGTTAGTACTTCTTTGATCCACATGGATAATACAGGAGCACTGTTACCTTATAGTAATGATCTCCCCTGGGTTTGCATGGATGTACCAGCTACAGTTAACTCGGGCAGGATACTCAGAGGGCCACCCTGGACTTGTGATTGTCCCGCTTGGTGATCGAATTTGTTCTGGAATATCTCCACAAGCTAAAAAACATATATATTGAAAGCAATTTGATTAATTCCTTTTTTTTTTTTTAAGCCAATAAGACAAAAAACCCCATCCAACTGAACAGCGCTAATCAGGGAAAATATCACAGTGAGTTAGATGATGTACCAATTAAAAAAACACAACTTCTAAAGGCGTTTGTAACGGAACATGTCAGCCAAAAGATGTTTTCCAACACTGCCAGTGTGGCAGTTTTTACCTATGTCAATTACTATTACAGATTAAAAAAGATTATTCTATGTGGACTTTGACAACTTTATTAAAGTGAAAGATTTTTTATTTTTAAATTTTATTTTTAGTCTTCACAAAGATGCGGTTCAATTTAACCACGCATTTACACCTTATACCGAGAAGTGCGTTAGAAGATGAAAAAGAAATTAAAGCTAAATAATCAAGTAGCTGAAATTTCCTGTCATAGGTAGACCCAGTGTTTGACCATCATTTAAATACCTCCCCCCTTCCAGTTAGTGGCATGGAAATGATCTTCATACATGTGATTCCAAATGCTTGAAAGGCAAGACCACTTACTGCAGCAGAGAGACCTGCATAACTATATTTCTGATAATGGACTAGGAAGCTTATATTTATAGATCTAATTATATGCAACTGAAGTAACTCAGTCATTTGTACTCTTATTTTGTTATAGGTGTAGCTTTCTGCATTGGCCTTAACTCAGCTGCTGTTCCTTCCACAGCTCGAGTGTTCTCAGTTCTGCTGATTTTATTTGAAGTAACGTACTTACACTTAAGTTTGTGGGTTTGGGTGCCCTGTTTCTTCCCCCCCTTAGCAGCCTCATAACCAACACCTGTCAAATAGCATATACACAACCTTCACATAAATAGGAAGGCTAGAACACTCTCACTGCAGAGCTTCAAATTATGAGGAAGTCTCAGTGGTCAAAAAGACATTAAAAATAACTGTGCTTTTATTTTTCAGTTTTATCACTGATAGTCCAAAATCTGCAAGCTGTCCAAGTTTACTGGTAGCCCAGTAAGTTACACACAGTAGTTTGAACACAAGAACTATTACAATTAAGGAAGCACTTCCATTATTGTCTGATCATCAAAAGCTTTTAGAATTCCTATTTGATTAAAATAACCAATCAGAACTGATGCAATAAACAAACATGATGAAGAATGAACTGCATTTATAACAGTGCAAAAGCTGCAATAATGTAATTTGTGGAGAGGTTATTGTATTCTATTTTTATGCACAGTCAAGCTTTTAAAATAATTTTGCAATACTATACGGACTTGAAATTATAAGAAGTTATAATCTTAAACTATTATTAAAGTATTTCTATATGGCATAACAAATACACTTTTAAATATATTTTAGAAGTATTAAAAGACAAAAATACTGACATATGTCTCAATTGTCTATATTAACTTATATACAGCAGCAAAAATAAAACTCAGAAAATTAATATTTTTCCTGACTATCTGTAAGAGAATAATGCTTTAAATAGCTTTTCACATGTTCCTTTTTAGAGCTTTACTCATGCTGCACAGTTAAGTATTAACATACCTTAACTGTAGAACACAGGAGCTGCCCTAATGTCTTGGGATGAAAAGGTCACAAAATACAGAAATATACTATTCACTTGAATATGTACTTTCTTCTTAAATTTTGAGCAAACCCTATAGGTGGTGCTCTAACACCATGATAATTTGGAACACAGCTCCTGTGTAAGTGATCTTTTTATACTTAACATTTGTTCAGGCATTAAATGTAAGGACTTGAAAGAAAAACTGATTAAGTTGTTAAAGTAAAATAGCAGTTTTAACAAAACCAAAAAACATACAAAACAAAAACAGGCAAAAAAGCAGAAGAATGTATAAGACGTTTTTTACCAAGCTTGCAAATGCTGGCAACAATTCCACATACTAGTTGGTTACTACTGAAATAGTCCCCAACTCCAAAAAAGTTGCCTGGAGGTGAAATTTGCACTACAACATACACCCGCTATCAGGTATTTCCAAACTGGCAAGCAAAATTTTGTCACTGAGAACCTCTAAAGCAGCTATTAAGTTTATGTGACAAAGGAATCTTTGCACTAAAATACCTAAAAAATAATCCATTCAACATGTGTTCATTCAGTTTTACAGAGTTCACCTCCAAAAACATGAACATACATAAACCCTACAGCAGTACAAACAGGGACGTATTTGTTACACAAGCATGAATGGAAGAAATTCCACATGAAAATCCTGTATAACCAAGGTAGTACTTTCAGAGCACATGAAAGCTTCCAGTTTTACTCAAACTCAGGATTTTTTTATCCTTTGCAGAACCAACCTTATCCCTGTGATTTCTATATTCTTTTATTATGATGTCTTTTTCTCTGTTTCCAGTAAGGCTCACACTACAGAGCTGAAAGCAAAATATGAGCACTTGCAACAGCATCCAATACAGGGAGAGAGAAGCAGACTATGGAGGGCACGAGGAAGCAAGAATGACCACAGGCACAATAAGGGGTGAACAAGACTGTACAAATGCTGTAGAAGAGAAAAAAACTGAAGAAAGTATTCATGTTACAAAGTGGGGGTTCAAAAAAAGGGAATGGACCTGAAAAACGAGTTACAGCTTTCTTAACTTCAAGTTGGCTAGACAAGCTAAACGCACTTGCATAGTGGATATATATTCATGCACTAGAAATCTCTTACTTATAACTCAGGAGACAACAGAAATCCCCTGTTTGCTTAAAAAGTTTATAAAGGTCAAGATCAACTGTGCAGAAGCTGCACTTCAGAAGTGCTGTCTTTTTGAGAGACAGTAATTTCTCAGCGAGATTTTTAAAATCAAGGATAACCTTTTGAAATAGAACAGCTTTAAAGGGAACATACTTTATAAAGACAACAGCAAGCCTTTAAAACCAGTTCCTAACCCTCTGCCTAACTAGGGTGTTTCTCCTAGACCTTTTGAGACTATAATGTAACATACATTTTATTCATGTATTTGTAAACATGCAGAATGTTCGCAAACATCAAGAAGGACATGGGATAAAAAAGAAAATCCAACCGGCAGCACGTAAAGCAGAAATGTACCAACAGAGGCAAACATCCTTACTTTACTCTAAGCTGTGCAAAAAATTTGGACTTTTAATCTCAATTGCTGGCAGCCCTGTAAGCATTTGTCATACAGGGCAGTTATGTCTAGGACAAAATTACAGGAAAACTGATTAGGTTTGGAATAATTTATTTAAAGTATTCAAAGAGAACAGCAGAATGAAAATTAGATGAGTCAGGATAAAAAGAAATGAGTTTGCAACCAAGGCAGAAGCACAAAAGAAATTGAGAAGGTTGCACTGTAGAGAAGCAAAGACACCCAGTGATGCATGCCCAAGATGTTCTCAAATCTCATGCTAGTGGCTGTAATATTTGGAGGGGGGAACAAATTCCTCTTGCACAACCATTTCTATGTGAATGTTGTCTCTGCTTACACTCCCTTCAATGCCCTTTTATTCTTTGGCACAATTCTGCTCATCCATCTCCTACCTGTTTCAAACTCTTTCCTTTGAGAACCTTTATTCTATTAACAATCTATTTGCAATTCTGTTTGTTACTCCGATATAACTGTTAAGTAAATTGCAATACTGCAATTAGGATTGAGGATGTTTCACCTATTACAGTGTAAAATAATGGTCAAAAGAGCTGTGCACCTAATTTCCTCGTGTATATGGATTTTCCTGTAGACTTTTTAAAAACAGACACAACACTTTTTCTTATTTCCTTCTTCCGGAAATTTGTTTACCATCCCATATTACAGAACATTATCGTAAACCACAGGATGTTGATTGGTAAACAGAAGAGAGCCAATGCAAAGTTTACTGTATCAAATTCAACTAGCAAATTATAACAAGAAAATAATTAAGAAACCTATGCAAAAATTCTGTAGCAAGATCTAGAGAAGTAAAGTACCTGCAGTAAGAGTGAACAACATGTCAAGGAAAAAAAGTCACTTCAGAAAAGCAGGGAGAGGGAGATTAGGGATTTATCTTCACAGTAATGCCAGGAGATTAGTTGAAAAGATAAAAGAATTAGCTTTCAATGTGAACCACAGGATGATAAGGTATGCATTATATTGGACATGGTAAGGACATGAATGCAGCTGGATAAATGATCTGAAGGTGTTTAAAACAGCTTAGAGTAAAAAGAGAATAATGTTGTGATAAAGTCTAAACCATGAATAGGGAGGATAATTATTGCATTGTAACTCTCAGGAGTCACTGAAAGTCTTATTTGGAGAACTACAGAGGAAGAAGGCATAAGAATCTTTGCCTTCAGGTCAAGCCAAAAGGCTTTAATTTAAAATGCCCTTTGCTCTGCAATAGAGAGACGTNTTGCAACTGTGACAATTATGGATCAACATACCTCAAAGACAGACCAGAAAATATTTCTGAACCCTTCGGATTGTAAAGGCATAAACACTTGTTCTGCAGTGATAGCTTATATGCAAAGAGACGACATTCCACTAATTGTTCTTGGAAGAAAAAGCATGCTCATGAATTAGAGATGTACCTGTAACTTGGCAGATATAATATACAGCAGAAACATAAATACCAAAGGGCACAGAGGTCTGTGCTATTAAAACATAATTTAGTAAGGTAGGTCACGTAGTCTTACAGCAGCAGCATGACAGGAAATCTACCATCAAGACAAAAATTTCATTTTAAATCCTGTCTCTGTAGCAACTGTCCAAGAAATTCGCTTGCTTGGTTTCAACACCAAGTGAAAGCTGGATTTAGAAAGATTAAAGGCCAGATGTCTTTGGTACTGTTTTACAGAAATTCTGCTTAAAATTGTTCTGCTGTCCAGGTATGCTTGATGAAACATATAACCTGCAAGTTTGAAAATATGTTTAGGAGACCCAATTTATTTAAAAGGAACTACAATAATAATCTAATTCATCCTATCTTTTATACTTGGGCTATGCACTTAACATTTAAGATGAATATACAAAGAGCAGTAAGGAAAATGCTACTGGGTTAGTCTATGTGCTTTCTTCAGGTTGTCCTTAACAGATCACCCCTTCCCCATCACCTCAAAACTCCCCAGTGAAGAACCTGCACTTTGTATTAAAAAAGAAACTCAGGAGTACAGTATTTATTTTTATCCCATCTGGAAAGCTATTTTAAAACATAAGGACATCAGAGATACTTTTTGTTGTTGTTGTTATTATTATTTATTCCTAAATGAATTTTTCTTCTCAGTAGTTAAAAGTTCTATCTACCAGCTGCCGTTATCTTGCGTACAAAGTACGTTGTGTTCTGCTCTTCTTGGCACTGCCTATTCAAGCATGCTGGCCAAAGCACTGGAAACAGAGTCAAAAATTCCATTCACCTCTCACCCAGCAGATGCTTTTCTGCCTGTATTGTGACCTGTGACACAACCCTTGCAGTAAACAAAGGAATGAGGGGTTGTTAAAACATACCCTGAAATCTGCATAGCGAGATTTTAGGCTGACTTAGTGTCTCCCATCCATTCTAATTCCAGCAACAATTGTTCCAACAGCGGCAAGTAGCTATGTTGATATTTACTATTTACAGTGTGCCATAAATGCAGTATATATGATACTTGGTGCACTGCTAAAAAGCAACAGCATTCTTCATGGTGCAGCACAAGAATGGGTAAGAAAGATCTTCTGTAATTAGACTTTTAACAGTCTTTGAGTGGTGAAAATAAAAGGGAAATAGAAAGTGATAGGTATAAAAGAGACCACACACTGACCATAAATTTATCCAAAAACTTAACCATACAAGCACAAGTAGCAATGTAATGTTTTAAAGCAATACTGCAAGGATAACTACAGTGAGACATACAAGCTGTTCTCAAAAAGGACAAGTTCGCATTTTGACTCTTATTTTAGGAGAAGTGTGTGTGAAAATCAGTTTGAACTCTATGGATTAGTGATAGTTTTCCTAGGGTAAGAATCAGGCTTGTATTCTGCTACCTCCTGAGGAGCCTTTATCTTCCCATTGCACATATTCTGAGTATCTGTATGATAAACCACGCCCAGCAGCTGCTGACACTGCACAGCATCTGAAGAACAAAGACTATACACCAGTGCCTCAATGGCCACACAGTTCCACAATCACTAACACACAACAGACCCAACTGTGGCTGCTGCCCAGAAGAGGCCTAAAATCGACTTATTGGAAGAGAGCACAGAAATCTTTGAGCAGTATGTGCTGCCTTTATACCCCATATTCTCCCAGCATCTCATCAGTTTCTCAGTTTCACGAGTTCTAAATTTTTTTTCTTGTATTAAGGAAACTGTGCAGTCAAGTGTACAGTAGTTTCAGTTAAATCTAATCAGGTGAAACGCATAACTCGTGGATTTATATTATTTGATAGTAGCAGTGTCCAAAATTACATTTCAGTAAATTTCATTTCACAAAAACTTTACTGGGGAAAGAAAATATCAATTCAACTTAAACCAACTTTTCTCTTAGTTCAATGTTTGTATGGAAAAATAATTAAGCAGTCCACTTAGAAAGGCATAATCTGTTCATGAGCATGCAGGTATCAGTTTTATCTTATGAGAATTTTTCCATGTTCCAGTTGCTTCATTCCTTATTACATGCTGCAAAAGGCAGTAATAATTTTTATAGCCAAATATCTCTTCATAAGATACCAGGTGGCTTTCAATATTTACTATTTAAGTCATGCATGAAATTTAAACATTACAAAAAATGACTTACCCGTTGACACTCCTGAAATATGCACATTTTCAGAATGTTCTGCAAGAGCACCATTTCCTAAAATTAAACATAATGAATAAGCTAATTTCCAAGATAAAATTTGTAAAAATTCTTCAGATACCTTTTTACAGAACAGAACGAACAAACCTGAAGTTATTTTAATTAATATTAAACATGAAAGGTCCTACATAAGTTTTATCATAAATTAAAAGAGAAAAACTAGAGAAAAAGTTACTATACAATAAAAAATACCCCCACCCAAGCATTGTTAGTTTACTACAAATAGTTAGATATACTAGAAAGTTAAAGAACAAGCAGAGACTGATACTGGCAGTTTTGAGAAACTTTATGCATTTTAGGTGGTTGACTCTGTATTTTGCATCAAGTGCTATTTTATTTTCAAGAAAGGTTTGTTTCAATGCATCTTCCCCATCTCCTTCTGGACCAAGATTTGTAAGTAAATGCTATGCAAATAAAGACATCCAGGGGACTATATCCATCTATTTCACAAAACTGCAGCCCACACCCTTTATACAGACAGCTCAGATACAGGAGGGAACTAGCTACCTTCCCCACCCATGTTCATTAAAACGAAGTACACTTGCAAAGATGAACAAGACCCATGTGGTCATCAAGAGTAAAAGACAAAAAAGTTATCCCTCCAAATCCCATACTATTTTGTACTCTTCAAAGTAAAAGAAGTCTGCTAAAGCCAATATATTTGCTGGCAGGAGGCAGTCCTGGTACATGATGCGACACATCAAGTTGCATTTGTGTGCACTTCTCCTCTCCTTTATCCATCATCTTTTCTTTTAACCTTTACAACAATTTTTTAATAAAATCTTTCAGACATTTCAGGAGGAAAGAGCTACTTTGATACATAAGCTCCTTTGAACATAGGCAGCGAATCTAAAATGTAAAATACTTCACTAAGCAAATCTTAAAACCACAACTCTTAATCCCTCAAAATTTTTCTAATATTGAAGCTTTGCCATGTCACACAGATTCTCATGAATGTGGCATCAGTTGTTCTACCAGCACTGCAATGTAAGTGTAGTATGTCTGGGTAACAAGAACCTTAAATATACAAAGAAAACACAAATTCCTTTTATACCAATTTAAAGCCTGTTACGAGTTGACCAAGAACACAGTGTATCGAAGCCAGCATCCCAGAGCTCCTCTGGTGCAGTGATTACACTTAAGATGTTCCAGAAATTGCTCCCAGGGTTAACTCCAAATACAGAAAGACATAATTTTTAGCTTTTTAAAGACACTATACAGTTAGAAACCTGATGAGCAGAACTCGTAGAAAAATGGCAAGTTTTATTTATTTATTTTTAAAAACTAAATTCCTTGGCTCTTTAAAGTGACATATTTCCCACCCCATTTTCAATGTACTAATTTCACTGCATATATTTACATATCAAGTTACTTTGTCTCAATTTTTAAAAAAAATTCCACACTCCAACAATTCTCCTCAATGTTTAAAACTCTGAAGCATTTTTAAAACAAAAGCTATTTCAAATATGGTATTAGTGAGCAACTATTTTTCAATTAAACTATTTTCAAAGTAAAATATACTTCTAAGTTTTAAAAACCTGTTCTCCAAATAATTTCTCCATTTTGCATATCACTGACATGGCAAGGAGTGTTGCCACTCTGATTTTGTGTGTACAGTAACACTTAGCTCTCAATCTACAAAATAAACATCTTTTCCGGAAAACGATTTTACTTGTAACTAATTCCACAGAGGCACATTTCTGATTGTTTTGTTTTCTATTATTTCCAACAACATAAAGAAAACATTAACACATTTCAAGACCTCTTGTTTAACCTAAAAATAACTTACTGACATTTCATCTTTCAAATACACTAGAGATTATTCGTCATTTTACTTGCAAAAAGGGGCATTAGCACATACAGCTATATCTGTAGTTATTGAAAACTGAAAACAAACATCATAAGAAAACAGAAGTAACTCACAAACGTCTAGAAATATGAAAAACCCTGAACTAATTACATTAAAGACAGTCAGTATCTAAGCACTCCACTGATGCTCCCAGAATCTGAATTCCTGACAAGCTGCCTGTACATAAAGACCAGGAAAACAAAAAACCTAGAATACTAATGAAATCAGCTCTGATAAAAATACAATAAAACATAAAAAGATTGACATAAAACTGAAGTGATGGAAAACAAAGCCTATATATATCAAAGATTGACAAAAACTATAAATTAGTAATATTGAGAAGCATACTAAAATGGGAACTTGCATCCAAATCCCATATATGTTGACTCAGAATTAATGGGTTAAGAAAACTTAAGCCAATACCTAGAGAGAACACTTGAATATTTTCCATCTAAATATGCTTTAAGATCTAACAATCAATCTCTTGAGATAAAGTGATGTCAGATTTATTGTTGAACTACCTTCAGTGATTAGTCAGAAGTGGCACTAATGTGTGATGATGAAGCCTAAATTCACATCCAAGTATTATAGTATCAAAGTATGGTCTTTTTTTTAAAAAAAATTCCCAATAAACTTTCATTACGTTGAAGATGAGAAATCTCTCAGACTATTACTTCCTCTTTTAGTGAAAACTGTCATTGAAATAGAGTGTGTTCAGATGCCATTTAAGTGTTACTAACTGCTGACACCTTCATGAAACTTTTAGGCGACGATCCTTGTATGACCTCAACAAATAATCACATGGCTCCATATAAAGTTAGCCTACTAGAAGACCAATATATCACATCAGTAATTTCCATTAACATATGGGAACATAATTATCTTTGAAATTCCTGCTAGTCTACTTAACACAGCAGAATATGAAAACGTAAAAAAAAAAAAAATTCTTAGGTCACCAGTAAGTTTTCATGTTTCTTTATATCCTGAAGAAATATTTATTATTTATTCCCATTTCAACCTGAAGTTTTAAACTGAAACAGGTGTCACCTAACAAAACGTAGCACTAAGTTTGTCCGTATCAGTTACAGGAGTGTGACAGCACAGTACTGGAAGATACACACCAAGAAGCTTCTGCCTTCTGTTCTGCCTCTGTGAGAAAGATTGTTTTTTTAAAACCAACATCTTCCATCATTACTTTTTTCTGGTGACTTCTTAAGAGAAATCACCTGTGTAACCAGGACTATACCCATCTTCTTCACGTCCTTTTATAAACACTTAGTACAAATACAAACCAGAAATGTATGTCAACTTTAGCCCTGCAGCTTAAGACATGGTCAGCAACTGCATGTAAGTTAAAAAATTCAAATGGACAAGGGTCAAGATAAAATCAAGCATTTAATACGCTTTTTCTACACAAAACAAAACGAACTGGTAAATTGAACATGGTATTTTAAACTACTGGTAACCTAAAGGTTAAACAAAAGTATGAAAAGTACTTTTAACGGCTTTCTGAGGTGCACATGAGTTTGTTGCCACCATTCATGGTTATATCTCCAAAGACTGCTTGACTGCAATATAAAAAATTCACCCAACTGGTTATTAAATGAATTGGACTCTTGATAGAATGTTGTACAGCATGGAACAATCTCCAACTTTTGAGGTGCCTTTTTGTCTTCAACAAATTTAAAAATCTCTCAAATGTTCAAAGAAAGAACGGTTATGGTCAAAGTTGTTCACCCATTCTGACAGAGGTATCCATACAATTTTATTTTACTTTCACAGCACAAAGCCAGTCCTTTTGACCTCCACCACTTTTTTCTATTCCACTCAAATCCTCTGTGCTGCAACGCCACTTCGTCAAAGGAGCAGGCAGAGACAGACAAGTAGTTCCTCAGACACTTGAATTAATTCCTTTTGATTCATGTCTCACAGCTGACTGACCACAAGACGCAAGCAAGATGACACTAGGTCTGCCTTCAGGTTTTCCAGCAGTTGGGGAATTCCTCCCCTACAAATCTATACGAAACTATGATAAACATCCCATACCCCACCCAGAAAATCCTGACACTGTCACATCAGTTCCCAATATCCTGGTCCAAGAGTCCTATACACAGTCTGGAGAAGCGAACAGAAGTAGGCAAAAGATAAAACCCATAGCCTTGGAAAGTATTTGACTCACTAACTACTTCTGAGTTTCATCACAGATAGGAGATTAAATACAGGCCACGGGAGTGGGGCTGGCAACAAAGAAAATGTGGCAGCAGCAAACACTTCAACTAAAGAGCAAAGGGAAAGAATGTTTGCACACTTCAAAAACATGACATATTCGGAAAAAACAGCTGCCAAGTTCCATATATTTGAAACCCAGATAGTAGCAGTGATGCTGAGCCTCACGAACCACAATGCAGCAGCCTTTATTTTAGGATGTTACACCCCTACATCCATCCTCCCTCACAGCCTATGCAGCACAGCTCTCTCAAAATGGGATGAGTATCAGACTCAAAGGATTATGTGCATATAACTTGAGAGCATAAAACTCAGCTTATGGTCCTGATATGAGCTCCTCCTTTGGTTTTTACTCGCATTCATGCATTTTCAAAAAGCATAACCAAACAGACCCCCACTTACCTCTACCCTCCCATAATTAAGTGTCCCTTAGTCAAAATATTCCGATTAAACAAGAAAACCTTCTGCACTCCAGATACATATATATATGAACTTGAAGGCTTCAGACAAAGAACAAATTTCCCTAAATACTGATATATTTGAGACACCAAATAATGGCTCTTAAATGAAGCCATCTTCTTTTCAAATTGACTAAAATTAGTAATACTAATCTAATACAGTGAAGTGATAAACACTGCAAAAGCGCACACAAAGATTTGGTACATGCAACTTTGTCCACTGTGATTGTGAAATCAAACTCTATAACTTCAGTTTGAAAGAACATCATGTATCCTGAGACTAAGTTAAATCTAGATCGTGTTTTACAGAAAAACTGAGTGCTGAAATGAAAAAATTAAAAGAAAAAAATCATAGCAGCAAAAGCCATCTAAGTCACCTTTTTTTTCTGCTGTTACACTAAGTAGTTACTGTCCACAAAGAAAAATCATGCACACCTATCTCCACTGAAGCTAAATTCTTCTGTATCAAGATTAAGCCCGGGCCATTATCCTTAACTGCCAAATTACAACCCCCTATAAATAGAACTGTATAAATTGAAGAAGCGCTGCAACTGAGTGGCTATGAAGAGAGAGCTTTTTCTAAACTACCTTGAGTTAAAAGGTACTGTGGTGCATAATGAATGCTACACAAGCAGACTGGACAGGATATTTTTCTTGAACCACAATTATCAGGGACAAGAGATCAACAACAGTTCCTGTACATAATGTGTTTCTAAACACCCTTTATCGTGATACATGTTGCTTTACTTTAGACAATGCATTTCATGACCAAACCTCCTTTCTTCATTCTACTCCCAAAATTCCTTCCCACCCTGTACCTTACAAAGCTGCCTCTTGTCACCTTGCATTATTCTTCACCAAGTTTTGCTTCTAACTGACCAAAACAAGGTAGTATATGCTTTCATGAATGAATTGGTGCTGCCTTCCATACAACCTCACTAAAAAGCCTTTAGCAATAGTACTTTGACTCCTGAGTTCAAAAATAAAAATAAACTTCTTCATCTACAGGTATGGGAGCTGGAAAAATCCATGATGCCTCTGCAATATTCCATCAGGCTTCTTGGAAATGACCCTTTTTGATAGCACATTCTGTGACAGTCCCAGCCAGTGGCCCACTTCCTGCAAACACCCAAGCACAGCTGTGCAAAAACAAGCTTCCACTGAAGATGCCGTGTGTCCCGTGGAATCAGAGTCGGGCTCCTCTGCCGAGCTGTGGGAGAAAAGTGCAAAGGCCACTGCCTACCTACCATGCCTATGGTGAATCCATGGTTATGATGTTACAGCTCAGAGCAGGGCATGTGGGAGACCAACAGAAGAACAAGTACTAGTACTCTTCTTCAGATAAACTAGATGATCTATAAAGTTTCCTTCCAACACAAACCATTCTATGATAAAAGCATTAGTTCAGCATGTAACCCAAAACACTGCATTGAATTATTTACTTGTGGGTCACCTGCAGTTAACAAGCCAAAAAAAATCAGTTAGGAACCTCCTCAGTCTTTTGACTCACCATTCACAACCTCATCTCTTGGAACACTTTCCTTATACTTGTTAAACTAACGTGCATTTAGAATAAAATGCATTAGCTGCAGGAATTTAAAGCTGTAACCACAGCAAAGAGCTACACATGCATATATGGCCATACTGCTGCCAAGCTCTCCTGTACTGCAGAAGGATAAGTACTCAGTATAATGAGAGAACCAACTGAAGGAAACACTTTTTGTAATCTCAGATGGACATGAGCGTACAAAAAGGACTAGACGCATTTTTCCTCATTCATAAACCAGAGTCTCTAAAAGTATGGTTTCTCCTGTAGTCTCTTTTCTATCTGTGCAACATGTGTTCTCCAACCACTGCCAAATCGAACTACAGAAATTCAAATTTTCCCTTCCTCAGAAGACAGGAAGAGCTGCATGTGCATTTCAAACTACAAGAGCAAAGGAACTGAAAGTGAAGCAAACAGTGGAGCAAAAGAAAAAAAAAATAAGAGCAGTCTAATAGCTTGAAACTTGCCCTCCCAGAACAGTCCGTGAAATAGGGAGTTATTGCTACAGGGAATGCTTCAAATTAAGGTGCAGCAGAGCTCAGAACACACTGCAGCCAGGCAACCATTTGTAATAGCTCTATATCCAGTAAAAAAGCAAAGCAGCAGTATCATTCCCAAATTTCTACAAAACCAGTCCCAGCCTTTACAGATACCACCATTTTCTGCCTTCCGACAGCTTAGTTTGCAATCACTGCATCCCTCTGATTAGAGATATGCATGAAATAAAGGTAGTTTGTGCACCAACATGTATTTGGGTCAACTACACAGAATAAGATTCACAAACCACAGTAATCTCATATTTTTCTGTCTTTACTGCTTTTTTTTACAAAATGTATTGCACTTTGACCACAAGTTTTTGTCCTACACCCAACTGCTGCTTACTTCCTTTACAAAGGGCAACATGCAATTCATGACAAAAGGCAATTTAAAAAGCACCATGAGAAGGGATGATACTGACTAGGCATTAACTGATCAATAATCTCCAGTGTAGCTGCAAAATCTCCAAAAGAGATATTGACAAATTCTGTATTTATTTTTAAATCAACAGTTTGGCATTAACTAGTTAACTTTTTGTTCCTTATTTCCTTAGGGTTAAGTACTGGAGTCATCAGAATTTCAGGTGATCATTTGTACATCAGATTTAAAATGTGCAGCAAGATGCAAAGTATCCTTTATGTGAAGGATGGATTAAACAACCATTTATTTTGATATAAAATTACACATGCAATACACAGAAACATTGAGAGAAAGCCTTAGCGCTGTGCAGACATCAGTCACAATTCTCTACTAAAGGCAAGCAGAGCAACAGTGACAATCTTTATTCCAAATTCCAGTAACAGAAGAACATCTGCTACAAAGAAGATACAGTTAATATATCTAAAATTTCAAACAGTGAAAGCCAATGTTCACAGGAAATGAGAAAGTGCTGTATACATGAACACTACAGTGGCATAAGCAATTTCTTTAATTAATAAAAATTACTAATGGATGAAAGTATACTGAAATAGTGGTTTATTTAAATGTTTAATGATACAAAAGCTAGAAATAACCACATAAAATTTCACTGTAAAAGCAGATAAAGCACAGAATTTGTTTACAATACTCAATGCTGTTATTTCATGTGGCACAATTTTTACTTTAGACCAACTGTGATGCAACTTTATTTAGTAAACTAAGACAAAAACTAAAGAATCAATTCTGCAATGGAATAATTGTATGTAGGTTTTAGATTTCCTTTTTTACCTTTTACAACAACCATTATCTACCACTTTGTGCTCAGACAATTATTCTTGGGTATAAAATAATGGGTACGGTGCTGCTGAAAGTCTGCACTGTATACTCAAAACTTGTCTCACATTGTTTTCTTTTAATCACTCCCTCACACTGGCCTTTCCTTCTCCCAGAGTGACTTCATGAACAACACGTAGTCACACGACACTTCTGAAAACCAGGTCTTTATTCATTTCTTGGCGAATAAAACAGTCATGAAGCTTCCAAAGCATTCACTGTACAAAGCCTCAACTCAAAAGTTAATCAGTACTTGAATGAACATCACACATACCTTTATTGCTATAAGCAGGGCCAGAAAGGTGATCAGAGGGCCGGAGCACCTCTCCTAGGAGGAAAGCCTGAGAGCTGTGGTTATTCAGCCTGAAGAGGAGAAAGCTCCAGGGTGACCTTACTGCAGCCTTTCAGTGAGCTGGAGAGGGCCTGCAGTGACAGGACAAGCGGTCATGACTACACTGAGAGCAGGTTTAGTTTGGACACCAGGAGGAAATTCTTTACTGTGAGGGTGGTGAGGAACAGAGAAGTTTTCTGCCCATAGAAATGCCCCATCCCTGGAAGTTTTCAGGGTTACATTGGATTGGGCTTGGAGCAATCTGGTTTAGTGGAAAGTCCCTTGCCCAGAGAGCAGGTGAAATAGATGGTCTTTTAACAGAATAGGCCATTCTATGCTTATATAATTTTATAATCTTGATAACACTGAATTAAAAATCTCCAAAGATAAATATTCTACTACTTTTATGTTCCTTAGCATTGTAACACTACCTTCACATCTAAAATAAGGCAGCATTCTTTCTTCAAAAATTGACTATTATAACACATACTCTAAAAATCCAAGTTCACTACATCAGTGAATGCTTTGAATTTGAAGAATATTCAGTGATCAGGTCATTTCAAATCTATTAGCTTCTCTACCAAAACATAATACATCTTTTATTCCTGATAGTTTTATGGTGTGAACTTGGGACTGGTCTACATTAGTATTTTATTTCAGGTAAGGGGCATGTTTCTGAATCTCCCGATCTGCTCCCCTTTCTGTGCTTTCGCGCACATTACACTGTGGCCTTGGAACCAGCAAACTCAATTTCTTTTAGAGGATATGCTCCTACTTGTAATGGGTACTGAGTTTTCTAGGCCACACTAGAGCTAGTCTAAGAAAAACCCTTTAGAAACATATACAGCACAAACTTACATCTTCAGCATAACCTGTTTTGCTCTATAAATCCCCTGCTGCCAGGCTGTGGGATGTACCAACACACATACCAGCAGTGTGTCCTCTGCTCACCACAGCTCCAGTTCTGCCAGGGAGGCTCCACCTCGATTTCAGGAATAAGCTCAGCCTCTGCAGCCATTCAGTGTAAGCCACGCAAGTTTTCATTCTGAATTCATTAGGCACTGCATACATTATTCACTAATAATACACCATTTGGGAATGCTGTTGCAACACACATAAGAAAATATATAAAATTCCCTATCATCTGAGATGTCAGCATAATACAAACTTGACATAGATGCTGCTAGCCAGATGATGCTGGAGTATTAAAACAGAGCCCAGGGCACCATCAGGACACATCAAGCAAACGTTTGGAAGATGCTGCAGTCTACAGCTGATTCCCATTCCTGCTCCATAGGTGAGGCTTCCCAGTCACTTTCCACTTTTCCTTGTATTTTGAGTCTGCTATCACTAAAATACAAAATTTTAAAGCGGCAGCTAAACTAATTTGAATTAACAGAAGGATTTTTGTGTGGAAGTTTCAGAACAAAAAAAATCCAGTTAAAGTTTCTCAGTTGTTGTTTTAAAAGGCAGGGACAGAAAAGAACCTGACTTTTTTTTATTCTCACTCAAAAATTCCACAAACTATTTATAGACCGCTCTAATATACTTGGCAGCAAGCAGTGGAAATTGGAAATCTAGCAGACACACTGGCTCAGCTTCAACACGATTCCTGATTTTAAGCACATAAGTAGTTCTATTCATGTTGCACTCTATACTTCTGCCCAGCCAGGTATAAAGGAGGTTACCTCACTGACCACTGCCTGCAAGCTGTACATGTTCTCAGGTGGTAATCGAATACAGCATTTTGCATTAGACAGAGAGCAGAAAAAAACCAGATTATTAAACCAAAATTAAACAATTCAAACAGGCAATTCAGTCACCTAAATTACAGCTAAATCTCAACTAAAAAAAAAAAAAAAAAAAAAGATTGAGGAAATCAGAGGAAACGGGAGTGGATCAGAAACTAGCAGGGGAAGCAAGAGAGACTATACTGCCTACCCATCCTTAAATGTCCTTTATAAGGCTTAGAAGCCTATTCTTAACTGATTAGACCCTATCATTTATTTGAACCTAACATTTTACCCTCCTATTTGGAAACTTCCACTGCTATGTTACTTAAAAAACTAGAAAAACCTTAAGTTTCTAGCTATTTTAAGCAGCTATTTTTAAAGTACTAAAACTCAGTTATTTTACGAAAGAACTGCTCAGACCATTTGTACATGCTCAACTGCACTAACTATCCTTTTCTGAAATCCCATTTCAGAATCTCAAACTACGTCACATTTGAGAAGTGCCAGACTAGGGGAAAATTTTGGTGTGTGGGCTGCACAGTGCTTAAACAGCAGCGGGAAGAGCATTGCAAATTTGATTCATACTCTTCACGTGCTTCATACTTTTACCTACTGGTTTCTTTAAATCACTCTTGCGGTAAAAAAAAAATTGATTTTGTTTTTGCATCATGCTAAATTATGTTGCATCTTAATTCTCTCTAAGTACAGGAACAAATGTTAGTACACAACAGTCTACACAGACCTGATATATTATAGTTTTAAAAATTATAATCAAAAACCCCTAACCATCTACAAACAAACAGAAGATTTCAGGACTCTATCACAAGTTAAATGGTAACAGCAGGGCTTCATCCGGTCATATATTCTTAAACTATAATACTGCTGGTTATCCTCTTTTCCTCTCATGATTTGGGTCTGTGCCATCTTGAAAAAGTGCTAACAGAAGAAATTAAATCATTATTCATAAATAATAACTGCAACCATCATAAACCTATTATAAGCTTGAAGAAATGAAACGTAATCTGCTATTACTCCATGAATCTCCACCAGGAACCCGCAAAACATCCAAGCTTCTGGCTCCAGATTACAGTATGACTCAGATTTACAAATGATTTTTTTTCCAAAAAAGACTGAAATAGTGTAGGAGTACTTGGTATTGGAAGGTGGGGGAAAATCACGAGGGTTTTTGAAAAGAAAGAAAACACTGCTCTACTGCTGCACCTTTATTAGTGTGCCTACATCTCATGTGGCAAAAAACCAAAAAAATCCTAAGAAACACACAGAGAATAATGGTTTCAAAATCCAGAAAGCTCACTGGATTCATAAAATACAGTTACAACATCTATTTATTTGAAGTCTTTATTCAGCAGATGGGCTAAGACGTCACAATCCAGACAGAGATCAAGGAGGAAATTTCATGGTTCTGACTGAAGCAAAGGTAGAGGATTGAGAAATGAAACCGTAATTTCCAGATCTGCTATATTCTTTTTGGAACACTGGCCTGCACAAACCAGGGAATACTGGAGTCAGTGGTATAGAGCTGCTGAGCTTCAACTCCACCTCTATGGCAGTAACAACAATAAACTAGAATCACCTGCAACACATCCCAGCTGCCTTCACTGTAGTGACATAAGTGACTTGAAAGCAAGCAGTTTACTGGAAGGGGCGGTGAAGCAACGGCATATTTACAGCACATTTTGCATATATATCAAATATAAAAATCATAAAAGTACTGCATGTTTATTGCATCTAGGAAAAATATCCTCATTTGAAAGATAAAACTGTGTTTTCTTTCCTTCTCGTTACTTATTACTAGAAATAAAACTTTGATTTTGACAACTTTTTATACTCTTTAATGTGTTTTGCTTCCTTTCTGATGGAATTAAAAAGCACTGTACAGTTCCCAAGAAAACTTGTTTCCTTTAATGTATGAAAAAAGTTCACAGAAACTACAGACCTTGCAAAGACTTGTGCAGACTTGTTTATGCACAGTCTGGTAACTGGAGTTTTTAGACCCCACGCACCTATTCACACTGAAACTGAACTTAAACCAAACGTCATGCTGTCTGCCCAGCTACCTTCCAGTAAGACAAGACATAGTCTTGGTTCCTTGTTAATGCTTCACTGAACTAATTAAAGTGTAGAAGTGACCTTGCATAGTGTAACCCTGCACGCATTCACAAGGATCGCAACAACACAGTGAAAAGCACAGCCAAAGGAAGAAAGAGCTCCTAAGGCAACACACTTTTTTTTGCCTGTCCCTTCAACATCTGTGAAACAATACTTTTTGTTAATCTCATGCAAACAACCTTGTGCAAATTTAATTTCATTGTTTTTTATGAGATATTTCATCTACTCTAGTTACAGCAGACAGGAATGGAGATGTCACGGAGTTTCAAGGCAACCATAACACGCAGATGCCTCCATTCTTGCTACTGAAAAGACATTGAATTGACACAGTTCTTGCCCTACTGTTGTCAACTGGGAAATTTCAATTGCTATGATAGAAAAGGCTATTAATTAGCTACACTAATTTTCTAGACTTGCCTAAACTGTGCTGTTTATTAAATATCCTCAGGACTTAGGAAGAATAAGACATGAACTTGCTATAACTTGCTGGTCATAACATACTGCATTCCTCAAAATGTAGTGTGAATCACTACAAGTCAAAAAAGACAGACATGAATAGAAGACAGATTGCCTGCAAGACATGAAATTGATTCTACTCACATTAGTAACTTGTTTAAATAAGAATCAGATCTTGAAATTGCTAAAGCATACTCCTGATATTAACATGCGTGCACATATACTTGCATGGGTACACTCAGCACCCATGAAAGAATTCTGTGAATGGCAGCCTTGATATTTTTAGATTCTCTTGTTCAAATAGATTTGATTCATCAAAGCAAACAAATGATACGGGAAATATCCGATAAAATTTATAATTTAGTAGAACTTATTTTCTCTCTAGTGTTTTATGCAAGATCTATATTCTTCTTTGAGAAAACTCCACTACAGCTAATGCATTGATTCAAGTCATTATTTCTAAATGGGAAACTCCAGAGAGGCTCATGGATATTTTAAAAAAGTCTAGAAGCCCTCTGTATGTATTTATATAATTTAAAAACCAATAGACAAATAGGTATATATCACTAAGACCCAAATTCTCTCCCTCTCTTTTAAAAGGAGAGCTTTTTCTCCCCCTTCCCTTCCATGTTACCTGATAAATCCTGTGATTCTTGTCCTGCAAGAACAATGTTGGTGCTGTATCTCACACATTAGCATAAGTAGCCTTGTTCTATTTCAAACACCATGGAGTATCTTACAAATAAATTTTCAAAATAAATCTGTGGTAAGTTTGGAGTCTTCTTTACTTGGCTCAGGATACAATAACATAATACTGCATTGCTTTTTTTCCCATAACAGCACAAATAAGCTTTTCTCATTATTACAGCTTCATTGTGTCAGGAACTGTACAAACAAGAAAAAACAACTCTTGCCCACAGAACTCACTGCTGTGTAAAATCTGGGTATGATACATTTTTATCAGATAAAGGACAATAAAAAGGCACGATACATAAAAAAACTGGAAATCCCAGCCCACCACATTCCATAATAAAATGGCAGTGCTTCACAGGAAGCACAGCAGAGACAGGTGGGGTGGAAGAAAGCATACATGATGGCTTTGTGTCTCCCATGGACAGAACTACCCAGGTGGTGGGAAGCACAAAGGAAAGAATGGCTAGGCTTGAGCAATGTTAGTAAGTGATAAAGCTTTCAGTACTAAAGAAACACAGCTGAACAACAGGAGAGTAAAACCAAGTGAAACAGAACTCTGACATACGGCTATTGCCATGCTAACAACTATCTCCTCATTGTGCTTCACCTTCCCTCTCTCCCCGAAGTCACTGAGAAGTGCAAAATTTGAACACCAAAGGGCTTGTGCCCTTCATGAAGCATTTGGAAAGCCTGAATTACACTGATTGTCGTGGAGGTAGTAACAGAGACAGGAGAGCTTATGTGAAAACAGTGTTAATACAGTAATTGTAAGATAAAGACAGTTAATGTTATCACCTTTATATGCACTGGAAACAAATGCATTTCTGACAGCCAGAATACTATTTCTCATATTGCACAGGACTGTAGGGTACTACAGAATCTTGCCATGGGGGTTCCCAGTAGTTAGAAAAGATAAACACAATCTTCTATTATCAGAGACTACAAACCTGACTGTTGGATAGTACTATGATTCCACAATTGCAAAATAAAGAAAAATAAAATCCCTTCTGTAGAGCCAGATAAACATTTGACTAGATAGATAGCTAAGGCAGCTGCAATTCAGAAGAGTACAGCACAATCTCAAGACAGCTATAGCATAGGTATTGGTCGAAGAGAACACAATGAAGTCAGTTTCAAAACACTTAACTATGTAATTTCCCTGCTATCAAACTACATCCCTGAGACACAAAAATTACCTCTGTAAAACTTTAATGCGTTAAAGTAGGAACACAAGTAATTTGCTATATGGATTCTGGTTTTGGCTTTCTACAAAGCAAGTATTTGTCACAGAAGCTAAAGGATCACAGTTACTCATAGATGCCATAGTTTACAAATGAAGGCTTGCTTGTATGACCCTAAATGCACTTTCTGTGCCTACTCACAGTAGTCGGTAAGAGAAAATCTCACATTTAATGGGTCAAAAAATCCCAAATTTTATTATATTACAGTAGCTCTAAGCATTCAAGAATCTTTCTCTCATTCTTTTATGTAACATGAAATTTGAACTACATACAGCTTTTCTTCTTAAATATGCACAGATATTCCAGTCTGGCTATCTGTCAACCACATCAGTGGAGTCCTGGGCAGCAGAATCATAATTTCTATCAAAGTGCTTTGCAAGGAATTGGAAACATCTATAAAATTCATGATACACGTTTATCACGGGGTCAAATCAACACAGATCTGGTGCCTCATAGCACTCTGAACCTTCATGTTTTAGATGCAATTTCACTGCAATTCAAAAGAGCAAAGAGGTTTCCAGGAAGTTAGGCAGTTGAAATAGGCACATTTACAGAGGTGTGAATCGGCCCACTCACATCCCCTTAATGTTACCTACTTAATAAAAAAGGCCTATGGAGATGAATGACAAAGAAATAAGCTTCCTCCTTTCACTGAAACACAGCCATACTCGGAACCATACCATCTCCCTCAGCTTCAACACAGCCAGCATGAGGCTGCCCATTTCCAGTACTCCTGGTCTCAGACTCACCCACATGCCAATGGCACCAGCAGAACAAGGAATGGAGGTTCAAAGAAACTCGTGCCCCTGGGGTGTGCACTAAAAAACCACAAAGAGCCTCACACTGCAGTGCTCTGAAAAACCTTACTAAACCACCAGTTCCCCAGGGAGAGAAAAGCAGGCAGCCACGAGTAAATGTGTACACACACACACACACACACAAACACATTCGCTCTGGGACATTTTTTCCAATGACAAAAGCACAAATAGGAAGAGAGGTTTAAAGACAGTAAGAGGACTGAACACCGTGGAGAACAGAATGCCATCTAACAGGTATTTCCAAAATCCTTATCATTTACCCTTACACTCATATTTATAATTACCTTCCAGTATGCTATCCCTACACCTAGTAAACCTCATCTTTTGGCACAAGCTCTTCTGATCTATGCTTTTCTTAATCAAAAATCACTCTCACTACTTGTTTACACGAGTCATTAACTTCCTACGGATAATTTTAAACATCTTTTTCTTTCTGCATTCCAACTTCCTAAAAAAAACTTATTAAAATATATAGGATAATATAAAAAAAATTTTTGACTCTCTCTGTCGAAATCCCTGACAAGAATCACTCCGATGAACACCAGATGACTGAAGGTCAAGTTACATAGTAACTGCCTGCTCCTTTGTCCATCCAGTTCACAACCTCATCCTCCAAAAGCCACTTCAGCTGTTTAATTTGAGCATATTCATTGCTACCCAGCAATGTAACTATCAATTCAAGCTTCACTTCCTGTGGATCACTCAGTTGTGCACTTCTGCACACTCCCCACAACTTCCAAACACTCTGGACTATTTCTACATTTGGCAAAAGAATAACAGTACCAAAAATCCAGTTATTAAAAATTTAAAGAAAAAAACCTTCCATTTCTATTTGTATTCCAACATAGAGGTTTCACTGTAAATTTGTTACTAAGTGTAAGAGATTCCACACAGAATACAGTAGTCCATGATAAAAAATGTTCTACCTCTGCTTCCAATAAAACATATCTGATCTGAAGAAGCTCTTTAACAGGCAGCAGCAGATCATCACTAAACCTCTTAGAGCACTCTGCATCCACTCACTTAAACAACAGCTGAAATATACAATAGACTGTGTTTCTAATGAGCAGATGAGAGGAAATCAGGTGGTAGTAACATTTGTAAAACCAGACAAGGATAGGAACTGGAGTTTTGAATGAAGTAGAACAGACACTGCTCTGAAAGTAGCCTATTTCCAGTTCCACAACAAAAACTCGGCAACTGGGTATTTCCCAGAAGGATGCTGTTTGCATTTAAATAATTTAGGACGACTCTTCATTCTCTATCTTCCCTCTGAGGGCCAGACTAATCTGCCTACACTGAGAATTGAGACTTCTCTGAAGAGGAGTTCAGACCATTAAGTCACGCTCCTGTTGCCTCGCATCCCTTTAATAAGCCTACCTTTTCCCACACTGACTCTGCCTTAAATTATGCCAAACCAAGACTCCCCACTTCACTCAGACAGAATCAGTACAGAACTAGAAATGTGGAGTAACAAACTCCATGCACACACAACCATGTAACAGCTACTTATTTTCTGTGCTTCAGCTTCTACCTTGCTCAACATACTTTACAGGAACACTGTCAGTATTAGTCTATCTTAATAATTAAACCTCAGACAATAAAGAGCTTTTAGGAGACTATGCAAAGAATATATTAAAAGAAAAACATTTATTGAAGGCTTGCTACCAGCCATGTCACATCTTGGAGCACAGTAAATTCAGATGTAAGTTAGGTTTATAGCATGCTTTTGGAATAAGCCTATTTTTAAGAAGAAAGCCCAGTACCAGCAAGTCACCACTAGGTACATATGTGCTCTTTTATAAAGAGAGATCACATGTGAAGTTAACAGCCAACTAGGGAAAGAAACAACAGTCATTTGTTGGGACACTCAGATTCAACCTGTGTATGACTGAAAAAAAAAAAGTTTTTTTGAAGAAAGGGATGAAGAATATTTTGGGAAAAGTTAAGTGAAAAAGATACTATTTTCTTACGTTAATACCATTTACTAAACTTGATAGGCAGTTGTATTCTTCTGGATGTAGCTTCTTTTCAATGCACATGAAAAGCACTGTTACACTTATGCATTGATGAAAGCAGATTACATCCCTTAAAATTCCTTACTGGTAACTTTGTCTAATGAATAATAATAGTAAGTCACAGTTTAAGGGTATTGGCTTTGCTCTCTGTTGGCTATTTGAGAAACAAAGAGAGTTCAGAAGAGGTTCAGTTCTGGGAATGAAGTATAAAGGAAATTTGGAATATTTCATGGTACCAGAGTTTTCCATTCCTCTTCTGTTACTGATGGTAGATACATATACAACTTTCTAAAATTAAGGAGTACTTTCCAGTTGATAGAGATGACAAAACTGAAGAGCAAGACTTATATGTGATAAAACAGATATTGTGAAAACAGCATACTTGCAAATTCTTACACTGTTTATACTTCACATGATTGTTATCCACTTGACTATTTACTTGCTTTTCCTTTCTTGATAACCTGCAGAAGTACTCAGAGGCTCAGCACTGACATACATGGCAACTTTTACATGGAATCACTATTATCACTGTTAGGGCACCAAGAAAATGTGATTTCTCAAGACATTTGTGTGTTCACTCAAAGTATTTTAGTTGGTTCAGTCCCCCGAAGGTAGCTGGTTAAGCTTGCTGTGGCTAAAGGCAACAGTACAGATGGCATTTCTGCAGGCCTTTGTCCTCACCACTGTATAGGTGTTGAAAATGAGTGTTTTGGGGTTTTTTAAATAATCTTGGATCATGCTACAACAGGTGATACTTTATCTGCTTCTAAAAGGTGCTAAGGCTCCAACAGTTATGGCTTTCCTTTTTATAGAATGTAGTTAGAAAAGGAAAACAGGTACATTAGGCTTCAGTGTACTAATTCAGCTGTAAAATAAAGGGTAAAAAATACTTTCATTTTACATACATTTCACTCTATTAAAAGCCAACCTGATAACAAAATTCAGCACTTGCTCCTACAGCCTTTTTAAAGGGAGGCACTGAATTTTAAAATAGCAAAAAATGTGACACAGCATGGTGACAAGTACAAGATCAATGTCAGACATAATGCCTACATGTTCAAATTCCTATTTATCTGCCTTTATATAATGAAGTATATTGCTAATTTAAGTGCATATCCTTCCTGTTTAAGAACAGACTTACAGATACAGGGAGAAAAGCACTCCCAGGACAATGGAACCCCATAAATTGCAAACCAAACTCTGATAACCTGTCTAAATGAATTAAAATATCATCAAGACACTTCAAAAATACATCAAAGTACAATATATTTCAGTACAGGCATGAAGGAGTTGCTTAGTAAGAATCTAACACTGTGATTCTTATATTCATAGCAGTAATTTATATAATCCAATTTATACATTCAACAATTCAAGTTTAAAGCTAGTTCAGATCTCTTTCCCAATACAGTAACTCATCTCCCTCGAAAAAAGATTGTTTGATGTGATCATTTTAGTTGAGCAACACACATGCCTGAGAAACTGCATGTTTATTTCAAATTAGGTGCTTTGAGCACTTTATTGGCTCCCAAATGTGCAGTATGGTCAGTAAGCAAGATCTCAGACTAAAAATTTAAATTCAGCTTTATTTTAATCATCAATCACTTCTGAAAGCTTTTGCATTTTATGCCGAATTCCTTCATGGCCAACACTTTAAACTGTTATCTCAGACTTCAGATCCACCTCCTTTGTAAATCTGCAAAATGTGGACAGCTTCAGAAAACTAGTGAAAGAAAGTCAAACACAGACCTATTCACTTAATTCTCACATACATATTCCTGGCTTCCATGCTTCTGCTTAACATTTTAAGACTGATGTACAGCTGAGCATTTCAAGATATTCATTCCAAAAAAGTCACTATCAAGCACTAATAAAACTTTCTGTTAGTTATGAGTGTGGGATGTCTCTCAACTTCCCAGCCATGACCTTAATGTTACTCTCTGGGGAGATCTGACTTGAAGGATGTCATCACTGCACAGGACAGTTGCACTGCTGCTCCTCCTAATCCACACAGTTAGAAAACAGGATCTCTTATTCCAGGAAAACTCCTCATGGACCCTAAAGGCACCTATATTGTGTTTGCATGGCCAGGTTTCGGTAGCAGGGGGGTTACAAGAGTGGCTTTCTGCGAGAAGCTGCTGGAAGCTTCCACCATGTCCAGGAGAGACAATGCCAGCCAGCTCCAAGGCAGATGAGCCACTGGCCAAGGCCGAGCCCATCAGAAATGGTGGTAAAGCCCCTGTGACAACTTATTCAAGAAGTAAAAAAAAAGTTGTTGTGCAGATGTAACTGCAGCCAGAGAAGAGCAGAGTGAGAATATGCGAAAGGAACAGCTTTGAAGACACCAAGGTCGGTGGAGAAGGAGGGGGAGAAGGTGCTCCAGGCACTGGAGCAGAGATTCCTCTGCAGCCCATGGTGCAGCCAGCCCACTGTGAGGCAGCTGTGCCCCTGCAGTCCATGGAGGGCCATGGGGATGCAGAGATCCACCTGCACCTCTGGAGGAGACCCACACCGGAGCAGGTGGATCTTGAGAGGAGGCTGTGACACCACGGGAGGCCCATGCTGGAGCAGGCTCCTGGCAGCGATCTGCAACCCCATGGAGAGAGAAGCTCACACTGGAGAAGGTTTCCTGCTATGACTTGTGACCCTGTCGGGAATCCAGGCTGGATTTTAAGGACTGCACCTCAAGGAAGAATGGCCCATGATGCAGCAGTCTGCAGAGAACTGCTGCCCGTGGGAAGGACTCACACTGGAGAAGTTCATGGAGAACTGTCTCCCATGCAAGGGACCCCACACTGGAGCAGGGGAAGGACTCCCCTCCCTGAGCAGCGGCAGGGATGAACTGTGATGAACGGATCTAACCCCAATTCCCTGTCTCCCTTTTGCCACTGGCGGGGAGGAGGTAGAGCTGAGAAAGAGGGAAGGGTGGGGGATGGTGTTTTAAGGTCTGTTTTTACTTCTCATTTTACTGCTCCGATTTTGTTAAACTCAGCTAACATTTCTAACTTGAGTCTGTCTTGTCTACGACATATTTGGTGAGTGATCTCTCTCAAGGACCTTATCTCGACCCATGAACCCTTTTCTATACTTTCCCCTGTCCAGTTGCAGAAGGGAGTTAAAGAGCGACTTTGGTGGGTGCCTGGTGTTCAGTCAGGGTCAGCCCACTACAGCACCACACACAAGCTTTGCAACTCCGACTGACAGCAGGGAAAGTGGACTGTGCTCCTCACTAAGGCAAGAGGATAAAGGCGTAGTTCTTCGCACAAGCCTTACTCATCTACAGTGTAAAGGCAAAAGGCCTGTGTACTGTCCCACATTTCTGTAACAGATGAGGAAAACCAAAAAGCTAGCACTGCGGACTTAAAAAGAGGTCAGTAACATTATCACTCAGCTGTGGTATATTGGATTGTCATTTACACGAGACCTGTGATACCACCGAGGCTTTGTTACAGTGTGCATAGATGACAGATACAACAGATAACTTGAAATCTGGAATTGAAGGGAGACGAACTGGATGACACCTAAGCAAGAGGCACTGGAAACAGCATTAGCTGGATCAGCAGCAACAGGGAGATAGGTCATTAGTAACTGGACTTCATGAACATGCAGCTCCCAGGCACATCCTGCAGTGAAGCTGCTGGAGTACAGAAATGCCAAATGCCAGTATCAGCCAGAAAAAGGATCACAAAAAAGGATGTTTAAAAACACTGACAAAAGCCACTTGTTGAACTACAAAATGTTCAAAGATCTCCATTTGTTTATTCACTTATTTGCTAAAGTACAGGTCAAATGCAGGAATCTAATGTTCCTGTAGCATCCCTCTGCCTGAGAACACTTGGAAGGCCAGAGATCAAGACCTCAAGCAATTTTCAAGCTCTTCCTGCATTCAAACCCCTTTTCTTGCTTGCCTGTAAGAGTAACCTCTTAGACTGATTAGATGCTCACTCAGCCACCATAACGCCCTCAAAATAAAAGGCTGGTTCCTTTCCTTCCTTCTACTTGCACAACCTCTTAAAAAACAGCTGCTCTTGCAGACATCTTGGCCTCCTATTCTACTCTGAAGAACAGTTCTGCCACCTTTAGCTGTGAATGTGCCTTAACAAGACGTTCCAATCTTTCCCTCCCTAGCCATCCCAGCTCTCCAGTCTTCTTGAATCTCTCCAGCCACAGACACTAGCTGAACTTTAGCCATGGAACTGGCTGCTTGTTCAATACCTTTAGATAGGAAACATGACAAATGGGAGGTGCCCTGACACGGGAAGCTATTTCTACTAATTACACAATCACCCAAATCCATCCCCGTCAGTGCTTCCAGCTGCAAGTTGCTGTGATCAAGAGTCATGTGTCTGATGTCATTCATCTTCCTGACTTAAGAGTAGGCATCTCTCTCAGATTATTTTAATTGATGTTTAGATAATGGAAAGGACATATGTTCTTTCCCCATACTTTTAAAAAATTATTAACTGGAAAAAATGAAATATGTATTCTCTCAAGTCCAGCTACAAATACTTCCATATGGTTTAAACACACATTTTGAGTTAAATCCCTGTGCACTCTCCCTGAGCACTCCCTTAGAAGAGATCAAATGGAAAAATGTAATTCTTTAGTAATATGAAGTGCAGGCTGAAGTAAATACAACAGTATTACAAACAAAAAAATACATTAATTAGGACTCTAGAATCAATCTCTGTTTGAAAATGACTCTGTTGAACTCTATGTGCAGGAAATAAAGAAATGGAAGGTTAAAGTCTCCACTTAAAACTATGTGATAAGAGAAGCACATATATATGGATTTGTTTACTGCATGTGATTTATTCATTACTCAGTCCCAGTTGCTACAGTATCCCTAACAGAAGCTTTTACTTGAGATACTCCATACAATTTCATAGAAGGAAAACACCCTATCAGGGTATACTAATTCACTGGATTATAATACACTTTGTGAAGCATAGGAAAAAAGACATTAAGCAAAGTCTTATGAAAATTCATGTACAGCTAAAATCTGGAAATCAGAGCATACGAATATAAGTGCATGCCTTCCCACTACAAGGCACATCAAACAAGACTTAATTTATCTATTCTAAACTGCTTACCTTCAGTTATTGAAGAGTTCCTTCTAAAGGAGCAGCTCCTTAAATGAGTAGGATTATTTAATTTTTAAGAGACAACATTGACTAGAACAAACTTATTTCTAGTAACACTAGATATAAACTAGAGGAAAATCTTATTTTTTCCATGAAAGAACTATTCTCACAATCCTTCCGTACTTTCAGAGGGACTTATCTGTATCTCCCAATACGTGCATACGAAGCTGGAGTAATAAAACCAAGTTACAGGACCCTCTAGCAGACTAATTTTTTCTTAACTTTTAAATACAAGCAACTTCATTATAGACTTCCACCGCATGCCTAAGTGTGCTCACACTGCTTGTTAGAGAATCACTCTACTGTTTTATGGCTACAACTGACTTTGAATGTCTGCTCTAGTTACCCACAGTCAGTCCCAGGGGCTTCCACTTAGCAGAGGAAACATCTCCGAGGTTAAGCAAAGGGTAATCATGAATTAGACACAATCAGATGGGTGAAACATGCAGCTCCCATCCCAATATATAGTTCAAACGTACTTTCCACTCATAGAGAAACACAACTAGTTCACTTTCATTGCTTTGCGGAATTTATAATTTACTAAGCATGACCCAAATTCAGCTTTCTTGCACAACGAAAAATCCCACAACCAACTAAGTATATCTGGGAAAGTCCTGCAAGTACTACAACTCACAAGATGCTTAAGCGAGAGACCATTTTATGACAACTCAAGGTACTGAACCAAATGGTTTTGTGTGACTCCCCCCCCTTCAAAACATGCTCTACTTGTAAGGTTTCTTTATTTTGGGGAGGCTCTTATTTTTGCTTGCTAACTTCCTGACTAGTTCCAAAAAGTTGCTCCTCACAAAATAGCTGAGAAAGATATACAGAAATTCCCTCATAACCTAAAGTGTTAAATTAGTGTCAAAGAGAATAGCAGGAAAAAAAAAACCTAGTCCACAGCTACTAAATATGCTAGCCTTCATAAGAAGACACCACCACCACGATAACAGTGTACCAAAAGTTATAGCATATCCAAATTTAAAGCATCTGTTCAGAGAAACAAGTCCGAACCATAACTTAGATTAGGGCTTTTTTGAAGTGTTTGCACTGATCTGTCAATTATGCTGAATTTAGTAGTTTTACCTTAGATACTCACAAGAATCAATACTATATGTTTCAAAGCAATTCTAAAGCTTTGCATAATGAAGCCTCAGTGAAGTAAAAACTGCAGCAAAAAATCAAGTGTAGGAAACAAAAAAATAAGGTAGTCAGAACAGCACAATTCTTCAGAGTATGGTATCATACAGCCTGCTGTAAACCACTTTGAACATTTATTTTTACTGAGGGGATAAACACAGGAACTCAAATCTACAACCAAATTTTATAGTATCCAATGCACTGGTACCCAGTGTTTTCTTGAAACCATGTAATCTATGGAGGCTCAACTTTGCCGACCAACAGACACCTCAAGTAATAACTGGTACTGCAAAAACGCCACAGCTAGTAATTCTGAAATGCATACAAGCTAAATACATCCCAGGCTGTCAACAAATCACACTCTCTCAATTACTGCCTAGCTAGATATCTCAGCTGTTGCAGTATTTTAACATAATCATTAACTATCTGGGACAGTATAAATGGAACACTAAAACTAGAAAATGCGAAGACATCTAAGAAAGCAAAACCACATTATTTACACAGTACAAACAGTACTCATGAACTTTTTAAAAACCTGTAAGGAAATTAGTGAATTATACTTAATAACTATGGAAATAATGTCTACACCTTGGGAAACTTGAGGCATCTGGTAAAAGGTACATAATGTGAAGGAATGTACCTAACATATCAAAGGCAAAGGAAGTTCAAAAATTTGAGATCTGTTAACAAACCACAAGACTGATAATAATTGCAAGTTTTAGCCAGACCAAGTACAAAATGATAAATATTTAGTGCTTAGTTGAAAATAATACTGATACAGTTAACACCTATTTGATATTAAAACAGGAGTGACTGAAGTAAAGGAATCAAACAGATTCACCTGTAGGGTCCTTCCAACAGTAATGCAGTAGAGCTCTTCCTCTCCTAGCAATGACAGAAACAGATGAAAAAGCCACGCTAATTACATGCTTTGCTCTGATGCCAGGAATGGAGTCAGATGGCTTCTGTCATGATTCTGGCTACAAGTACACCTCTGCTCTTCCTCTGGCTGACAGTGTTCTCATTTAGTGCATAATAACAATCACACCAACTACCTTATATTCAATTCTCAAACTTTTTGCTATGAGGTTGTTTATGATAGGGGGTTTTTTCTTCTCCCCTTGAATGAATGTCACTTTAAATATTGCCCACATAACCTCACAGACATTTTGACTATAGATGTAATATTGGCTCTGAACAGTCAGTTGAATATGCACATGGACAAGTTGACATATGATTAACTTATTAGACAATATAAATTTCTACAGAGTTAAAATTAGGACACGTTCTCTTAAAGGACTACAAAACTGTTCTAATAAATTAAATTCAGCGGTTTTGCCAATAATACAATTTACAGCTTAGCAAAATCTATCTGTTCAGTATATCACAAAGCATCACTAAAGACTGAAATCCAGGATTTTAAAACACAGTAATTTATTAAGTCAAGCGATTCCTTTAGGACAGTCTGTTCTGGATTTAGAGTTCAACTTCTTTAGAAAATTGAATAAACTGGCTGGCAGACTTTATTTGCTTACATGATTCAGGCTATTATTTCAAACAAGGTGAATGAACCCAAAGAACTATTTATTCTTCCTCATCTCATACCATCATTAACAAACTGACACCCAAGTAAAGTCCAGGTCCTGACCAGTGAACTTTTATGACAATTTTACTTGTCTTCCCTTAGAACCAAATGAAGAATGAGTTATATATACAGTCTTGTTTTAACTTCAAGCAACATCTGTACCACAGACACCTGGAATGGTTCTAATCCAAAACTAAATGTTTTAAAGCTTATATAAGTGCACTATGTTTTTCCTTAACAGGACAAAATAATATCAATAGCATTGCAGTCTCAGTAGTCTAACAAAAACCACTGTTTCAATCACAATTTTAGGGAATAATAATTTTCTGATCTCCACTAATGTTTCTCAGTCATTAGTGCTTCCAAGGGTACTCACTAAACCAAAAACCAACCTGGAGACAAGGATAATTAAGACTGACCTCCTCTGCTGCCATTTCTACCTGGGAACTCTTTTAGTGTCCCTGTCCTACTACTGTAAATATTTTTCTTTCGACACACATTTACATCTGGAAGTCAGAAGCAGGGAGATTCACCTACTGTAACACTGCACTGACTGCTATCAACTGTACAAAACTTTATAGAAATATCCTGTAGCCTTCTGCTCAGTGGGACAGAAATTCAAATTAATCTATCTGGGTGACAAGTATAGTTAAAGACTATATAAAGTTCGAATTTCCAGAAACCTGAAGAAGCCAAATACCCATGCTTCCAGACTCCATTCCAACGGAAGGCATGTCTTAGTTTTTGCATTACACCACTTTAGAGACTTTTCATAACTCAGCCTCTGCTCTGAACACCAATCCCTCACAAACTGGTCCTGAAAGTGCTGCATCACAGTACCAATTAGATATAAACCATCATCCTGTCAAGAGTTAAAATAAAAATCAAACAAAATGATGGTAACATTAGAAATTCAGTTCTCTAACCTAAGCTCATGTTTTAGCAAGAAAATAAGTAAGAGCAGCATCCCCGGAGGTACTTTAAACACGTGTAGATGTGTCATTCAGGGACATGTTTTAATGATGGACTTGGCAGTGCTGGATTTGCGGTTAGACTCTATGACCTTGCAGGGCTTTTCTAACCTACATGATTCTACGATTCCAAGATTTACTTAATTTCCAGTTGATCAATCATGGAACTTTGGTTTGAAAAATACTGCCCTCAAGAACAGGACTGATTTCTCAAACAACATTTTTTCGCCTAAAAAAATTACTTGCACAACATATGGTTCTGTTTTAAACTCAGATAACTGTTATGGCCTTTGAGATAAGCAGAAATGTCTTAATATTTGTCCCGGTAAAAGCCAGGCCAGGATCACATAGAGACACATAAAACCAATTATTTCTTGGATATAAAACTCTCAAGCCAACAGGAAGGCTGGAAATATAAACCAAAAAATACCGCTGCCCAACGCCCTACCAAGCTGCAATTCTTTTTAGTTGGTGCTATTGCAATATTTCGCTCATCAGTATTCCTCCTTCTCAAATTTTTGTAATTATAGTCATCATCAGAAGGAAGGTTTGAAAAATTCACCAACTACAGGGAAACAGAGAAACATTCTCTGGAGAGCTCAATGCCCACATAACAACCTTGGTGAATCCAGTATTTTAATTAGCAGAAAATTCTAGATATTTTAACTGTGCAACTGCATAACAGAAGGCAATCAAAGTGATGCACCATTGCTCTTCCAAGCATGCATTTACCATGGGTACTGCCAACTGCATTCAACGCCTTAACACAATGATATCTGCAAGGCTCTGCTCAGGATCAACATTACAGTCCAGAGCTATGCTGACAGCAGTGTCTTGATCAAATTCATGTCAGTATTAAATTAGTTTAGTTTGGAAGAGCTAAAAGCAGTTGTACAGGAAGGTAAAATGCTTTAATAGGACATATAGTTCCCACTCTCACTTCCTTCTCCCAAAAGAAATAAATGGGAGAAATCAAAATGAAAGCTAGAGAAAGGGCTACACTACACAGTAAGTGCTTGCTTCTGTTTTAGATACGATAGCCTGGGGAGGAGAAAGTTCCTTTCCTTTGCACAGTGAAACTGGTCAGAACTTCAGACTTTTGTAACAAAAACTGTTAAGGGAAACTAATCCCTCATGAGGATGAAGTGGCACAGCATGCTGATCAAAATCAGAAGCATCTTCTCCTTCCTGGAAGTGGCACTAATGGATGGTGACGTGTTTCTTAGCAAGGCAGAAGAGACTTATGAGGCCTTCTTGGCTGAACTTTCAAGTCTTGATTAAGGGTCTATGAAAAATGTTATTCAGAAAGAATTTTATTTGGTTGGTTTTTCTCTAACTAAAGATCATGCTTGTGATTTAAGTTTTCATAAAGGAAATGCTAACAGTAACACATACATTACAGTATCACAATTCAAAACGTTTTACCTAGGTCGTGCTGATGAGGAGTGTCACAATAATAATTTTGACTTTCATTTTCAATTTTGTGATGAGTGTAATAAAACCAGAACACTGAGTTTGTTAGAAAACCTTTCCACAGAAATTAAATTTCTCAAGTACATTAAGTATGCAAACAGAAGAACAGCTTAATATATTCAAACGTGAGGTTTTTGCTACCACTTCCTGCTCCACCATTAGCTAACTCCTTCTCAGTTGTGCTTGTAGTTTACCTTTTGACATGAAACTCTTTTGCTTTACTTAGTATGCATTTAAAAGACTGGTCAATACCCCACTTTGTTCATGCAAACACACTTGCTCAAAAATTACACTTCACCCGTGTAACTATTTGGTTACAAGTACTGGCATAGTTGTAGCTCTGTTTGAAGAAGCCTTCCTTACTTTTCTATTCATGTAAATATGAAATAGGAAATGCTCCTAGAAGTTTATGTAGTACGTCTACACTTTTAGAGTTCGGACTGATTGTTGTGGCAGAGGCATGTGCTGGACAAAACACTTTGCACAGACAAATCTGAAATATCTTGATGTTCCAGACTCGAGCTTGCTTTTCTTAACAGTGAAAGAGATTCCAATTTCATATGCTCAATCACGTGTTTAGAGCAAAGGCATCTACTTCAGAAACTGCTGAAGCAGGGCCCCTGTCGCTGTCCTCCTCAGGGTAAGGCACATGCCCAGCTCTGTGCCAAAGGCTGCTTCTCCTGCTTGAGGCCCATGGACACAACCTATGCTCGACTTCGTAAAACAAACACAACTCCCTGAGAAAACATGAGATGACTCTCTTTGTCAAGTATCTGTGTTTTGATCTGTCATGTGTTATTGGGCCACCGTCAACTGTAAAAAACAATCTCAGTACATTTACACAAATATTTTTCATTAGCAGTTCTGTTTAAAGATGGGTTTATACCCAGGGACGAAATCCTATTCGGGTATGAACTGCAGAAGCAAAGGTCCCTGGAAGGTCTTCCAGGCCTGTGCTGATGTGTCACACACTCATCACCAGCGCCAGCCCCCGACCCCGCAGGGGCCGCCCTGTCCCCGACACCAGGCCTCGTTCATGCGGGCCGGACGTGGAACATCTCCCAAGCATCCCTCCCCATTATCCACAGACAGCGATTACTCGTGACTCAGAGGATTTGGGGCTGGCTTGTTTGTGCGGCCCCGCGCCAACTCCGGAGTTCCCGGCAACGCACATCTGCGGGAGAGCAAGCCGAGGGCAGCTGGGCCAAATCCCAGAAACCCGGCCCCAGTTTTAAGGACTTCCCAGAGGAGATTTCCGTCCACCCCCACAAATAATAAATAAATAAATTACCAACACACATAAAAAACCCCAAACAAAACAAAAACAAAAAAAACCCGGAGCGAGTTCTGGAGCAGTCGAGCTCGAAGGAGACGGGGCTGGGGGCGGAGAAGGGAAGTACGGGGACACCACCGGGCCTGGCGAAGGTCCTGGGAGGCTCCAGGGACCCCGCCGAGGCCGGCCGGGAGAAAGGCCGCTTTGTTCCCCCTCCCCCGCGGCCGCCTCCCGGCCCGCGAGACGGAGGCGGACGGGCGGCGTCACTGCCCGGTACCTACCGCAGCAGGAGACGACGAGGAGCAGGAGTTGCGCTGACCTCCAAGCCGGGGAGCCCTCTGCGCTCCCCCAAGGGGCCATAACACCCGCCCGCGGGGAGGCGGCGCGGAGCCGGAGCTGCCACCGCCGCGCCCCCGACACGGAGCCGGAGCTGC
>VWZW01004700.1:0-179479 GCA_013397115.1 Edolisoma coerulescens | reverse complement strand
CCGCCCCGGGCAGCGGTCGTCCCGCCCCGTCCCAGCGAGGCAGCCGCCGCCACCCGGGGAGGCTGAGGCCGCATCCGGGGGCGGGAGGGTGAATGTCCCGGAGGCGGAGCAGTCCGGATCCCCGGCCCACACAGGATAACCCAGCGGGTGTTGAGTGCCCTGGCTCTCGGCCGTGAGTAAAACTGCCTGAATCCAAACCCAGTCTGTAAAGCACAGGGATACCCTGGCAGCTGGCGGCTGCTGTGCTTCTGACCTCCAAATCTGCATCTCAGCTGTGAGACCGAAAAATTTCCGTGGGAGCACAAAAAATGCAACTGCTGTAGATGCAAAATTATGGACCCCATAGAAATTTCTCGTGACACTGCCTGTTCGATTACGATTGCCCGTTTTCTTGCTGCATAGTTACCTGTTGACAAAAGCATGTGGTACTCACAGCGCAACTTTTACATTTAGCTTTAATTTTGTAGTGCCTGTTGCAGACCATGAGAAGTGTTTATTGCCCCTGTTCGACTAGAACCATTTGTTTGGAATAAGAAAGTATTGCCGTTCTCAAGAAAAGCAGAAGTGAACTTGTGTTGGTAAGGCTTTATAGCTACACCTTGAAAACAGATGTGTTGAGTCAGACCAGAGTTCTTGCTCCACAAATGGTCACTGCTATGGAGAGTGCTCTATGCTATTTCTTCTCATTCATCTCATTTTTTCGTAGAATCATGAAATCATTTCAGTTGGAAAAGACCCTTAAAATCATTGAGTCCGACTGTAAATATAGCATTGCCAAGTCCACTACTAAACCGTGTCCCCAGGTGCCACATCTACGTATCCTTTAAATACCTCCAGGAATGGTGAGTCAACTACTTGCCTGTTCTAATGCTTGACAGCCCTTTCTGTGAAGAAATGTTTCCTAATATGCAATAACTTTTCCTGTCACAACTGGACGTCATTTCCTTTCATTTATTGTTCTGTGATTTCTCCTGCAATTTGTTTCCAAATCCCCATCTATTTGGGAAGGAAGGGAAATATATTGGGAGGATGTCTCATTTGGAAGGGAGGAGATGTTTATTTAAGGGTAAGCATCTGGATGAAGATTCAGCATTAATAATTGTCATGAATGAAGGAAGATGAACCAGCCAAGCATGAATGCTTTCCAGCTCTGGGAAGTTGTGGTCCAGAAACACCTTGTACTAGAGATGCCATCATTGAGTTTAACTGAGGAGTTAACTGAGTACTCAATGGATTAGTCTTCAGCACATTTGTCCAGTCACAGTTTGAACCTATGAGTGTTCATCTCTCCAAAGCCATAAGTATGCACACAAAATTAACATTTCATGGAAGAAGAATACACAGCCTATAGGTTTATTCAAATAAGTAAAGCATTCACAGGAGCTTGGCCAACAATCTTTTAGGTTTCTTTTTACTCACTAGTCTAACTAACTTCTTCAGTGAAACCTCAGGTGGCCTTTTATCAGGCACTGTATCCCATTCCTTTTTTTAATTCTAATTATTAACAATGAGGCACTGAAGGAATGCTCAGGAAGTCTGGTCTGTAGCTACTGAGAGAGGCATTACTGCTTTTACAAACAGACACTGCACAAAGCCTATGAACACACAGGGACTTCTAACCCTCCCACAGTAATTACAGCTGTAACTGGGAGATGTGATATGACTCTCTTTCCATAGATTTTAGTTGCATAACAAAGAAAACAACACTAATTATCATTTCAGATTAAATGCAATTCCAAGCAACTCAAATATCTCTGTTGGCAAAAATACCTTCAACTTATTGCACAAACCCTTTACCATGTAGCCAGAATGATTGTTCATGACAGAGAGCAAAGCATCAACCCCTGGCATCATGGGTTTAATTCCAACATCTTTCTTAAAGATGCAGAGTGAAGGATGATATGCAAAAGAGTCTTGCCTCAGTACTAAATGAGCTTGGCAAGCTAAAGGTGAGATACCGAAGTGATGATCTAAAGAAAAAAAACTCTGCCGGAGCAGTTTGCCTGCATATGAGATGAGCTGGATCTTGTAAGTCCAAGGAAGAGAATGTGTTAGTAGTCCAGATAAAACACTCAGAAGATGTCAAGCAACATCTTCTCACGTAATACCCCTAGCAAGTCCACCAGATCTACAAACTTCTTTCCTAGCCAAGTTGCCTGAGTAAAAAGTCTTATTCATTTTTGGCAGCTTTTTTTGCTACTCCTGTTGGTGTCTGCTGAGAGCTTTCTTAATCTCTTTGATGTTTTGGGAGAATATCTTTACTCCTATGCCTGAAAAGTATGTTGTAAATCCTAGTCATAACTTTATGTACATGAAATTCTAATCATGACTGCATTTTTTGTTTGGTGTTTTTTCTTTACTTTTATCTGAAGATGACTAATAGAAGTTTATTAGTAGGAATAGTTTTAAACTGGCACAGATGTTGACAGCATCTTTCTTTTGTGTTTGAAGGCAGGTGAAGATAAAACATCCTCAAAGCACACATGCTTCACCTTGAATCAAATCAAGATTGCTGTAACAGGCAGTCATTCTTCTGTCTGATGCTCAAGGTTGGCACATGAAGCTACTGAGGCAGCTTCAGCAAGAATTATCAGGCACCCACTGACAATATCAGCATATGATGTTTTTCCTCCTGTACTTTTCTTTGCAACATTATTATGTTTTTAATGATCAGTTGGTTATAGTCACTTCAGCTTCACTTCACTTCCTGCTAAATGCACTTCCTTTTTGCCATCCTTGCTCTTCTTTTTTATCTCTTCCTCATCAGTTCTCTGCGTTCACACTATGCTGTTAGCAAATGCCACCCACAGATTTAAGAGCAGCTTTATGGCCCATTGTAAAACTACTCCACATTTAATTCCTTTCCCTCTATTCCTGCTCTGACTGTGTGCAAAATTGGAGACAATCTTACAGTGTCTCTCTAATGCAAAGTCCTGGTTGGAACCTCTCAGCACCATTTTAATGCACAATAAGAATGAGGACAATTTAAGATGTTGACTAGATCTCAGCTAAATGAAGTAACAGTATTTTTTTTTCCTTTACCAATATCAGTATTTTCTGTCCCATAACTTCCTTTCACATGAGGTCATAAGAAATATGGCTATAATCAGTACCAGTGTTTAACTTTTTGGTGAGCCCTCAACCACATCAGAATTTACTTGAACTGTTTTTTGCAGAAGTTTATCATAAGAGTGACAGCAATGGAATTCTAAATATTCTTATTTTGTGTTATTAGATTTTAAAAAACATTTTTTTTTATAAACAATAAAGATAGCAAATACGGAGCAGAGGAAGTGAATTTCTGTTGTAGACTTAATGTTTATTTTGCAGCATAACATATGAACACTGGGACAAAAGTTATTTGTGCCATCTATTCAGTGATTTATTTTTTCTAACAAACAGTTGTTTGCACAGCAGTTGTCTAAAGAGTACTACCAAGCTACATTTTTTTACAACATTAATTTTAATACTAGACCACAGCTACCTCAAATCTAGAGTACCCTACATAACTTCACTGCAAAATGATGAAAGACAGTAGAAGATGTTGTCAGAAATGTCTGGATCAAGGCCATTGTGCTAAAAATATATAGCATACATCAGAATCTGCTTACAGTATGCTGGTATACAAATTCATATTGCTCTTCCATACTGGAGAAAATATATCAAATGTGTTAAGTCATCATTTATTTCCCTGGTATTTATTATTAGTATCATTGTGCAGTCTAGAGGTCAGTCAAGAGCAGGGCCCCGTTTTGCTAAGGACTGAACAAACATAGGACACGCTGTACACTGAGCAGTGAAAATAGTCCAAATATAGTTCACCTAACTGCGAATGAAGTGTGCCTGGAGACAGTGACAGTGTAGCTGCATCCTTGTAGCTTGAACCCACCCAAACTAATTTTGTAGGGCACATTAGTTTAAGCACCTTACTCCACTAGCTGCTTCTGGGATTCACGTTCATATCTTCAAACCACTGCAGAGCACTTGGAGTAAGTCACTGCTTTCTGGACTGAGGACCTATTTGTAGACAGTTTGTAAGCTCTTTGCCTAGAATCTAAACAAAGTAACTATGTCCCCCTCAGGAGAAATGGGTATGTTTACAAACAAGTTTTAAGAACTGCCTACAAAATTTCTTACTTTACTTAGAAGTAATTAATGTCCCTAACATGATAGTAGTTGGGCTTTTCTTTGCTAGTCATCCAAATCTGGACTGTCTCTCTTACGTGTATCAGATATTGTGCTTTAAATATTATTACAACTGGTTTATGTTCAACTGACTCTGCAGATTAAATCATGAGTTGTAGTCGTAAGCTCTGTGGTTTCTCTGACAGTAATAGCACATCTGTCATATGCTGCATGAATTGCAATTGCCTAATTTTGTAGTTTTAAACAGTTCTGGAAATGTTGCCCAAGCTTATTCATTTATAAAAGTATATCGCTGCTCCTAAAAGGACAATAAAACAGAAGTAACATCAATTTGGAATAGGCCATGTGACAGAGTGTGACCCAATTCAGCCTGCAATTACACCGCGTAACTTACTGCTTAGATAACTGCCTACAACATGGTAACACCACCGGTATTAAAACTGCTTTTGTTCATTCCTTACTGTTAAGTAAAGCAGCTTAACGCTTACTGTGGCAATGTGGACCTAGATGACAGGCAAAGATCAGCAAGTGTGGTGATATCTTCATTCTTCTGCCTGCTTCCTTAATAACAGCCACAGAAGTGGCTTAAGAACCATTATATTAGCACTATTTTACTACAAAATTTCCAGTGCATTAGATAAACAGCAGTGGTTATCTAAAGTGGTTGAATAGCATCAGGAGATGGGAGATAATCGGAGTCTATAGTTACATTGCATCTCAGAAGAAAATTTAGTCTTTCACTCCAGTTGTTGGATACCTAAGGCTGCTCTTCGCAGCCATTCTCTTACCTTTGGATTTATCTTCTCAGGATTAAAGAACTGGATCTGCTTGTTAATACCTGGAAGAAACTTCTATCACTGAAATCTCTGTTTGATTTTTACTGCATAAAACATAATAAACCCATAAGAAAGGCCTGAGTTTAAAGTCTAGTAAAAACAATGTATTTATAGCTGAAGATATTTGCATAAAGCTTTCAAATATTTTTTATCAATTATCCAATCACAGAAAGAGCACAACTGTTCAGCTGATTCATGGATAGAATTAAGAATTAAACTATTATTTTAATTTTAGAGCAAACCCAAAGACGAAAGGGAAGAGAAAGGCAAAAAATCCCGAATATGCAAAAAAAAAAAAAAAAAAGAAAGAAAGAAAAAGCTAAGACAAAAGACTTCATGATTGCAAAGAAAACAAAAAAATCTCTTCAATACTAATAGAACATTTCATGAGCAGTTTTCAAAACCTAAGAGGCTAATTAGTTAGTGTGGAAAGAGCTATAAAAAAGCCCAGAGGGTTTTTTTTGTGGATTTTTTCATTTTCTAAATTAAATTTATTTTTTTCTTACATACAATTTTTGAAGCAATTATCTTTTCAAGCTCCATACTGACACTGGTAATATTCTTGATTTTTAATTAGGTTAAATTAGAACCTCCTTTATCTGGCCTGAACATGCACATTATGTCTCCACTGGTCATTAAAGCAGAAACAGCACAAAGTCTGAAGTATTGAACTACTTCTAAAATACAGAAGTTTAAAGTTTACTGAATTTATTAAAGTTTGAAGAAGCAAAATATTGTAGTTTCATAGCTGTAATCATGTTCTGCATGTTGATAGATCAGGAAGAAAAGGCAACAAGTGTAATATGTTAATATTTTGCCCAAATAGATTTTTTTAATCTTGTTGAGTGCAGCTAGTATTTAGTCACAGTTCCTGCTCATCTGTTTGTACTGTGCACCCATAACCTCCAAGTGAAAGACTTTGAGTCAGAGAGAAGGATCCCAGCCACAAGAGTCCTCAGAAAAATAAAGCTGTGGACCTGTTAGCGTGAGTCCAGAGGATGACCATGAAGATGATCCAAGGGCTGGAGCACCTCTCCTATGAAGACAGGCTGACAGAGTTGAGGAGAAGAGAAAGTCCAGGGAGACCTTAGAGGCCTTCCAGTACCTAAAGGGGCTTATAAAAAAGAGGGAGAGGGCCTTTTTACATAGATGAGTATTGATAGGACAAGGAAGAATTTATTTAAACTGAAAGAGGGCAGGTTTAGATTAGGTAATAGGAAGAAATTCTTTACTGTGAGGATGGTGAGGCACTGGAACCGTTTTCCCAGAGAAGTTAGAGTTGTCCCATCCCTGGAAATATTCAAGGCCAGATTGGATGGTGCTTTGAGCAACCTGGTGGAAGGTGTCCTTGCCCATGGCCAGGGGCTTGGAACCTGATGATCTTCAGGTCCTTTCCAACCCAACCCGATTCTATGACGATTCGGGGACTTAATCCAGTCTCCTTCCTTGGTGGATGCCAGAACTGATGTCTACAATTCTCCAGGACCAAGAATGAAGTGGTTTGTTTTCCTTACATGATGGCAGTTGGAATGATACTGTTTTAAAATTCTTTTGATATTTTGTTTGGCTTAGCAATATCTAATGCCCTTTCATTGACGTGATTTGCAATTTGGAGAAAATCATGGAGTCTAAACTTGTAGGGGTGGTGATGAGCACTCTGTAGGATAACTGCTCACTTCAAAGGGAGGACCTGTAGAGGAGCCAGATGTTCAGAGCGGGATTACATTACTTCAGTCTTACTCATCCTTTCCATTGTTCCAACCAGTGGAAACTATCCTTTAAAGTCATAATTTGGCTCTTAATGCATGACTGAACTGGATTTGGCAAGAGGAACTCCAGTCTTAAAGCCAAAAGCAATGGTATCTCTTAGGTTCATGAGAACTGTAAGTCAGATAATTTAACTATAGTAAGACCTTAAGATGAGCAACAGGATAGCCAGGGTTAGAGGAGAGGGTCTTCTAAGAGCTTCTCTCCAGCTGTTATATACCGATGGAGCAACTGACAGCTACTGGCTTGAGCAAAAACATTCTAAGGAGTACCACACTTTTCTGCCTAAACTTCTGAACATGACAGTTATTCTCTCGAAGGTCCAAGTTTATAGCAGACACATACACACTTGTATGTATATATGTGTGTGTGTGTGTATATTACATTAAAACACACTGTTACACCTTCCATTCTTACTTAGGTACTTTAATCTCAATAGTACCTATTTCAAACAATCCTAGGAGCCATTCTAGTTCTCACCCTCCCTTGCCCCAAATTACATGGTTATTAAAAAATTGTAAGGCTCTCAATAAGGCTTTGCATATGACTTGACTCATAAAACTTGTCATATGCTCACCTCTTCAAGCTAAGACATACACCATGTGCTAATATGTTAAGAGTGCCAGGGATTTACAAAGCTCTGGATGTCCCCAAGATGGACACGAACTTTTTAGTTCTGAAGTGTGTACAAAATATGCATGTTAATTAGAACTCAAAGCAAATTTAATTTTGTTGTTTGTTTCAATTTACAGCGGTACTTTATAGACCACTCTAGTCTACTCTGACAAAACCACCTTTATTTGAAATCCCATACACAAACATTTTGTTATTTGTAAAAGCAAACCTGTATTAAACCGCTCAAAAGATAGAGCAAGTGCATTTCAAGACTTTGTGCATATTCCTGGAGAGGTACCTTAGTATATTCAGGTAGTATAAATTAAAATAAAATTTCCTTAATTTAGTAATTCAGTATTTTAATTGGACCTTGTGGTAGGGTGATATTCTGTAGTGAAGAAAGATATATTACATTTTTGTTTTAGCATTTCCCCATCTTTTAATTAAAATACAAGAAAATGTGAAAGGAAGATTAAGATGATGACATTCACATTCTGTCACCTATTCTTCAGAGAACATATCAACGGTACATTTTACATCTAGTCATTAGAACTACAGGAGTAAATTAAAGCCTGAGTGTCTAAATTCCATTTGCATCTTTCAATGCATCTGCCATGAGTGACAGTGAGATATTCACAGCAGAAGAGATGTCCTCATATTGCCTGTTTCCCTGTAGCTACAGAGACCAGTGGGTTACAATTAGAATGATCATTTGGAGGAGCATTTCAATATACCAAAAATAAATTTATGACTAGACTTAGTGTTTTTACATTTTAGTTCTTCACTGTGCCAGGCAATTTTGCACTTCATTTTTCCCTTTAAGCTGTAGTCCTGCTATGTTATGCTGCTTATTTATTGACATGATTTTTTGAATATATTCCTGTTAGGCTTGTAGAAGTCTTTGACACACTCCAAGTGAGCAGTACCACAATAACACTGAAATATTTTCATGGCAATATTCAGAGACTTTTTGAGTTAGAGGCTGTGTCATGAACTGCAGGAATTAGCATTGTTCCTCAAAGTGAATGAAACTCCACTAAAATCAGATTTTCCTGAAATCACTCTTGGATCAAGCTTCAGATTTTCTGTTTGTAAAAAGTTCAAGCATTTGATGAAGTTTCACTTGTCTGCAAACAGACATCTGGCTTTTTTTTCCCACTGGAAAAAAGTGATAGTGGATAATAGACAAAGGCTTTTGTTTGTTTGCTACAGAACAGCTGCTCCTAATCTACCTTGGACTCACACTGGTACTGCAGTATCAAGGAGGATGTAAGCAAACAAACAAGAGGACAATGAGATCCTGAAGGGCAGATTTTCAACACCAGAAAACCCAATAGTAGTGGATTCAGATGCAATTTGATGCATATCAATGTAGTTCACTGCAGTCATTTATTACATTGTCCTTTAGCTCCAAATGTGTAGGATAGTTTTACTACTGAGCCTCCATAATTGCATTGCAGGAGATATCTGGGCTCCTGGAAATGCTGGCAGCAGGGATCATTTTCATGTGAACTAGCATGTGAGGCTCTTAAAATTCAGAAAGACATTTTGTTATTTTTCAGAGTTACTTGTTTATTCATGACTGTCCCGGGCCAAAGGGTAAAGACACAGGCTCTGTCAGCACTAAACCCTCTATCACTTTCTGCAGCCCTGTCCCTGATGACTGGCCTGTGTCACAGAAAGCCAGCTACCTGAGACTGGAGCACCCATCTCTCATTTTACTCCCCTGTGTGTCCTCCTCCCCCTCCTTATTCATCCCAGATCTAGAGCTGGAAGGATAAAAATTGAGGGGAAGCCAATATTTCCTCACACTTAATCTGTGTATCCAGAGACAGTATACACTCTGTCCATGCTGTTAATCTCTAAATCCCCTTAACAGATAAAGCTTTCTAGAGAAGCTGCTGTAGACACCCAGGAGAAGGTAAAACTCACTTGCTTGCTTCCTTGGAAGACTTCAACTTCCTAGCCTGAATGTGGGCATAAAGTGCAGGAGCAAATCCTGGCAATTTCTTCCTGTAGGAGGAGATAAAACCTAATTAAAAGAGGGACAGAACTATGAAACTTCATTCCAGCATTCTGAGGCATCAAGAAATCTATCAATACAACCTCCCACTCAGCTGCTGTTGGACTGTTTGCAGGGAACATTCCGGCTTTTCCTGACCAGGCCCAGTACAGACATGGTGCTCATTGCCCTATGGATTGAAGTGTTCTTGACAAAGGAAAGGTCACTGAAAGCTCCACATATTGCTGCAAATTTTCTGTAGACTCTTAGTTACTCATTTCTTGCTCTTCTAACTAGTAGAGCAGAGAAGTGGAACTTACATATTTCAGTTTGCTGACTCCTTCAATTGCCCATTAAACGGACCAAGACTAAAGTATCACTTTCAGTACAGACAAGTCTGCATAGGATGATCCAGCCTACCTGTGAGATCTACTTAGCTCTGTGACAATTTGTGACATTTAGGCTTTGCCAGAAAAGAAAAAAAGTAAGGTCAAGAGTAATAGAAGATGGGAGTGCTGCTGACAGGACATCCATGGAAGCTGGCACAAACTGGCACTAAATCAAGAGATAACTTCTTGTCTCTGCTCCAGTTATCCTCACTGACCTTGCGATAAAACAAGGTTTTTCTGAGTTTCCAAGGTAAAGAATGAGGTAATACTCTTTTACCCACCATTTTCTTTAAACCGAGAAGATTTTGATGGTGGACAGTTCGCTGCATAAATGTACAGTGCCCATAGTTCAAGGATTCTGATTTTAAGCATGCTACAGTGTGTTTAGGAAACTGAATTGAAAAACTGTCTTTGTAAAATGTAACTACAATTCATGAAATGTATGTCTGGAAATCCAGCAGGCTCTTAGTAAAACTCATTACTCATTAGTAAAAAGCCTATTCATCTTCCTTCTTTTAAAAAAACACAGACATACGAAAGCAAAAGACAGATACATGAAGTAGAAATTCACAGAGAGGAGAGATGCAAAGGTAAGGCCTCTGATTCATTTTACTGCAGCCATTAAGGTTCATTTCTTGGGAAATTCTTCCTATGTATGGATGCACACCAAACACCTAGAAATCTCTCGAGTGAAATTTATAGTTGCAAATTGCTTGCAAATTAGATTTCACTGGAATATCAAGTGGCCCTCCCCCCTTATTTTAACTCCTCCGAGAAATGCCCTAGCCCACATAAGGAATATACAAACATTTTTGATATATGTATATATATACATGCATAATTCATATGTTGCATGAAGAAGTACTTTAAACTGCAGTGCATTCAAAAGTGAATAAATTTTAGCAGTAGATGCACAAACAACCTTTATTCTGTATTTGTACTTGCCCATTACATAGGACTCTCCAAGTAATAAGGGAGTATTTATTCTCCTACTATTCTTCTTAGGTAGCTAGCTGATAATATTCCCATCATCAAATGGTTTATTTTTTAAACCTGTTGCTAATCTGTTCAACAGATTGCTCAAAAGCTATATGTCTGGGGTAGAAACCCCTTGACTAATAATTATAATTAAGTAATGAAGATTATGTCACTGTATCTGGTGCTTTGGCAGGTAAGAGAATACATGAAGAAACAGAATATATAAGGATGAGCCAGTCTAGAAGATATGCATCCTGTAGTCTTCAGGGTATTCACTAATCAAATTACTGTATGACTTGTAATTATATTTTGTAAGTTGAAGGAGAGACAGAATTATATCTAAGGGATTGGAAATGAAAAGATAGACTGATTAATTTTTTTTGTTATATATAAAGAAATAGTAGTAATTACAATTTGCTAAACATACCTTGAACTATCATAAATTTAATTAAGATCATAAATAAGAACATCTATAAGTATCTACACCAGTGAGGACTAATAAAAATTCAAAGGATGCAGATGCAAAGGCATATGACACCTTAATGTTTTAGGTCAGAATTTCATTAGATTATTAGATACAGCTATAAAATCTTACGGGACTTTAAGGGATATGGAAAGAGAAGAAATTCCATAGTCAACAGCAATATGAGTTTGAGATCACAAATTCACAGAATATTCTGAGTTGGAAGGGACCCACAAGGATCATCAAGTCCAGCTATTAAGTAAATGGCTCGTATGGGGATTGAACACACAACCTTACTGTTATTAGCACCATACCCTAACAAGCTGAGCCTAGTTAAATACAGAGAAAGCCTTCATTTAAAAGAAAAAAAGACAAAGAAAAAATATTTTATTCCAAATTTAACAGAAATTTTCAAGAAAACTTTGCCGTTAGCTTGAAATAGCATGGGTGGAATTCTACATGAATTTGAAGTCAACAACAGAAGACCCATGAACTCCTGTGGAAGGCAGACATAAAATTTTTATACTGCATTTATTGCTGTGGTCTCTGAGTATTTTGCAGGGCATTAGGGTGATGACTACCATCTATCAGCTGCTCACCTGCTCCCTTGAGGCAAAGTGAAGGTGTGCTGGGTGGTGCGCTTTTCTCCAGAAGTGAAATGGAAAGATCCCGCTAGGTTACTCCAGTGTTTCTTTACGAGAAAACTGCAGCGGATGTGGATGCGGGAGGTGAAGTATACCTGGAATCAGGCACATATGCTCTGTGCCTACCACACAGATTTGGCCGCTGAAAGGAGCTCTGTAATGAAGCCAGTGTAGAGAGGCTGCCAGGACAAAGGTCGAAGCCCATATCCGTACATGTCCTCACCAGCTTGGCTCTATGTGCTCTTATACCAAGGTCTGAGCAGTGCTAGCAATGAGGAGCTGCAGGGGTAAGGGAATTTGCAATCACATTTCACTTTCACAGCATTACACTGCCAGTCTTTCATCTGCTGGGTTATCTGACCTATATTTCATCCTCTCCAAAGTAACTTAATTTCTAAGATCTTCCTCTTTGTACATTTTTAATTCAGAAGAGTAGCTTGTACTGATTATCGTGCAGGACCTCTGAATTTTACCACAGGTGGAATACTATCTACGTTTATTTAGCTTGCTCAGCAAACAGTCCTGTAAGAATAATTATTGACAAATTAAAGAAGTCAACTTAACTGCTGCAGGGATACAAAGGGATCACACAGAGTGTCTTAATCGGAAAAATACTGTTTGAAACAAGACGTCATCAAAGACCGGTAAACTGAAAAATGTAAAACATCTGTTAGATAACCCATTTACCATTTGATCTACTGTCATAATTCTTAAGGAAAAAAAAAAAAAAACGAAACAAAACAACAAACCCAAAATGCTGTAGCTGGTCACTTGTGGAATACAGAAGATAGAATTTCTGTAATCAGGTGATAAAAAATTATGGAAATAAAAAAATAAAATAAAAAGCCCATTTCTTAATTTCAGTAGAATCTAATGGTATCCAAATGAAAAAGTCTGAATTCCATCTTTCTTATAAATGTTCCGTTTAAATAGTGTACATAGAGATTATATTGCTAACTCTAGGGAACACCTAAATAACAGATCAGACATCCGCTATTTTATTTGAAGAGTACTGATTATACATCTGATGTAACATTTCCTCAAATGCTGTTCTTCCTTGATCTGAATACAAAGAAAACAGATGTGTTTTTTTCCAGTGTAACAGGCAACATTTTATAAAAGAATTCAAGGCTAAACAATCAACAAAGTCTCATTAAAAATACAAGAAAATTAAACACCATCGTATTTTGTTGTTACAATTATGAAAACATTCAGCTTGTGTGTCATGCATGCCCTGCAGGAAAAAATAAGTTCAGCATTATGTAAATAACAACAGTGTCCTTATCTATGGGAAAGCTAGGGAAAGTCACACCATGAAAATCTTCAATGTAAAGGAGCTATTGAGGTTGTCTACTCCCCTCCAGTCATATGCTGTATTTTAAAAGTCAGCATTTTTAAAACTGGCAGCTACAGTTAAATCTTAGTTACTATATTAAAATAATAAATAACTTCAGTGTCAAAGCTATAACTCAGTCTGTTAACTAGTACTAAATATTGGTATTTTAGTTGTGAAATAAGGTCTGATTTTATTTGGATAGCTCTTCAAATTAGAAAAATTTCTATTCATTATAAATACACATAACGTATTCAGTCTCAGAACTAAAACAGTATCAAGGTAACACCACAGTTAGGATTTTAACTTAAATTCTTTAACTTCCTTCTATAAACAGTAAAACGTTAGATGCTACCAGCTTCTATTACCAGCTATATATATATATATATATATAGCTAATCTATATTACCAGCTAAAAGTTACTATTACCAAGCAAGACATTTACTTCAATTCTCTGGTTGAAGTTATCCCATATACTGACCAGCAGAAATCTCTTTGCTTCCCTAGGAAATTTCACATTCACCCTTGATTTAAACTCGGCAATATTTTCTTTTAAATGATCCAATTGTGTTTTTTAAAGATCTGGATCTATAATACTTTTGCATGAAATTAAATAGCCCCCATTGGTATATTTTGAGTGCTGGGGAACTCAGAACTGTTAGCAGTGATGGTCCATACCAAAACTTCATCTGTGACAATGGGACATGCACCTTTCTTCCCAAACATGGTATTCATATTCTTTTCTAAATTCACTTGTGAAAAGGGTCTCCCTATTCATTTTGAAGGGATGCCTTGTATAATGTGAGCATAAACATATATGAAGAAATTCCATAAACACATTAACTGGAACAGGCAGTATCATACTTTTCTTATACTTTCTGCAGGTGCTAGCCATAATGTGCACAAAATGAAACAAATATTCACAGGGCCAGATGGCAGGATGGCAGGGCCAGAGCACAGCTAAGCCTCATGGACCAGCAGGCGGACTGACGGCAGATATGTGCATCTTTGATCCAAGGCCAAAGGGAAGAATGACAGGAGGGCAGAGCCATCACCCCAAAGACCCATGCTGCAGTTGTGTTGGGAAGGAGAATGCTTAGCTCCCAAGGTGAAAGTCACTAGAAAGGACAGCTTGGAAAATTTGAGGAAGTGAACTGGATATTTGGTCTTAGTAAGTCCACAGAAGCAGGACACTGTGTAGATTCCTTTGTAAATAAACTGAATTTCTCTAAAGAAAGACCTTATTGTGAAAATCAATTTCCCTTACCAGCAGACTAATTGAACACAGCTCTGAATACTGGCTGGATACTTGAGTGAAAAAGCAACAAGATAAAGCTTTGAGCATGGTAGAAAAGTTACTAAAAGAATCTTTTCAAGCCTATTCTGAAACATTACACAACTTACTTCTTCTTCAGCCTTATCCCCAACACTCACTGTCACCATTCTCAGAGGTTCCTTTCTTACTGCCAGTATTGAAAAGCATAAACACTAGAGAGAATCTGCCTTTCTACAGCAGATTTCTTTCATACCTCTTCAGGTTTCAAAGCAAAGTCCAAATACAGATGATGTGGGAAAATCACCTCTAACAAATGGGAAATTGATGGCAAATAAATAGGGGGAGCCATAAAAAAGAAAGTTTATCTCTTACTAAACTTTATTTATCTTTGCTTCAGTGTGGAAGGCATATACCAGTCCTCACTGTTTTCAAAGGAGAGGTATTCAAAAGCCTGTGTTGGCAAAGAAGGGTGAAGAATCAGGAGACATTCCAGCTAAGCAGTGGCTGGACTCATTATCAACTTGCTTCTTCCTGCTCAAAACCCCCAAAATTGTCTCTTCATACCTAATGTTGTTATGCAAAAGCATAAGACTTTCTTCTGTAACACCCCAATACACAATTAGGCTGGGTAACTTAGAAGATGGTATGCACATAAATGTGCCTATGCCTTTTTGATAAATTCTTGAAGAATATTATTATTAAATAAGCCTATGTGTCCTTGTGCTTTATGCCAAGATTAGGCAGACTATCATATACAGTCAAAAGAGTGCAACATCACACATAGGGATTTAATGGGAACAAAAGATCTCCCACATACAGATGTGAACACTAAGCAACTTCACCAAGTGTAGTGAAATTAATCCCTGTAATTTAGGCAGTTTATGTCTTTTAGTGTTTAAATCTATGGATATGTCTTCAATCTTGAGACAATTGTATAAAACTTCATTTGTAATGAGTGTTGTTCATTTGACTACATGAAAGTACATTTCATTAATGAAAGGCTTCCTCTTATTCAGAATCATGTATTTTGAGTTTGGGGCCATAGATAAATAACAGTGTACACAAACTGAATGAAAGTAACATTTGCACTGTGAATTATTTTCTTTTCCCTCTTGCTGGAAACATTCCCTCCCTCCCTGCTAGTAACCATAAATCTTTCTCTGTACCGCTCTGTTAACTTTAACAAGAAGTACAGCACAGTAGCCAGTGCTGGCTTTCACTTACTGTAGCTGAATGTTAAGCAGCATTGCAAAATGTTAAATTGCAAGATAACTGAATGGTTTTTTTAAGTCTTTGTATTGGGTTTCCATGGCAAGATTTTGGAAGTGGGAAGGCTTTAGGGTTGGCTTCTGTGAGAAGTTATTAGAAACTTCCTATATGTCCAATGGAGCCAATGCCAAGCAGCTCCAGGATGGACCTGCAACTGGCCAAGGCTGAGCTCACCGGTGACAGTGGCAGCACCTCTGAGGTAATGCATTTAAGACGGAGAAAAAACCTGTGCAGCTATGGATGGAGCCTGAAGGAGACTGTGACCCTGTGAGACACTTATGCTGGAGCAGCCTTCTGACAGGAGTTGTCTCCTCGGGGGGGACCCACACTGGAGCAGCCTATTCCTGAAGAACTGCACTCCATGGAAGGGGTCCATGCTGGAGCAGTTCATGAATAACTGTAGGCTGTGGGAAGGACCNTGCAACTGGCCAAGGCTGAGCCCACCGGTGACAGTGGCAGCACCTCTGAGGTAATGCATTTAAGACGGAGAAAAAACCTGTGCAGCTATGGATGGAGCCTGAAGGAGACTGTGACCCTGTGAGACACTTATGCTGGAGCAGCCTTCTGACAGGAGTTGTGTCCTCGGGGGGGACCCACACTGGAGCAGCCTATTCCTGAAGAACTGCACTCCATGGAAGGGGTCCATGCTGGAGCAGTTCATGAATAACTGTAGGCTGTGGGAAGGACCCACTTTGGAGAAGTTCATGGAGGACTGTCTGCCATGGGAGTGATCCCACATTGGCACAGAGAAAGAGTTTGAGGGATCCTCCCCCTGAGGAAGAAACAGCAGCAAAGACAATGTGTGGTGAACTGACTGCAGCTCCCATTCCCTGCGGGAGATTGAGAGTTAACAATACTTCTCACCTCCCTCTAGACACTCCAATAGGAAAACACTAATTTACTAATAACCTCATCACAGCTGTCTCGCTTTCCATTTTCACTGTTTCAGACAGGAACATATATGCTGGCACCATGCGTCGTTGATAGAAAAGTATTTGGGATTTCTTTCAGCAAAGATTCTGCTCACAAAACTTTATACAAGAGAGGGAGAAAACTTGCGTTCTTTAGGGCATGAAACCCATATAACAGAATTGCATAGCTTTTTCATATGATTTTGTTAATAATATTCCAGTGCTTTGTGGCTGGGTTCCTAACTACAGATATCTATAGCCTGACTTCTGAAAAACAGAATATTACTTTAGTTCTCTTAACACTGTCAGTAGCAATATGTAATGAGAGGATGTGTTTATACCCTTGGACTGAATTTCTCACAGGCATTCTAGTCCACAGCTATCCATTCTGCCTATGTGTTGATCTATCTGCAAGGAAAAGTCTGGAGGCAGGCAGATGGTTTCAAAGCAACCGCAAGTGGTCACAGCTGACGAGATTCCAGTTGGGATTCCAGTTTCCCTGCCTGCTGCCCCCATGTACTCTGCCCCCTCCTTGCCCCGTGCCACCAAGCACAAGGCACCATAACTGTGCCCGATGCTGTGACATGCGGGGCTGGAGTGAGCAGCTCTCACCTTCTCACTTCCACTGTAACAGCAGCAAAGGTGGTGAGGATGAGCATTGTTTTCCCACAAGTAATGGTCTGTTCGCATGAATCTCTCCCAGGCCTGGTACACACAGATCAGGAAACCATTTCACTTAGAAATTAAACTCCAGTGTGGAATATCTTTGTTCCCATGAAACAAATCTTCAGTCTTGAGTAGCTCACCATATTTACCCTTGCTACTAAGCTGGTCCCTGTCCTTTATTTGGTCTATGACCAAATCAGATCATCCATCCTGTCTATATTAGTTTCCAAGACATAGAAGACAGACTGTTTCTTCCCAAGCCCAGTCTGTGGCCATGGCAGTGACACTTTTCCTCCAGTCCAGGATAAGTCAAAGCTAAGCTGCCTGACCTAGCCAGCATTATGGCATTGCTCTGCAAGCAAGCTGGTGCAGGTACACTTGCTGTTGGTGAGGGGAGCAAAGCTGAAGGGCAGACAATGTCATCTTTAGAGAGGGGACATGCTCTGCACACACTTGCTTATGGAGGGTATATGGACAGCCAGTGGCCAGAGCTGAGTGCCTGGGATTAGGAAGACTCTCCAAAGGACTACCCCCTCTCCCAGTCTCTTCCACAGATGCATTTTAGCTGTTCTCCCTTCATCCACCCAGCAGTAAAGCAAGCACTGTGAAGGGGTTCTACACTCTAGTAGTCACACTTGCAGCTCCTCAGACCCATACTGCAAATCTAGTCCTCATCTATCAGCCATGTAAATAGGCAAATTTCAAGCCTTGGTAGCTGCAGGCTGTGGTCAACAGCCTGTAGTAGTCATAACACTCCAGACTAGATCACAGTTTTGTCCGGTTTCAATGTGGCATTTGGAAGAAGTACTATAATCAGAACACACCACCACTTCACTAATCACAAATGCCCATTTTGCTTTCCAAGGACTCATGAAGGAGCCATGGGTTCTCTAACCACATCTCTAGATTTAGGTCAAGCATTAAGACAGACAGACAGACAGTAAGGTAGTATCATTAACATGGTGCCTTCAGGGAGACAGCTGTATCTGCCAGGAAACCAGGTGTTGCAGCCTGGGGCCAGAGATCTTTTCCAGGCAATTCTCCTGGATCAAGGCCTGCAGAGAAATGAGCCCAGCCTCAACAAAGGAATGTGAGTAGTGATCTGGCGGGAGCCTGACTTCTAATGTAGAGTCTGCCCTCTTCTCTTTTCCAACATGTTGGGAAGCAGAGGAGAGTGAAGATTTGTTCCTGGGAGACTTCTTTGTGGCTGCAAGTACATGCTCAAAATGACAGGGTGAAGAAATGAAAAATGGGACATAAAAAATATGAACATCAGCACTAAGTTTCTGTGCCTGATTTTTGCCCATTCCTGTTGAACTGCCCAAATCAGAGAAGATGTGTTACAGCATGTTCGCAGGTTCTGTAGCACCCAGCTGCCACAGCCATGCAGCAGTTTCTATCAGCCATGCAAACCCAGAGGATGGGGAGGAACACAGCATTTCGACCTGTTAAGATCTGAGAAAGTAACAGGACACACTAAGTATATGTTCTGGAAAACACAGGCCTGATTTCCAGAGGGAATAATATTTCCAGGCGAAGATGGACAGGGAAGGATAATGAGATTTTTGCCTTTGGGGTACAGGTACCTAAAAAAGAACAGTAAAAAGCAGTGGTCCCTGTGAACAGGGCTATTCCCCCAAGAGGGAGAGATGCATCTTCTCTGTGATGTAAAAGACAGAGGTTTTTCTTTTGCTGCCCTATAGCAGAGTTGCCATAGAGCAACTGTTTCGCTGAATTGAAAATATCTGCTCTTTGGTTTTGTATGAGAGTCAGGTCCTGACAGAAGGAGAGGATGCTTTCCTCCTCTTGAGGTTTTGTGCACATTGTGGGCTGTGTTAGATGTGGCAGGGCAAGTGATCTCACGAGTGCATTTTGGTTTCCCTATTTTAAAACTGCAAAGAAGAGATGAGTCCATCCTTGACTGGAAGTTTTGGCCAAATATTTCTTAAACTGTGTTTTCAGAACTGCAAAATACCTTAGGACTGTTCCAAAATCAAAACACTTCAGTGTCTGTCCACTCATTGTCTGAACTAAGTGGCCAATAAAGTTGTGGCAATAGCTAAAGAAAAATATACAGGTGCTGACATTTATATGCAGAAGGGAAAACATTCTTTATGAGTCTAATGGTATGCATTTGGTTCTGCTGTTTGTGCACTCAGAAACAAACAAACCAAAAAAGTGAAAACATAATGGTGGTTGTTCCTGATGCAGAGGTATGAGCGGTCAAGTACATGGTCATATCAGTGGCAATGCCTCATTACCTAGTGGAGTTCCACCCAGGGATGGCTCTCCAGAGCTGCTGACTGTGTAGAGTAGGCATAAGCAGGTTATCAGGTGGCATAACCTGCATTAATTCTGTTTGATATTGAGGAAAAGGTAAGTATTGGTGAGTTAGGAGCAGGCATCATGTGGCCTTCCAGTCACAGGTCTCGTGAGACTTGCTGTCAGTCGTGGGTGCACTAGGCAGCATGGTCCTGCAGATGGCCTAACAGTCCAGTGAAGGCTGAAATTATATATTGATCATATTTCCCACATTACATTTTAATCTGATTATTACGTTTAAAATGCCTACTTTACATATCTTGGACTGCTAGATCACTGAAGCCAAACAGTAAACTTTTAAGCGACAACAGAATAATTTTAAGAATGCAGTAAGAAACAAATGAAATTACAGCAGGGCTTCTGCTGTGACTGTAATTCAATTTCTCACTGAGCATGATCAGCCCTTCCTCTCTTTACGAGGAGTGTGATAGACAGGACCTGCCCTTTGCTCTGTGAACAGATGTAGGGCTGGTGGAGCAAATTGTTTCTGGTGATGACTGCTTTGGCTCACCAAAAATACTAGAATTCAGAAACCTTCTAATTACATAAATGGTGAATTGTAGCCCTGGCAGTCATTCTTCCATTGTTAGAGAGGGTGTCCGTGTCACCACCTCTTGCTAATTCCCTGCATTATACAGTACATGTAGATGAAGGCAGCAAAGTACTTTCCTTACCTTAAGCCATGAAAAAACTAAAAGTACAACAATTTAAATCCCTTGGTGCTGGAGGGAGAGGTAAAGGCAGTGGAAGGGCTAAAGGTGGGCAAGAGGTGGGTAAGAGGTGGGCAGTCAAGCTGTCTCTTCTCAGTCTCAAAACTCATTCACTTGTAAATCAGATGACCTTTGTGCTACTTTTCCATTTACTTTTCATGGAGAGATTCAGAAAACCCAGTAGCCTAAAGCAAAAGCTTAGCAAGCCAGGCTGCAAGTCAAGGCTTGCTTATTATGACCTTTACTCAGGAAGACTGTCTTCACTTTCTGAAATGGTTTTCTTTTACCCGTTGTCAGAGACTGAAATGTTATGTTTCAAGGCTTAAACATTGTTATGAAGGACCTTTTGCCCATGATGACAAAACTGTATAAAGAATCTGTGACCATCAAAGCCCTCCCCACCCTGAAGATGCCTCCTAAAGGGAACTTTGGGCTGTGACTTAAGCCACCTAAGGGAACTTGAGATAAGATAAAGGTGACACTATTATTCAATCATCTCAGGTCTAGGAAAAAGCAAACAAGGCTGAGGGAGAAGCATGCATCCACAAGAAAGCCAAACCCAGCAGCTGTCCTGAAAATCATCCCTGTCTGGTTTCCATGGGGTGGAAGAAGCCATAGCCCTCAGTCTCTCTGCTGAGGCCAGGTTTGTACAGACTCCCCCCAACCAAGGCAGGAGGAGGAGAGTTTTGGATGTGTGGCATAACCTCAGGTCAGAGACAGTGAACACCCATCCTCCCTTACACAAACTGGCTCAGTTGTAAAACTCCCCACCCCAGGAAGGCCACATCCATGGGACATTCACGTGAGAAGCAGCTGAGAGGGTGTCATAATCCATCAAAGACCCCCCAAAGTGCTCCCCAGACTTATTCCTGAGGCCTTGCATGAGAGCACTGCATGTGATGCAAAGAGACTCAACAGCTACAGACTCTGTTACAAGAGACAGCGTCAAACTTGCCCCCCCCCCCGCTCCCCTACAGGGGAATGTTACCTGGGCATTCCCACCTGGCTAAAATGTATATTAATCCATCAGACTCTATGTTTTTGGCGGGGACCCTCACCACCAAGAAGACTGGATGGAGAGGATCAACGGGACATTGTTGGGATCCATGGAGCGGTGATATTTTCTACTTAATCTGTCTCTGTCACTCTCTTTCTGTCCCCCCACCTTTTTTCTCTTTCTTTCTCCCTGTCTCTCTGTCTCTCTTTCATTTACTTTTAAATAAAATCCATACTATTGACTTTGGCATATAATCTTATTTGCACCTTAATTCAGGTAGAGGCACTTCTAATAATTTTAAGAACCGGATCATAATGCCCATGCAGTAGGTATTTTCCAGCCCATGGGGAAAATGCAAAACTTGTCACAAAAAGCATAAAATTCATGAACAGTAATTGAAAGGATGCAGTTTACAATAGGCTGCATCTTGGTGCCTGAACTTGGCAGGAAAATTTACTTCTGTTAAGTAGTAGCTTCTGGTACATGAAACACTTGATTATATCATTTTCTGGACTTAATTGAAATTGAGTCAAGTTGTAGAGGGCAGCATGATATAAAATGTGACAGGCATTGTACATGGAAACCTTCATTGTAAATGCCATGAATGGGATGATGCAAAAAGATGTAAGGTAAACACAGAAATTGCTAGAAAGGTTCTATAAGGGAAAACTGAGTGATAGGATGAAAAAAGGAGGCCAGCTGCAGATGGATGCAGAGCTAGCTGCATTTAGTCTATGCTAGAGGGAAGACAAAGCTCAAGGAGGTCAAGCTGCAGCAAAGCCACCATAGTCAGGATGGGAGATTATGAGCACCTATAAATAAGTTATGATCTAAGAACTGCCTAATAGGATGTGAAGGGTGAAGTGAGAGCTTGATTCCAATTCAGTTGGAAAACTTTAAGATTGCAGTAATAATTCCAGCACCCACTTCAGAACTGAAGTTCAATGGAGCAATACATTATTAATTTCCCTCCTTTTCTGTACGTCTTCTTTCCCCAGCGTGCTACCACTATCTGCGAGTTCACTTTTGATGCACCCTTCTGTTTCAGCAATGATTCTTTTGTTTTCATCATCTTTCCTCCTCCCAGGCTCTTTTTTTCTTCTGCTTTTTTCTAGCTCCCTGCCATTAATTTCCATCTATTTCCCCTCTTACCTTGTTTAGTCCCATGTCCCTCTTTATCAGCTCAGACCTAGTAAATGCTTGCAGATAAAAAACATATGTTAGATTCATCACTGACTGCTGTTTTTAAATGCAACTCCTGATTTCAGCAGCCAGAAGCCTTTCATTGGCATCATGCTAGAATAATGACACAGGTGGGGAAAGGGAATTGGACTCCTATATTTACAGTTGTTAAAATTACAGACTCAGTGTTATGACCTGTCCCTGAAGGTGGGGGTAACTGAAATTCTTTTTAATAGATTCCCTTGGGGTGGATTAGAGTGAAACAATATTGAATGATCAGTGTTTAAATATATATATATATATGTGTAGGGTTTATTTTAGAACAATTTGGTTGCAGTAGAAAAGAGATATGTAGCCACTTTGGTTATTATTCTCTATAGTAATATAACAATATAAAAGTATAAAGGTATCACTTAAGAAAATATATAAGGAAAAGAAAGAAAAAGAAAGGATAGGAGTAGATAGTGGAGAGGAAAGATATCACCACCTGTGGATCCAGAAATGAGACTTGATCATTTCAATTTTGATGTCTGTTGGTTGAAGTGGTCATTACAGTCTTGATCCATCGGGGTGGGGGGGGGGGCCCACGAAACATTGACTTCAATGGGTTAATATAAATTCAGGTTTATGTGGGAAGGCCTACGTACCTCCCCTGAGGGGGCAGTTTTACACTGCTTGATGTAACCCTGTCGATCTGTTGCAACACTGTGGATCATGCACAGTCCTCTGGTAGAAGGCCTCAGAAATGTGTCTGGGGGCACTATGTGGGCCTTTGATGGTACCTGACACCTTCTAAGACATGACAGCTGTCTCTCACACCAGCCAGCATAGTTGAGCCAGTTATGCCCCATCAGAAGAGATGAATACCTTCAGGCCTACATGTGAATGTCCTGGTACTTCCCTGGAGGAGGGGGAGGTTTTACAACTAAGACAGTTGTGTAAGGGAGGAAATAGGATTGATAAAAAGCATTATCCCACCTAGTAGCATCTGTTTCTTACTGGCCCCCTCCCTTATGTGGCTCAAAACCCAGCTTGTGACTAAACAAAGGTCTGTTTGTCATGGTCATCTTCTGGTGATGAGTGCTCACCCCCTCTGTCTTATGCAGATGGGAGATTTCACCACCACACAGAAAAACCTCTCCTCCCGCCCTTTGGTTGGAGGTGCAAATCTGGCCTCACCAAAACACTCTGTTGCTTTTGCAAATGGCTGATCGTTTGAGTCATTAACCATTAACATTTCAGTCTCCCAGTACATAAGGCTCAAAAAGAGTTGAGACTCTGCAGATAGTTCCGCATCATGCCCTTACACACGCAGAGTTGTTTCCCCTCCCTGCTACACCTCCAGCATTTGAGGTCAAGGTGCTCGAGGAAAGCTGCAGCTCAAGGTGGGGAGGACATTTATGAGACCAAGAAACATCTCTTTTAGAGCGACTGACTGCTTCCCACAACACATCAAGATGCGGCACCGCAGTAGAATCTGGGGGTAAATCAGGACACCCTTGACTGTGAGCAAGGCTACCAAACATCTGGGGTTTGCACAGACTTGACTTTTTTCCAGCCCCCAAAATCTTTCTGGGTGAACAGCTAACACATTAAAGCCCTTTGATGACAAAATCGCTGTCCCTACTGTACTTTGTTGTCACAAAGTGATGTTGGGCTAATGCTTCTCTTAGTGCTCTTACACAACAAAAAGATCATATCCTCTGCATTTGGCAGCACAGATCCTAATCCTGACTCTAAAGACTGCGTATCAAAATTTTCCTTTGGCCAAAAGACCAAGTGGTTAACAAAACCATAACAATAACAGTCCGGGGGTAAACAATGAGTGGGTGTTTCCAGTGTCCCAAGGATAACCACAGTCTAGTATTTGGATTATCCAACAGCATCAGGCAGTGCCACAACTGATGGCCCTGGTGCAGGGACAACCCTCAAACTCCTCTAAAACTAAATGCAGATTGGTAGTCAAAGACTGGTCAGCCTGATCTAACATTTTCATGGATGGTCCAAGTTATAAAAGCATTTGAACCACTGTACATGCTCTGCACAGTCACAGAACTCCTATGAACATCAAGGAAGGATGAGACAGGAAGGATGAGACAGCCACATTGAACATGGAGTCTGCCTATGAGACAGTGACTATCTTTTTCTGGCACAAAGGGTCACACAGTGACAAGGGGTTGCTACATAGCTGGAGACTATGCATCCATGTGGAGGGAAAACTCTTGTAAATCTAAAATACAGACAACAAAATGCATTGGTTTATTTGTTTTCTTTGGTGGGGTGTTTTTTTGCTTGGTTGTTTTTTTAGTTACTGACATAATTTTTCTGTTTGCATTGCAAGCTAGTTTCTTGGAATTTTTTAGTACCATGAGAGTAAAACAACATGTGCCAATACACGTCTTTACACAGTAAGTACTGCAATCAATGTAATTCCTACTAATTGCTTCCTCTGGAAAAAGGGGGTATTTCTTCCTCTCCCTTTGGTATGGGCATTTCTGCCAATTGTTAACATTTTTTTAAAACATCTGTCTTTTGAGTAGTATGCTCTCCTAGACATGACGCTGCCAAAACAATATGCTTAAATTAGACACACTATTTTCAAACCCGGCTACTTAAAACTTAATTGTATAAATAAAACTGTAGTCAGTGAAACTTCTCACTAGTTTGTCTGTTAGCATCAGTAATGTTAAGTATCAGTTCTTTAGAAAATTAAGGCTCCAATAAAATCATCTGCCACTAATTAAAAATGGTTGTTTTAATGATTTATTTTGATATCTGAATGTTGAAAGCAATGTAAATGAGACATCTGCAGAACTAATATTCAGTACATCATGAACACTCAACTGCTGTCCATCAGTTTATTAATAATTATGACATGCGTAGTTAGAATTAAAAATTTAGATTTGCTTCTTTGCTTTGATAAATTGATTTATAAAAGGCCTGCAACATAGTATCAGTGTAAAAACCTCTTTTGCCCTGAGCTCAGAAAGATTTTTTTAAACTCCTGAGAGCTTTTGTTGGTTAACTGTTAGAGCATGTGGGAAGACAGGACCAAATGTGCAATTTTGGAGAATACAGCTGCCATTAGTTAAGCATAGAACATGAATTAGAGTGTCTGTACTGCTGAAAATGTTCAGAGCCTTTAAAAAAAAAGTCTCAATTTTATATCAGCCAATTTAAATGCGTTTGTTCTGAGAGTTTTTTTTCAATTTGTCATGACAAGAAGCCAAGATTTTTTATGGTCTTTCATATAGAAAAAGCATTGGGGTATGTTAAATACTGTATGTGTGTGTGTGTGTGTGTGTGTGTGTGTGTGTGTGTATAATATATATATATAATATATATAAATATACACACACATATATTCCATATAAAAGCTATCTTCAGGATACATAGAGACTGCAAAACCAGCCGAAGTTAAATGTGTCAGCACAACCTCTTGCATATTCATTACATGCAGTTTTTTTGAACATATTCTTTCACACTACTGTCTATGGAGTACTTTAAACCTGTTTTCACTAGAAAAACCTTCCTGTTCTATAAGAACCATAGCAGCGCACCATCCTAAAATAAATTTTTGACAGCCCTACAGGCTGAGTGTGCTATTGCATTCTTGGTTCTTAGTTGCCTACTCTTTGCTGGGAGCTGTTGCCATCCCCATTTTGCAGGTAGGAAAATCAGAGGGATACTTCCCTTTTACACTTGTTGTCAGCATGGCCAGTGGATTCATTCCACCCAGGTCTCTGGTTTCAGTTCACCCAGATGGCCCAGGAGTGGTGGCATGATTATTCTCATTCAAAAAGCTGTGGATGGGGACAAGCTTACAATGAGCAGCTTGGGTACAATAAATATCTCCAGTCAGTACAACCAGCTTGGACAAGGAGGGGTGTCCCCAGCCTCACTTACACCAGCAAAATAGTATTTTTGCTGACATGGCTGTTACCAATTCCCAGGACAGAATTAAGGCATGTAGCACTTGTTCATCTGCTTTCTTTCTTACCTTTTTTACCTTTATCTCTCAGTGGTGTCTCTGCCTGTAGAAACCAAAAAATGACAGTGAAATACCAAGAGATTTTAGACCTAGACCTGACATTACATCTTTGCCTTGAACAGCATCCAAAACTTTGAAACTGATTACCATATGGATCACAGGTCTTCATGTAATAATCAAGATGAAAAAAGCAGTGATTAAGACATGGATCACAGGTCTGCCTAGAAAATCCTTTTAAAAAACAGAAATCAACTCCTGAGGCAAACTTAATGATTTGCCTTTGGAGTAAAGTAAATCTAGTACTTGCTCACCCGAAGTTCCAGCTTTGATGTGGTGGTTTTTCAGTTCCCTCTCATTATTGACTCCCATGACTACCTCTGTAAAGATATGGCCTGCATAGGCCCATGGTGTAAGCAGCATCCCAGAAACACTAAAGTTCCCATGTCTGAAGTTCTCTTAGAAAAATTCTTGGGTCCTGGTTAATCTTAGAATCAAAAAATTACAACTTGGAATAATTTTTTTGCTTCAGTGACTTGAGAGACTAGCTTTCATAAGAGGAAGGCATGCCACAAATCTTATAATATTTCTAATGTTAGTGTTCTTTACAGTCAATAAGTTCACCTTCTACAATTCTCAGTCATTACAGTCCCCTCTTCCTAAAGAATTATTGAAATTAGACAATATGGTTCTGTAGTTTGATAGCTACATTGAGAAGGTAGACAATTTTTTATTTCAGATGTACATGAAATACTTGAAATAAATCTTTAGTTCTTCTCTCCTAACCTTGACTGTAGAACAAAAAAAAGTATTACAAGCTACTTCTAAGTGACCTGTTATAATAATTTTCAGCTTGGCTAGTTTTGGTTGCTCATCTTGAATGTATATTTTCACTGTTCTAATAGACACCATATCCACTGGGAATGAAAGCTTTTCTTCAAATAAGACAAAAAGTCTCATTCAGATTTTCTACAAATTCCCCGACTACCACAAGAAGTCCTTTCCTCTTGGAAAGTAAATTAGGAGTGCCAGCTCTCCCGATCCATCCTACCAGCCTTTCAATCATTTCTGTGAGAGAGAGAAATTTGATCTCTACAGTGTATTAACTTTTTGTTCCTTCTTTGAACTTGGCCAACAAACTGGGTCAATTAACATAAATGGCAAAAGAGGCTGGACATCTGGGGAATGACATCAAATTCATTTTCCATAAACTTAGAAGTAACCAGATGGCAAATGATTCAAAGGCCTATCTTCAAGGACCAGCTGTATAGTCCAGTTACAAGTACGGTGTTAGAAGTCAGCCTTTACAGTAAGAAATTACACCTACAACTTTGGCAATGACCTTGTATTAAAAAAAAAAAAAAGTTAAAATAAGAATTGTCACACTAGAGGAAATTTATAAGGAGCTTATCTGTAAATGAGGTACAGGCTATCAACAGTTAATTATATAAAGATAGCACTTAACAAGAAACAGGGTACACATCTTACCTATGCAGGCTGTATATTCAAAACAGATTAATGTTAATTAAATGGTCCGTCAAGCGGGAGTGTGCAAAATCAATGAGCACTGACAGCAGCATAATAGAGATAAATCTAAGACACTGTCAACTCTAGAAGGAAAAGTTTAGACATTACACATAAGCTGTGGCATCCAAATTTTGACTGGGACCTCCTCACAGATTCAGTGTTTACTTTGGGTGGGTTTTAGGGTCAGCTCACAGTATATGGGGAGACCAGCTTTCAATGTTAGAGGCTTTTGGACTGAGACAAAAACAAGTCATCTCTACCAGTCTCACATATTTAGGCTGAATTCCCCTCACTCCATGGAAGGTAGATGAAGCATGACTTTTAGAAAGAGATCTAAATCTCATGCAAAAGCTTTCTGCTGAACATTTACACTAAAGTCAAAGTGACATTTGACTAAGCAACATCCATCACTTGGTAATTCATTTCAGCTCTCTTTGCAGAATATGCAAATTTAATTAGCACAGTTTTTATGGCATAGCATTGTTCCTAAAAAAGGGATTTTGGTCCTTCTGGAACTTCCCCTTCCTGGTCTTTGTATTAGAAATACACTAAAATGACTTCCAGTTCTGAAACAAAGCAAAGTTTTAAATCAAAATGTCATGGAATGTTAACTCCATACTTCATGAAATGCAAGTATTTTACTTGTTTCAATTTAATATCAGCCTGACCTAGATGTATTATCTAACAACCTCATCTCTTTTTCCTCAGAAGACCTTCTTGACAGCAAGATGTCAAAACAAAAAGGCAACAAAGTACAGCTGATAAGCCTCTTCCTATCCAACATCTTTCTGTAGCAACCCTGTGCCAAGCAGAGCACTGTGGCATAAAGAGAGACCAGAGCATCCCTTGATCATATGCTGAGATAGCTACAGGACAGAATAGAGAGAAATACATTAGCTATCCTTAACATGTATTTTTAGTTTCTTTTCTTCCCTTGACACTTTCCAGCCAAGAAATCACTTTGGAGAACTGTAGGAACACAAACATCACTGAAAGACATTTCTCTGTCTGCTCCTTAATTCAGGTTCAGAAACTTTCCACTTGGATTGAATGAATGACTACCATGAGAGCATCACACAGATATTTTTCTCTTCAAACATTACAAGTACTAAAATGAACTTTGCCTGGTTTCTGCAGTTTGTAAGTCACTTCTGTTGTACTTCTCTAGAAAGGTGCAAGCTCCCCTGAAACTTCTAAGACCAGCTCATTTGTGTATCATCCCTCTACTGTTGATTATCTGGTGCTTAAAAAAGGATGAGCTCACCCAACATCTTTTCCCGAGGGCACGTATGATATCTTCTTCCTCTAACCAATCATTTGTTTTCACAGAGTGCAATTATCTCTGAGGGCTGATTTCTGCAAGGACAATGAGCTTAAAGGTCATTAAGAAGGGTACCCACATCTGTATATGCTTGCACAAAGGCAGTATGATTTCATTTCCATAATAAGTCATAAACCAAAGTGCTTTTTAGATATTGGTTCATCTATGGAGTTTCCCACAGTCAAAATTCATGAGAAACATTAGCCAGCTATTGTCAATTGACTACTCTGGTCAAATAAAATACCAAATAAAAGAGTAAAAAAAAAATTCTCAAGAAACCCAACTAAATAAAATAATAGCTTAGTAAAGGAGGAGTTATGGAGGTACATTCATGAAGAGGAATAAGAAACAAGTAGTAGCACATCCTAGACAAAAGGCTAAGAAAAGAGCATTTGAGTCATTCAACCTCATCAACTCCCATCCTGCTCTACTACTCTGTGCTAGTGCAACCTCACTTCAAGTCCTGTATGCAGTTTTGGGTGCCCTAATTTAAGAAGGATATAAAGCTCTTGGAGAGCCCCCAAAGGAGGGCAACCAAGATGGTGAAGGGCCTTGAGGAGAAGCCATATGAGGAATGTCTGAAGTCATTTGGTCTGTTCAGCCTGGAGAAGAGGAGACTGAGGGGAGACCTCACAGTGGTCTACAGCTTCCTCCTGAGGTGAAGTGGAGGGGTTCCTTCTATTTGGTGACCAAGAATACAACCCCAGGAAATGGCCTGAAGTTGTGTCAGGGGAGATTGGATATTAGGAAAATATTCTTCATCCAGAGGGTGGCTGGGCACTGGAACAGGCTCCCCAGGGAAGCGATCAGACAAGAGTTCAAGAAGCATTTGGAAAATACAGTCAGGTGCATGGTGTGATTCTTAAGGGATAGTGCTCTGCAAGGCCAGGAGTTGGACTTCAGTGATCGTTGTAGGTCCCTTCCAACTCAGCTTATTCTATAATTCTGTGAACTCCACTGTACATGACAAGATATTCACATAAAAGCCTGATCTGCTTTATGTACCAAACATTTCCTGGTGCCACTTACGTTGTTTGGGAACTCGTCTTTCTTTTATTTGTCTTTGACAGCATCTTTTCTTCATTTTAGGGATCGATTGAGACACCCACGAACATTCACTCAAATGTTTCCTAAGCTCAAATATTTTGGTCTTACTTTTGTTCCATGAACAGACTGAATACCAAAACATCCTGAGAAATTGAAATATTTTGGTAAAAAAAACAGAAAAGTTTTTTTTTTCTCCAAATCCAAAAGAATCATTTCAGCATTTTTATATCAGCATATTTAATTTTCTTGCATAAAACCAACGGAAGAAATGTCGATTGAAGACCACATGAAGATGCAGCAGTCTGTGAGGTTGAAGTGCCTCGTGGGACCTGTCATTCTAGAGCCCTCCCTCCTGCCTAAGAGTTAGGCAGCTTTCTCTGTAGTGCATGATTGCCATGACAGTATGCCAAAATGCATCATGAGAGAAATGTATAGGCAAGAAGATCAGATCATGGAGTAAGGGAGGGCCACAGAACATTTGCACAAATGTGTGAAACCATCCATAACACATAAAGATTGAACTGATTTCAGAGAGAGAGTTTTAGTGCAGTTCAAAAGATTTTAATTTGGATTGTATGTATTCAAGAGGAGGTCTTTAGTTTTCTCATTGAAATAAAAATAATAATAATTTTTAAAATACTGTATTAAAGAAGTTATAATCATAGCTTCATGATTTTAAGTAGAAATTTTTGAGTGAGAAACAGGTTTAAGTGAGTCCAAAGGAGAGCCACAAAGATGATCAGAGCGTTGGAGCAGCTCTCCTGTGAAGACAGGCTCAGGGAGTTGGAGTTGTTCAGCCTGAAGAAGAGCAGGGTCAACCTTAGAGCAGCCTTCCAGTGCCTAGAGGAAACTTCAAGAGAGCTGGAGAGGGACTTTTTATAAGGGCATGTGATTCATCACTGTTTGACCCATAAGAAAGTAAATGTAAAGTAAATATCTATAGGAAGTTAGCTATCACTACCAGCCAAAATGTTGGCAACCTAGGCCCATTCTGGGGTGATTTCCAATGACACTGACCCCACACAAAACTCTTAGTTTCCTTTGGAGGTAGGTTTTGTTCTCAGAAATGTTGACTGTCATCTGGTATGGTATAACTTTCTAATCTCTTTCTGAACCAGTTTGAAAGTATTAATAATGCCCCGTAATTTTAAGAAATAATTCTTCTTTCTAAAAGGTAAGAAGATTCAGATGTCAGCCTTTAGGGACCTTTGAAAACATTATTATATTCAGGAAAACTATCCATAATCTTGCACAGAGAGAAAAAGTCTTAGAAGGGATTAGAAAATAGCAGTGTTCTTTGCCAGTAAGTACATAATTCATTCAATTTAGTTACTGCTAATCTTTTTTCTTTACTTTTTTAGAACTGACCTAATGTGTCAAATTTACATACATTTCAATAGAAACACATTTTCTAGTCATACAGAAAAGATTAGCTATATATAGCATGGTCCTTAAGAGCTCCAAACTGCTTTTAAATCCTACAAAGCAATAGTTTATATCTGTGCTAAGTGATCTTTTTATATAATTGCTAATAAGAACATTAGCACTCTTCCCATACTAAAAGTATCGATTAATCTCATATATTAGACATAACCTGGCGTTAATGCATCATTAGATCAACAGCATTGATTTCAGAAAGTTTTTATTATGTGTATACATTTTAGAAAGATCAGACTATAATAAATTTTGGTTTGTAAGTGTCCTTTTGCATATGCTTATCATTATTGAGCTTTGTAAATGACCCATTCCCCAGTCACACCAGGGGAATTATGGTAAACCAACTGATCACACTGAAGGAAGTGTAATCTATTAGTCTCTGCAGCAACCACTGTACAAAATACCTGCCTAAAAATTTAAAAAAAACCAGTGAAGAAAAGACTTAATGAAAGAACAACCCAAAACTAGAAGAGAAATTGGCTGGATTGCCATGTGATTAAAAGCTTGGGTTTACAGTTGGAAAACCTAGAGTTAATTCTTGTATTTACCAATTCACTTCATGTTTCTAAGTCATAACTTTGCATTTGTCAGATGAAATGAAAGTACTTTTCTATTTAAGCAGCTAATATGTTGGAAAGGGACTGTTTCTCCCTGTGTTTCTGTATGGTTCCTACACAACAGCATTCTGGTGTGACTGGAAACCGGGAACCATAGTGGCACATATTAAAACCCCCACAGAAATATTTATACAGGCTTTAAGATTTCAGAGCAGGTAGGGGGTAGGGGTTCTCCATGGCAAAATGAAAATTACCTAGCTAAACAATCATAAGAAACAACATTTAAGGTCACAGGATGAGGTACAAGGAAGTTTTGGAATCAATGTGCAGGTACCATTTTTAAGCTAGTCATCCTGACTGTTTGGTTTTTCATTTTGGACTGAATGTGCACCTTCTAGTCACACAGAGAGGAAAGGATCAGCTGTGTAAAGGAAGTTCAAGAGCTGGAAATTACTTCAAATCTCACCAGGCAGAAAGAAACATTTTCTGTTTGTTTTTTTTTCCCCATATGCTTTGTTTCCTTGGGTGGATTTCAGGAGGGAGGAATAAGGATGAAACATCCCATGACTACTGACCTTGTGAGAATGGGTGATGTATGTCATTTCCCAATTCTGTGGGAATTCATCAAGCCCCTTCTCTACCACTTAAAAATTGTTATGCACATCCTATTTTTAGTTCACACAGTATTTGTTTGTGTATCTTTTTTCCTGTCTCTTCTTCCCACCAGACTGAAGGCAAGCACTGTGGGAAATTCAACTCTTGTTTGATACATATTAGTTTTGTTTTTGTATTTTAAGTAGCAACAAATCTTCCACATTAAAAGAGTAGAGTGAACCATGACCATAATCTTTTTTTCTGATGGACAAAGCTATAGAATATCCTTGAATAAGCAACCACTTAAAACCATGTAGATCTATCAAAGTGGTTCAGATTTATTAAAAGTAATAAAGGTAGTAGACCACCTGTAGCATTCATTGGTTGTTTGCCCTCATCATTCAAACAATAACAAAGAAATAATGGAGGAAAGTAAGCCTGTGGGTTTCAATTTCTAGACTGGATTTTGTCAAGCATGTACTAGTGGCTACCAGTCACATCTTCATCTGTAACACTGAAACCTGGACATTCGTCAGTTCTCCATCACAGGCTATAGTTGGGAAACAAGTCAGCCCTTAGCTTTTTCTGTCACATCAAAGTGAATGGCACACAGAAATCTCTCAGTCAACCATGTATTAAAAGATGGTTTCCAAACTCCTCTCTAAGCTCTCATTTAGTGTGGGAAGAACACAGCCCTGAGACATCTGCATGGCATTTGAGCTGTGTCCTGTGCATCTGGTTCTCCCAGCTGCTGTCTGCCGCCTTCAACCCTACAATCAAAACTGAGACCAACTCTTTCAAGTTCTCTTCGGCTGCATGCACAGGACCTGCTGCTACTCTCCAAAATTTCCTATTGCTATTGCCATTCCCATCCTCCTGCTTTGCTCTGAAAGAGCCCTGGCAGCCAAAGTCCTCCCCAGGAAAAGAGCATCTTCTGCATCACCTTCCCTCAGGACTGCCATGGCACTTTACACTTAGAGATGAACTGCATTCCCCTTTGTAGTAGATAGAGGTAGGATATACTGAACACTGAACTACAGCACACTTAAAAGCAGGTGGAAGAAGCTGTACAGTTTTACACAATTACACCCCTCTGGGCTTGTGCTGCCTTATTTATAGCTTTTTGTACCTTCTTATTCTGTCCTTTTCCAGGTAACAAATCCCAGATAGGCTTGGATAAGTATTTTAAAACTGTATATTCAGCGAACAGTTACAATAGACAGCAAATATTTACAGTTGTCATGGAAAAAAAATCTACTCTATGCCATGCCCTGTCATTTTAAATCTGGTTTAGGCCTGACGGGCTGAGCAACCAAGGTAATTACACTTAAAATACATCTAGCCAGAGTCAAGCAGTTATTCTTTCCTAGACTGCAAAGCCATAAAGAAGATGAGACGCAGCACTGATGGTAGTAAACTCGGTGATCATTTTAAGGCTAAATGTGCTTCCCCCTTTTCCATTTACATGTTTTTGCTCCAGATGGGCCTTAAAAGCTCGGTATAGTTTGCTAACTAATTACTGGCTTAACAGACACCCAGTTACAAACAATGACAATAAAACTCCAGATCCCTCAAAGGTATTTCAATACTCATCCTCTTACCAAGGAGTCATCAGTGATCCCGGGTGCTGGGCTAGCCCTTCCCTGCCCTGACTGGGTGACACACCTCTGCCAGGAGCAGCTGCTTGTGTTGAATGAAGCCAGGTGGAATTTGTCATTAGCTTCCAAAGAGGGACACCAAAATCCTTTCTATGGAAATCTGACAAGGATCAAAGGGAGGCATAGCTCAGCCAAGTTTCTATTTCTGACATCTACTTGAATCTTGCAAGAAAGCAGATTATCCTCATACAGATGTTTAAGCATTCCAGTGTTTATGGAATTTTTTTTGCATACATTTCAGCATGAAAATATGAAACATATATACAACTCTTAAATACTTGGTTGTACAAATGTTTTCCAAAGCTGCATGATAAAATGATGTTACATTAGCTGCCTTCTGGGGCCAAGCCATGTATCTATTTTAAGAGGAGAATTTGAAAGTTTAAAATTAATGGTGAAGGGTTGCATATATCCTCTAGAGAACAAGGTGTTGAAGATGAATATATTTACTTAGCCCACTTGATCTTTGAGAAATAATTAGGCAAATTAACCCCTAACTTGGCTCTGAGCAAGTATGGACCTTTAAGTGTGTCTATCTCTGGCTCCATATCTCAAATTTGAAGTTTACATCAAGTCTACTTCTATTAATAACAGGTCAGAATCATGCAGTCATTCACAAATTAGAAGTTAAATACCTTCTTTTCCCACTAGCCTTAACAGGTAAGTGAAAAGGTGATTGTATATGCAGTCTAACAATATTTATAAAAGGGTGAACTGAACAAACATGTCAAATGAGTTAAAATGAATAGTTATAATGATCTAATCTTCTGTTGGTTAGTGCTCATTTTCAGATCAAATACTGTGTTAACTTTTCTACTTGTTACATTATGCAATTCATAACCTACCTGTTCCTACTCATCATAAGACACTGTATGTATATATTTTTTTATTTATAACACCACTTGTTTTCAGCCATAAAGATAATAATTTTCAGGATTTTTTATTTTCTGCAGTACTGGATAAGTTCTGGATACACTGCAGTTTAGTAATCCCTTAAGTGCTACTTTTCAAGCCAAAGAAGCCATGCAGAAAATTTTCTGAGGCCCTTGACAGAAACGGTTTTGTGTAGGTGGAGGATAAAAAAGAGATTTTAATAGTGAAGTGTGGAGTTGCAGTATAGAGAGACAGGTTAAGGCTTCTCAGGGGCATTAGCAAAATTTAATTTTGCCTCTCCAAGGATGGAGACTCAGGGCTTTGACAATGGGAAGGGGCAGAATCACCATGGGAACCTTATGAAGGTATAGTTTGTTTAGTTTGCTGCTGCCAGAGAGAAGGACTGGGCAGTCCCATGGGACTGGGCTGCCCAAATGTGCCCTCGTCCTCACATCGTAGCTCCACTTCCAGTAGTGACCTTCCCAGTCTTGCCACAGGCAATGTAAGCAGGAGGGGCATGGCCTTCCACAGTCTGTCATCCAAAGCAAACACCAACTCTGCTCCTGCTCACAGCTGGTGATAATCTTTAATTATCAAGCTGTCCCCACGGCAGACAAGTTCCAGTACCTCAGAGCATGGTATCCCCTTTTCAATGGATAAATAAGTATTTTTGGAATCATCACACAAAAAAAATAGAATCATGAATATGCAATGTAGAATGATCCTCCAAAGGATCATCCTTTGTTGCTTGCCAAGAAGAACTTTCAAGTAATAAGGACAGATACTCAATTACTACAAATTACTACATGGTACAGACATTCAAAATTCATTTGAAATTCACAGATCTGTGATAATTTTCATTTTCAAACAAATCACATAGTAGAGTACAGTAGCTGTAATTATTTTGTTTGTGGTGTACACAGATGTCTGGATCAAGTGGGAGCCACATTACACAAAACAACAGGCAGCACCCATCCGGCTACAAGGCACCACTCATACAGACAGTATATAACTACTGGATGAGACCAACAAAAATCAGGGCAAGATGAAGACGGGAAAAGGTGGATGATGAAGTTATGTAACAGCAAGAACATGGTTTAACATCAACTAGTCAGGTGTATATGCTATACAAAAAAGAAGCCATTGGTAGCAGCAAGCTCAGTATGAATGCTACAGCTAGGAAAATAAATATATTTTAGCTGATTTTAGGGCCTTTTCAATTTCCACATTTATTACCAAATTCAATTTCCCTGAATTTGCTCACTCATAGCTATATTTGCTTTCTAAAATAGCTTCACGAGAATGCCTGGTTCTCTGTTTTCAAATGGGCTACAGAACCAATCATGAACAGTTTCAGAAGTGGAGTTAAACAAAGTTTGTTAACTGAGGTATTTGGGCAGCTAACCTGATAAATTAAAAAATAGATGAGTTAGTCCTGCTTACTCAGCTATCGTTAATGATACTCAGATTCCCTTCCCCTTTTTAAGTTTCAACTGACCAGAGATGAGAAGAAATCTGATTTGTCAGGACATCATGAAACTCTATTACCAAGAGTGAGGAACAAATAGCCAAAGCAGAGGAAGAAGCCTTGGGCTGACAACATGTCCAAAACTTCTAAGACCTGAATATGTTTTACTAATAGTTTGGAAACAGAAACAACTGCAGACTGAAAAAAAATTTTTATGATGAATGGCTTGATGGCAGTTATTTACCACATCAACCGGAAAATGTTTATTTCTAACATTTTAAATAAAATATTTATATTTTTGAAATAGGAAAACATTCACACTATATAATTGTCTTCTACTTATGTTGACTGGAAACATCTCTATCTTTGCAACAGAAATAGTTATTAATTAACAACACTAATTTTCTAGACTTGTTCAGACTACACTGTTGATTAAACATTCTCAGGAGCCAGTAAGAATAAGAAATGAGCGTGTTACGACTTGTCAGTTGCACAAACATGACTTTCAGCTACCAGGAAAGTCTTTGAGCTACATAAATACTTACCACATTCCTACAAAACACAAAACACATGGTGAACTGCCTCCACCTAAAGAAAAAAAAAGGGAGCAGAATTGCATGTAACAAGTCATGCTTTTTCACTGCTTAAATTGTAACTTCTTAAAAAACAAGAGGAAAGGCAGAGATATTGCAAAGTGGTTAACAGACATTTGTGCATAGACCTTTCTGCCCACGCATTTATGCAAATACAATCAGCATTTGATTTACGTGAGTGTCACTTTTTCCCTGCATTGTTCTAGTTAATTCCTGCATTACTTTCTAAGAAAAATAACCAATAGGAAAGGAAACGAATAACAGAGGAGACAAAGAGTGTCTAATTAAATAAGGTATCTGCCTTCTTCCTGGTACTCCATTACATCACACTCCCAGAAAATATTTTCAGAAAATCCATTTGTTCCAGATATCGCCTCCTCTCCAGCTAATACACACACAGCTTATCCTGCTTTCGAAACACTTTAGTTTTAATATTTTAACCAGTTCACATTGGAACATTTGTCTGGATCCTTCCACCTAGATTAAAAATGGCAGATATCCAAGCACAAATCCTTGCAGCAGTGTAAAGGGTATTTTTGTTGGGATAGGAGACCTATGCTTTTTTTGTGCTCACCATTTCTTAACCTAAGTCTATGGTTTCTTTTTCTTTGATGCTGCACTGTGTGTATGAAGACAAAGAAGCCTGTAAAAGGTCATTTATACTTCCTCAAACTCAGGTGCACTGGACCATGGAATGTTCCTCTGAGTCATTTCCTCTGCACTGCCCTTAGAAATAGAGCTTCATCTCCTTGTCTGCTTTGTTCTCTTTACTACCAAAAAAAAAAGGTAATTTGTTGGTCTTTAATACAGCACACATCAGACTCCATTGTATTAGAAATTACACAAAAAAGGATAAAAAAAAAAAATCCTTGCTCTAGAAAGCCTGCTGTTCTGAGAGTTAGATATGGTAAGCTGCAACACTAATGGACTAGATCAATAGGGCATTTGCTGTATTTTCCTTTGCTTTGGTCCTTCTGGTAAATAAGGAATAGACTCACTTCACTAGAAGCCAAGCTGTAATCAGGAAGCAGGGAGTAGGGAGTCACAGCTGAGGTAAAACTTTGAAGGCTGTGTGAAAGTCTCTGGAGACCACAGAAAATGCAGAAGTGTATTTGCAGGAATTGCATGCAATTACTGTTAATTAGTCTTCAAATGAAAAAGACTGACACAGATTAAAGACCAGATGATGAACATTCACAAAGATCCATTCAAACCTATAGGTCCCATAAACATGTAGCATTTGGACATGGTAATGGAAGGAGAGAGATGGCTGCCTATTTGTGTCGCTGCTTGCAACTCCAAAACACAAGAAACTGGGTTTCCATTTGCACTGTGACTGATTAAAGAAATTTCAAGCTGCTCTGTAGAACTGTAACACAATACATCAGGTTGCCCACCCCCACATCCTGACAGGGTCAGTGGCACAATTAAATCAAATGACAGCTTTTCTAGCTCATCTGCTCTCCTCTCATTCCATCAAGGCATTTGCCTTCTAGAAACCATTCACGCAGGAACATTTAGTCCTTGCTGCCCAGCACTTTTGCTACTGAAGACATAAATCAGAGGCAGCTATTACACTCAGATCTCACGCTCCAGGGCTCCGGCAGCCCAGCCAGGACAGCAAACCAGATGGCCCCCAGGACATCCCACCCAGCTGACTGCCAGGCTGTCTTCCCATCCTGTCGGATCATCCGCTCCTCCAGTTTCTGTCTCCCACCTTTTATTGCTACCAAATGCAGAGAACTGCTCAGCTGCTATTTCCTTGGAGCATCAGTTATTTCCTTGGAGGGGTTTCTTTTTGGTATTTTGTGGCAGGTCAAAGAGCATGACTATAGAGAGGGCAGGAAACGGGGCATAACCAATCCCCACACGCAGGCAAGGCAAGAAAATGTCTTAGGATCATCCAAAGGAGAAAATAATTAAATTGGACACACTGCTTTTTACTGTGTGCCTCACTAATGCTTTCCTAGGAGGTGATGGGACCTACTTGACTGGCAGCCAGAAGTATGAGTTAATTCTATATCTCTCAACAAAAATCCTTGGAAAATCTTAGTAAAACAAGGAAACCCTGGCCTTTTTTACAGGTTCGTATGTAAAGACTGCCTGGCACAGGCTGTGCAGTGCCTCCACAGTAACTTCATACTGACCCCCACTGTTCACTCACTGCGAATACAGATGTGCCTGGGAGAGCCTGCATCTCCGACACATGCAGAAAAGTTCATGTGCAGCACAGCTGCTTCTTCCCAGAAGGGCTGGCATTCACTTCACAGTGGTATTTCTTAGGATTTGGAACATGTAGGCTGGAATATCTGAGAAATTACAGTTTGCCAGGTTGCTGCTTGCCAGGAAATCTGGGATACCTAAGAAAAGTTTTCAGATAACTTAACTATGTAGTCTAGAAGAAGACAACCTTTCAACCTATGCAGAAGACCCAAGGATCACTTAGCCTATTGGGAAAGGAGAGTGCAAATCCTTCCAGCTTCCGGACTTGTCTGCATTTCCTGTTCCCACTAATTTCTTTCCTGTCCTTCTCCCCACATCCAGCTTCTCCCTGGGATTCACTTGCCCAAATTTCTTGGTCTCCCCACACTTGCATTTATTTACCCTCCTGATTTACATAGGATTCAGCACACATCTCCTACATCTTCTCCCTGTGGTCACCCATACTCACCTTTCCTGTCCTTGCTGACAACTGAACATTTTCTCAATTTTTCACTGCACACAGACTGCACTTTTTTTTATACCCCCACCTTCCACCTCCCCTCTAGCAAAATCAATTTCCTCCTAGAACATAAGGAGCTTTATTCCCCCTGCCCTCTCTCTCTCTTTTTTTTTTTCTTTTTTTTTTTTTCCTGGTTATGTCTCCAATGGCCACTGGCTTGGCGTGAGTGTCAGGGCCATTTCCACTTCCCTTTGGAAAAAGCTACCCATCTCATGTAAAAACTGGCAGGCAAAAGGTCTTTTGGCCCTTCTACCTCTCAATATAGTTTAGGTTTGCAAGTGAAGCTAACACTCTCCTGCTTAGAGGACTTTTGCCTTCTATTTTTCCTTGTGTTTTTTTAATAAATAACCTTTGTCATGCTTTTCTCCTTGTAGGGTAGTGAGTGACAAGCTTTAGCTGGAGTAAACTTCAGTCACCAGGAAGCAAAATGAAAATATATTTTTATTTCTCTGAATTTCAGGAAAACCTTGACAGAATGTGATAAACATTATTAAAGCTATTTTTAGAAGGGGGCTTTATCCCTGAAACCTTTTACTGAAACTGCACCAAGTGTACCTTGCTGCCTGAGGTGCCCCATGCTCTCCCAGTGCCCAGGTGGCTGTTGACTGTTTCCAGAGCTCTGACGTTCAGGAAAAGTCTACTGGTGCTGGCAATTTGTCCCAAGATGAGTTGTGATATCAAGGCTAGAGCAGAAGTGGGGAGAGAGCCTTAAAGGTAAAAAGAAGGTGAAAGGCATCCTCTCATTTTTAGCGACTGCTAGTGATAGGAGAAGCAGCAGTTATACCGATTTATAACTTCCTTTCTACAGAGAGGATATAAAACAAACAGAGTGAAAGGATGCAAGTATGTGGATATAGCTTGTGAATATCAACTTGATCATTCCCAGAAATAAACTTTGGGGGTTTTTTTTTTAAATTACTTCTTATAGAATCAAATCTCACTTTGTGTTTTGTAGAGGATATCTGTTAGAAAAGCTCAGGCTGCTGTCTCTTGCCTCTCCCATGTGGAGTTTAGGATTATGTTGCAGTTTGGTGTGTTCAAGGTCAGCGATCAGGCTATGCTGGAGCCTGCTGGCTCCCTACTAAAAAGAGAGGCTCATGGTACACTGTAGAGGTCACTAACACTCAGCTTGATCAAGTAAAGGTCTCTTTACCAAAAAGATTGTTTGCAACACAAGCTATCCTAAATGTTTTCTGCACACAAAATTGATCATAGAAGTTCACGTCTGCACATCTATTTCCTTCCAGTAGTTTAGATGCAATAAATACTAGGATGTTAAACCACAATTAAAAAAGAGGAAATTTATTTTAGTCTTCCAACACAGCATGTCTGCTGCTTAAAAGGAAGCCCAAAGGAGGAGAAAAGCTCCTGAACTTCAAATAAAACCAAATGCAGACTGAGATTCGCATTGAGTGAAGAGAAACACAATGCACATATAGAAAGCGGACACCCTATTTCCTATTTGAAAATTTTATGTAATATTTGAGTTATATGACTGAACTTAAAATTAGACATCTGTTTAGACAGATTACTTAGCACCTTGGCACAGATGTTCTGTGGTTTTTATTATAGCGCTTTAATTAAAGATCATTCATCAGCATTCACTCAGCACAGTTAAGTGCCACTTTGAGTAGAGCTGCACAGGGAATGAGTTCTGTGTGCCATTTGTAATAGCAGCTTTAAATCAGGTGGTCATGGCAAATGATTGCCACAAAGCCAGTCACTACCTTTTTGCCACTACTGAGTGGGGAAAGAGGTCAGGAAGGGACTCACACTCTCACATCTGTGCAGCAGATGCCAACACACCTTCCACCCCCTTGCTGTCCCCAGTGTTCCTGGAGGGAGGGGAGCAGGCACTGAGGAAACCAGCCAGGACCTCCCCTCTGGTATCCACTTCCACTCTGCCCTGCTGCCTCCTCTCGCTACTCTCTTGTTTCTTCCTGCTGGCCCCCAGCAACAAGTGTGCCCTACCAGTAAGGGGTTTTCAAAGGGGGTGAAGGGAAAAGGAGACACAAAATCTTTCTTAGCTAGGCAAGGTAACTGGGAGTCATTTGAGACAAGATAACCCAGAAAAGCTACAGAAGGCTAACCAGGGAAGATGTGGAACAGTCCTTCAAAAATATGTGCCAGGTGATTCAGTCCAAAAGAATAAATTAAAAACATTGTGAGCCAAGGATAAAAGTTTACAAGTTTAATGTCACACCCCTGCAAGGTATTTCTGCAAGTCAGTGTATTCACCTCACCAACACTGCATGTCAGCCTCTTGCAGGTGCACCATGCCTTTCACCCTGGGCTCTGCCTGGCAGACTTGCAGAAATGACTGCTGCATACCACAGAAATGTGCTGGGAGGGTTTGATTTGTAGAGAGCCTATAATTTGCTTCCTATCTCTTTTTAAACCCATTACATCCCTAACAATGGAAACTGTCAGCTGAAGTGATTTTGTCAGCCAAATTTGAGAAGCTGCACATTTTATGACCATTAAAGTTTCCTGTAACTTCTCACTTGAATTTTTCCGTGCCTAAGAACATGGGTTTTTTTATTTCTCAAATTCCAAAATAAGCATCAGCAGCGATAAAAACTTGTCAGCTCAACAGGAAAGGAACTGAGGATTTGTTCCCTGGGTTACTTCTGTTCTTTTAATCTAATGAATGTTTAGCATAAAATGCCCAGACAATTACATAGTTACACTTAAAGCCATTCCCATGTTTCACTACGTGGGTTTGGTTTGCATTACCAACAGAGGCAGTTCTTCTGCAGTAGGAGCAGAAATATGTTTCCCAAAGCTTAATTTCACCCCAGTGGTTATGGTATTTTTCCAGGTCATGTAAGGTGCACACTTGTTTCAGGCCAAGAGGGTGCTGAACTTCAAATTCCCCTAAGGCATATTCTCACCTTCAGCAGAAAATGCCCAGCTGGGTGTAAGTGGGAGCAGGCTTACAGCAGCCTGATGCTGGTGTGTCAGCTTTCACTACCCACACATTTTAAGTAGACCAATGCAGTGCTTTGTTGGGAGGGAGGTGGCTCACCCACCAAGCAGGGAGAGCAGCCAGCTAATAGGTATCTTGAGATCCACCTTGCCAGATGGGATCCCAAGTGATTTGTTTTATTAAACCCATAGTTTCTTTAGAAAATCACTCTTAGTTGGACACTTCCCTGCCATTTGTGTGTTTTTAAACAGCTGTCAGTGTCTAAGCATTAAGGGCAGCATCCTTTTCCTCCATGCTAAGCAGAGCACATAGCAGAGGCTTAGTAAAGAAGCACAGGGCTCCCTAATGATTCTGCTGGGGCAGAATGATTAGATGATTTGATGGAAGTTTGGGGCAACATACAGAGTAACTCTTTTTAGCATTGATTCTAGAACAGTTTTGTAGTCTCTTTCTGCGTATGTCCTTTCTCTGCATACATCTTTACCCTTCTGAAGGTTTTTTCTGTCCTGTTTTTCTGTCAGTACAGAAATACAGTTCTGCTTAATATGCGTTGATTCCTGTTATATGCTGATACAACAGAAAAACAAGTGAATGGCTACAATGGCTTAATTTCTATTCTCGTTTTGTAGATGTTGAGAAATTTGGGAGATTGTATTTTGTATTTTTGTATTTTGTAATGCATTTCTCATCCTTCAATCCCTACCCTACTGCTTGTAAAAGACTTTGTGGATGAAAGGCAAAACCATGCCTGCCCTGCTTCAAATGCTGCTTACCTTTCATAACTACATGAATCAACAAATTGGATAAATATTTTTCCTGGAGTAAGGGATGAGAGAAAGATGGAAAGAACAACATGTGACAAGTCTCAGTGAGTTCACTTAATGCATAGTGAAGGCATTCAAATACTTAGAAAAGCAGGCAAAGAGGGGACAAGGATGAAGTAAAAGGCATTGAGTGTTCATGATCAAAAGGGCCCCTATTGACTCCTTTATATGCAGGGCAGGTGATTTTGTGACTACAGTTACTTAGAACAGGGTTTGACAGGATCCAGTCTTCAGTTAAACACCAGTGTGGCTGTATGCTAAGATGCCAAATTGCAAGAGTAAGTACAATTTCTCATCAAAGTGCCCTGTTAAAAAACAAAGCAGATGAGACCATTTCTCATCTAATGTAGTTGAGAACCTGATGCTACAGAAAGCTGGCCATTCTTCAGAATAATCAACAGTTCAATCATTTTTCTTTTTTTTTTTTTCAATTCAAATTCTGAGACTAGTGTCATATTCCTGACTTGCTCTGTGCCTTACGGCAGAGTTGTATGTTATCCTCCTTTCAGATGCTAGGCCTGCTATCCCTCCCGCCCTCCTAATTTATAAATTATATATATATAAAATATACATATATGTAAGTGAAGTACTGTTTTGGATAAATTTCCTCATTTCTTTAAAGAACTAAAGAAAAGAGATTGATTAAAACAATTTTGTTTGTTTCTGGCAGAATTGTCGAGTCATAGAACCAGTTAGGTTTGAAAAGACGTCTAAGATCGAGTTCAAACATAAACCCAGCACTGCTAAGTCCATCATTAAACTGTGCCCTTAAGTGTCATATGCACACGTCTTTTTAATACCTCCAGGATATTCCCTGGCAGCCTGTTCCAAAGCTTGACAACCCTTTCAGTGAAGAAATGTTTCTTAGTATCCAATCTAAACCAAGAAGGTTAGTCCCTCTCAAACTATCACTTGTTACCTGGGGAAAGAGACTGACTTCCATCTCCCAGGTAGTTTTAGAGAATTATAAGGTCACCCTATAGCCTCTTTTTCTCCTGGCTAAACACCCCCAGCTCTCTCAGCTGCTCCTTATGGGACTTGTGCTCCAGAGCCGTCCCCAGCTCCACAACCCTTCTCTGGACTCACTCCCGCACCTCCATGTCCTTGCTGAATTGAGGGGCCCAGAACTGGACACAGCACTCAAGGTGTGGCCTCACCAGTGCCCAGTATAGGGGGACAACCCCTGCCCTGGTCCTGCTGGCCACACCATTGCTGATACAGGCTAGGATGTCATTGGCCTTCTTGGTCACCTGGGCACAAATTGGCTCACGTTCAGCTGCTGTCAACCAGCACCCCCAGGTTGTTTTCCACTGGGCAGCTTTTCAGCCACTCTGTCCCCAGCCCGAAATGCTGTTGTTGTGACCTGAGTGCAGGACCCAGCACTTGGCCTTGTTGAGCTCCACACAGTTGGCCTCAGCCCACTGAGCCAGTCTGTCCAGACCTCTCTGAAGAGCCTTCATTTCCTCAGCAGATCAACACTGCAACTCAACTTGGTGTTGTATAGAGGAAAAAAATTTGAGATTTTTTTCCTAAACTTCATCTCAATTTTATTTTGATATTTTCAAGAGAGCAATTCTGAATTCAACAAAAATCAGAGCATTTATCAATATTACCTTCAGCTGAAGTCAGAAATGAAATATTTTACTCCATCCCCACCAAGTGTTCTCTATCTCAAAAGTGGTCCAGAGCTGGCAGTTCAGATCTAGTATTCTCACACACACACATTTCTTTCCTATCTATCACCCTCCTTCTTATATTGCCTCACTATAACATTCCCCTGTGGTTTTGCAGATGAACCTTTGAGCTTGGGCTAGTGAGAAAACCAGGATTAATCACCTGCAGGACAGGATTCTCTCTTTTTCCTTCACTCTCAGGAATGAAGCCAGCTTCTTTGAAAGAGTGGATCGCTGTTTCTGATCCCTTCAATTTACTTTGTCTGTGATGATGATCCTTCCAGTTGTGAGAAATAGTCGCTTGCCAATAAAGTTGAAAGAAGACAAAGTCATCAAAGCAAAACTATTTATTGATATAAATGAGTCAGCTGAGTCAGGAGCATCTCACTGAGGTGCACTCTCTAAAATGCACAAACTTTTAGACCCTTCCTCAACTGGTGGGGTCCCTGTCCCTTCCCTCCCTCTGGCTGAGTACTCAGGAATTCACATTCTTTCTGACTGCCTACCACGCTCCAACCAACACCTCATCTCCCCTCCCCTTTCAATCCCTCTCAGAACTAAGGACTCGAAGTAACAAGCATCAGTTCACTCCCCTTTTTCTCCTCTCCACGCTCACGAGGCCTGGCCTCCTGCTAGCTACATCTTTGCCTACATGACAGAAGTACACATTCTTAATGCTGAAACAATGGCAAAACATTCTTTTATCTCTCACACAAGTCCATGCCAGAGCTAATTTCATTTTTTTTCTGCTTTCTGACTTAGTTTCAAAAGTCTTTTAGGCATGTATGGAATATTAACATTACTTAAAGTTCCAACATTTGTAACAGAAGGCATTAAAACAGGCCCCCTAGAGAAGTGGTCACAGTACCATGTCTGCCAAAGTTTGGCAAGAAACGTTTGAACAATGCTCTCAGGCACATGCTGTGATATTTGGGGTTGTCGGGGGCAGAGCCAGGCATCGGACTAGATGATCTTTATGGGTCCCTTCCAACTCAAGATATTCTATGATTCTATGAAGAATAAAATGCAAAAGTACCTCAGAAGTATTTGCAATGTGGAAAGAGAGAAGGCGGCCGTGGTCCCCATCAGTTTGAATGAATGTAGAGCAATGCATAGGCAAAATTCTGTCTGCCTCTCCCTCCTAGAAACCAGAATGGTCAGTGAGATAAATGATGACAAATACTGGAAGGGATAGGTGAGGCATAGGTAAGCTTCATGGATCAGGGAACTTACAGACTTCCAAAACCAAATGCTGACATGCAGACCTGTGACCTCCGTTTTAACAAACTTGGAAGTAGACAAAGAATACTGCAGCTTGCAGTGTTTTGAGCAGTTTTTTTCCAGTGTGATTTAGTTATTCTTAGTGTTAACATACAAACACAAAAAATACACACACATCCAAACACCTTCAAAGGACTAAGGGTGCTATCTAGCATCCAGATACCATTAGAACAGTAGTTTCTAAACTGCAAAGTAGAACCAGTTTTCAAAGTAGAACCAGTTTTCAAAGCAGAGTTGTGAACAGAGGTAATTTTAGAAGTAATGAATATCCCTCAGCAGCAGCAGTAGAAGGTATCTCAGTGGGCAAACAGTGTCATGGTCAGAGCCTGACCCCAGAAAGAAACAACAGGCTGAACAACGGAAGAGTGGCTGAAAGGTAAAGGCAACAATCCTTTTCTACCTATTTTGATGCCATTATCCTAAGATTACAACCCACATTATTTTTTACTGAACAGATTTATGTCATTGCAAATTAAAATTCTGAAAATTAATGGATTTATATATGTGTGTGTTGCCATGATCCGATTATTAAGGATCTTTAGAAATTCCTCTGCCCGAATTAAGGTGCAAACAAGACCATATGCCAGTGACAAGAATATGGGTTTTATTTGATAGTAAACATGAGAGAGAGAGAGAGAAAGAAATAGAAAATAGGTGGGGGGGACAGAAAGAGAGTGACAGAGATAGAATAAGGAAAATATCACCACTCCGTGGATCCTAACGATGTTCCGTTGATCCTCTCTAGCTGGTCTTCTTGGTGGTGAAGGTCCCCCCAAAAAGCAAAGAATCCCATGGGTTAATATACCCTCAAGCCAGGTGGCAATGTCCAGGCATGTCCCCCTGGGGGAAGGGGGGCAGTCTCTTACTGCAGACTCTGGATCTATTGCATCATGTGCAGCCCTGTGGTGGAAAGCCTCTGGGGAGCACTTTGGGGGGTCTTTGATGGATTATGACTCCCCCCTCAGCCACTTCTCATGTGAAAGTCCCGTGGGTGTGGCCTGTGGGGTTGGGGGTTCCACAGCTGGGCAGGTTTGTGTAATCAGAGGATTGGGGTTTATTGCCTCTGAGCAGAGGTTACGTACCAGAAACCTCCTCCTCCTCCCTCAGTTGGGGGGGAAGTCTGTGTAAACCTGGCTTCTGTGAGCTGTGCTCTCCCCCCACCCCAAAGGTGGCTTTGGCCTTTTGTGGATGCATATCTTTCCCTAAGCCTGAGATGATTGAACAATAGGTTTCCCTTTATCTAATCAGCAGTTTGACTTTTAGTCCAAAGTCCCAGTCTTCAGGGAGGCTTCTTTGGTTGTAGCTTCTTTATAGTGAGCAAAACTTTATATCAATGTTTGAGGCATGAACTATTTTCAGTCTCTGACAGTGTGCATATATATACATATATTCAGTGTCACAAAAATAATTTATGGACTTTTAATGAAAAAAAAGAAAGAAAAAGGGGTTATTTGGTGTTTTTTTAATTAGAAAGTGTAATTTTGGAGCATTGCTGCAGAGAGGCATTAATGTATACTTTTGTGTAGAGTTCACTCGAAGTGTGTAAATAATCTCTGAAAGATTAATGCTGAGAGAATTTTAGTCTGAAAATCAGTTTTCATGACAGTACGAATATAGAGCTGGGAAGGCTCATATATTAGAGCTCAAATTGACCATTTTAAGGAAAACACAACCATGAGTTCAAGCACACAGGGCCTATCATCCAGAGCTCTACGTGCAGAGGGAAGAGCTCTGCTTGATCAGCCTACAGCAAGTGCTCACAACAGAAGTGTCCACAAGAGATGTGCAAATATACAGATATGGAACTGTGCCTATATAACAGGAGTCACTGATTCTTGGGCCACCACAGGGGAAGAAAAGTATCAGTATGCAAGACCTATGTTCTGTACATAATAGTATGACCATAGAATCACAGAGTGGTTTTGGTTGGAAGGAACCTGCAAAGGTCCTCGAGTCCCATCTCCCCTGCCATGGGCAGGGATACCTTGCATGGTATACCAAGGGATAGCTTGCTCAGAGCCCCATCCAGCATGGCCTTGAATGTTTCCAGGCATGGGAAATCTCTGGGCAACTTTCCCCGGGGTTTCACCACCCTCATCGTAAAAAACTTCTCTCTTACATCCAAACTAAATCAACCCTCCTTCAGTTTAAAACCATTACCTCATAAATCCTACACTGGCCTGATAAAAAACCGTGTTGCCTAAATAACACCGCTGGTTAGAACTGTTCCACAGATTATACCTGCACTCCGTATCTTTTTTTTCCTACCGGGGGTTGGGTCTGGTGCTATAAAGAACGGGGCCAGAGTTCGCTGGAGTTCCCGGGGAAGCCCCTGACCCGTGACTGCCGCGCCGCGCCGCGCCGGCAGCAGAGCGAGGCCCGGCGGGGCCTCAGCGCCGGCGCCACGGCGCCCTCTGCCGGCGACGCCGCCCCCTCTGCCGGCGCCGCGGCCTCTGGTGGCGCCGCCCGCCCAGAGCCGGGCCCGGGCCCGGGGGCGGAGGAGCTGGAGCCGCCGCCGCCGCCGCTGCCCTGCGCTTGTTTCCTGACGCAGGGAATTACAACCCGCTGGTGAACGATTGCTCCCCGCACCACTGACTGTGAGCTCCGCAACCCGGCGGCTGCTGCGTGCTCAGATGCGCAGCTTGGAAACCAAGCCGAAGGAACCAGGCTGGCAACGCGGGTGCCCGCCGCCCGGCTCAGGCTCTTCCTTAAGAGACTCGTCTCCATCAGATCTAAAGGTCTCACTGTTCTGGCCCAGTTCAGCAGTCTGTCCCTGTTCAGGTTACTCATGCCAGTCTGCTACTAACTCCTCGTTACAGGCAACAATTTCCTGTAAAAACCCAGCGCACCGCATCCAGAACTTGGCCGTGCGCAGGTGCAGAGGCGCATCTGGCTGGGGCGAGCTCACTGAGCAGGTAAAAACGGGAGAAGGAGAAACAAGAGCTGTGAAAATGCGAAAACTTGCTGAGGAGTGTAGCATCATCAGTCAGCTGCCAATCTGCCAACAGTTCACCTCGTGGCTCAGATTAGTGTCCTTTCATTAATGCGAAACAGGTACATCGACATGAATGAACAGATAAACAATAAAACATGTTCTATGCATTCTGCCAGAAATCAAGGAAAACTTTGTTTTGTCTTTCACACAGTTTGCATTTATCTGACCAAATTCAGAGTGTGTGACCAAATGCTGATATGTAGATCTGTGAGTCCCCTGTGTTTAATTAACACTTTAATTTCATAATTTACAATTTATTGGCCTATTCAGTAAATATTATTTACACATTCTGGAGCTACCCAAGCTGCAGGAGTGGTCCTTCAGAAGTAAACTTGGAAGTAGATCCTTCAGCTATCAGAGCACATCTGGCAACATAGCAACACCATCAATCACAATGAAAATGCATGGACTGACAAGTTCTGGATCAAGCCCTTGAGGTATACTTTACAAATATACTCCTTTGGTCATCTATGTTAGCGTAGCATCCAGTGGCATTTCAGCTGGGAACAGGGTTGCATGATGCTAGAGATTGAATAATCTTTCAATAAGAATGATATTTTGTCCTTAAGATGTAGAGAAATTGAAATCAAGGTGTTAGTAACATGTGATACTAACACCAGAGGCACGCAGACTGTAGAAATGACACAGTAATAACCCCACAGATTAACTGAACTACCATAACAATCCTCCATCAGACCTACACTAGAACTAGACCACAACCAAAGTTTTATCCCAGCTGACAGCCCCAATTGGTGAGACTATACTGTCGTGAGAGATCCTCTATTTGATATCTGTTTTGGCAAAAACAATGCACCATCCCAATTCCCAGCCTCAGAGGGTGTAAAAAGCATGCTTCCCACTCCTACACTTCAGCCACAATAACCCCAGGCAGTGCTACAGACTTGAGAAGGGTGGCTGGAAAGCTGTCCAGGCGAAAAGGACCTGGGGGTGCTAGTCAACAGCTGGCTGAACTTGAGCTGTGCCACGGGAGATTCAGGTGGGACATCAGGAGGAATTTCTTCACAGAAAGAGTTATTAAACGTTGGAATGGGCTGCCCAGGGAGGTGGTGGAGTCACCATCTCTGGAGGTGTTCAAGAAATGACTGGATGTGGCATTTAGCGCCATGGTCTAGTTGACATGGTGTTGTTTGGTCAAAGATTGAACTCAATGATCTCAGAGGTCTTTTCTAACCTAAATGATTCTTTGATCCTCTGATTCTGTAAACATGGCAGTGAAACTTGGTGGAAACTAGAAGAGTGGCCTGGGATAGGTTTTGTTCAATAATATGCCTTCAGCACGCTGACATCTGCTTTGCCTGTCATGAGTTGACTGATAGTAAATAGTTTTTTTCTTCCAGTAGTTCTGCCAAGCCATGTCTGACAATCCTGTACACTGTATAGGCTGAATCATAAAGACTGCAAACAAATACAATAAACAAAACATGTTTATTTGAATTACTTCCTATTTAATTTCCAATTTTGTTTCTACAGTAAAGGCTGAATATGCCAAACAGATCTCTGTCAAATATTTAATACTTATAAAAATTCTTCAAAGTTCAACTTCCTTAAGCTGAAAGGTTTCAACCAAAGTTGTGCAGCCATACCCTGGATACTTATTCTGCCCAAAGAATTTTTCCAGAGATTTCTTTCATATGGGCCTCATTTTTCCCCTCAACTTTTAAAGTTAGTAACAAGTAATTTTTAGTTGTTTCAGCTCATTGGTCTTGGTGTATTTATTCAACAATATAAAAGAGCTTCTCATCATTCAGTATTGTTAGTGTCTCATAGCTCTAATCTTGACCTAGTTTGAGAATGTTTTATTTATCGACAGCAGGCTACACAAACAGCCTCCTCTCGGAGGTATTCCAAATACAGGCTCAGTCCAAGAGGATGCAGCTTCTCCAGGGCATCCCTACCTCCCCCATTTTTATGTTTGTCAGCTACCCGCTCCCTCCTAAAGGGCCTTTAAGGCCTCATTTTTCCCTGACAGTATTTCTTTTTTTTCCACTAAGAAACATAGCCATGACATGTACTTATAATTAGTTTCTTCTTTCTCCTGCAAACTATGGCTACAAATCATGCACACAAATCTTGCAGCATTATTGGGAAGTGTCCATGGTGGTATGACTCATTTCTCAGCTGAGATTGTAAGCTGGGGATTTGCATTTTTCTCATCTTTCAATAAAAATAATCTAGGAAAAGAGATAGTCTGAAGCATCAAGAAAGGAGAAACAACAGAAACCCTGAAAGTAAGTTGAGCATATATCACGTGTTGCAATACATTTGCTACCTTGGCCTTTATGGTGCTTTATGGCACTTCTGTTTTAGAGAACAGGCAGATGTACTGAGTGGATGAAAAGCTGGACGTGACCCAGCATTGTGCGCTTGCAGCCCGGAAAGCCAACTGTATCCTGGGCTGCATCAAATGAAGCGTGACTGGCACATCAAGGAGGTGATTTTCCCCTTGTACTCCACTCTTCTAAGACCTCCCTGGAGGAATGTGTCCAGCTCTGGGTAGAGAGGATGTGGACCTCCTGCAGCAAGTCTGAAAAAGGGACATGAAGTTGATCAGAGGGTTGGAGCACCTCTCCCATGAAGACAAGCTTAGATAGTTGGGGTTGTTCAGACTGAAGAAGGGAAGTCTCCAGATAGATCATATAGCAGCCTCTCCATACTTAAGGGGGTTTATAAGAAAGATGGGGACAGACTTTTTAGCCTGCAATAGGACATAGGGTAATGGTTTTAAACTGAAGAAGGGTCAATTTAGACTAGGTATATGGCATACATTTTTTATTATGAGAGTGGGGTGACACTGGCACAGGTTGCCCAGAGAGGTGATAGATGCCCCATTCCTGGAAACATTCAAGGTCAGGTTGGACTGGGGCTCTAAGTAACTTGGTCTCATTGAAGATGTCTCTGCTCAGTGCAAGGAGAATTGGACTAGGTAACCTGCAAAGGTTCCTTCTAATGCAAACTCTTCTATGATTCTGTGATTAAACCCTTAATGTCAAAGCATTCATCAGCCATAAGACAAAAAAACCCCCAAACTAAAACCCACATGCAAAGAAAGAAACCTATGTAGAACCACAGAAGGATTTTTGCCCATTTAATTTTAAAAAACAACATGACACTTTGTAGTTGCATATTGAAAGAACCTAGACATTTATACTGTCTACCTCTTACTATACCTTTGCAAGAAGCTCAGGCTTCCAGCAAATTCTGAAAGTACTTGGACAGAAACTGTCTGCTTTCAAGATAGCTGTTTCGAATACCAGAGTAATGCTGTACCAAAAAGCCACTGTCTGAGAAAAACAGTATCAAATGAGAGCAAATAGAGATTTCCACTGCAGGAGGAGTTATTTCAAGGGCAAACATAACAGGCTTCAAACAAAGCAAATTGACCCAGAAGAGGGGAAATACTTCTGTCTGCAGAGTGGCACAGGCCTCCTGTAGAGCCCTACAAAGCCCCATAGATTCTCTGGGGAGGTTCAGGCTACCACCTGAGACCGTGGGTGAGGTTTGACAGCAGGGGTACCCCAGAGCTGCTTCACCTCTGAAAAACCAGCAGAAAGGTAGTGTGGTTGCTACAAATTCCTTCAAGGAAAAGGAGCCATGGCAAGAAATAGGCAGAGCTTGGGGGTGAGGGTGGAAAAAAAGGGCACTGCCTAACCTCTCTAACCTCTGTAATTGTCTCTCTAACCAGCCATGGCTATTTTGGCTGTTGGCTCACCATGTGGCCCCAGAGCAGGTGCTGCCTCCCTCTGCCCCCAGCATCTTTGCAGATTGAATTTACTTTATTATTTTCTCATCATGTGCCCAAGGTCCACCTTCTGCCCAGCTCTTTGTCTCTACCTTTCCCCCAGCTGTTACCTTTTCAGCATCTCATCAGCATATACTTTCAATTCCCTTTGAGACTATTTATAAAGGTGTAAAGGAACATAAATTCAGTTTTCTCCCAAGTACATTAGAGATTTGACTGCTTTGCAGCATACTAAAACTAGACTCATACAAAGAGGCTTTGAAAAGGTCAAATTCTGTGAATATTCAGTTTCTAGCTACATTATATGCAGCTGTGCTTATACTCTTTTTGTGTTCATTTTGTCAGGCTATACTAACAAATGAGTTTGCTGATATTATTTATGGGATAGTAAATCTTATGTGCAACAACATAAAATTCATACTAATGAGCAGAAATCCATCACTGATCTGTGTGTTCAGTCAAAACAAAAATAAATATCTGAGACTGTGAATACCAAATTCTTAATAAGTCCTGAAGATACACAGTTTGAGGATTAAATTATTCATAGTTTCCACTGACTTCAAATAATAATGACAAATTTGTAACTCATTTGTTGTTAATTTGTAAAAGGGAAGAGGTAAAAAATGCCATATATATGATTCTTGCGGTTTATATCAAATAATAACCTCCTAATTTTAATCAATTTAGACTCTTGAAAGTTTCCTAATGAAGACCACTTCAATTAGTTTCAAGAAGGTTTTATCGCAGTCTGAATTGATTTACGCTGATATGATTTCCCTGCAGTCAGTGGAGCTGATCTGATTTAGTCCTGATGAAGATCTAACCTGAAACAAGGTACCAAAGACGGCTTGCTCAGAAAGTGCCCAGAGGTGGAGGTGCCTGGAGTGGAGGAGCTCTGGCTGGTAGAGAATTTGTGCAGTTATTTCCATCACACCCTAGGTTGCTGCTCCTCAGCACAGCCAGTGAAAGAAGGGTGGGTGTAATTGCAACATGGCAGGGAGGTGACACGGCAAAATTTAACTGTACCCATATCTCTTTTTTTTTCAGTATCTGATGGTCACTGAATGGGAATCTGTGGATTTCTCCACACTCCATCCCTTCAGCACAGTGAGATCTGGAGCTTTACAGTGAAGATCACTCCTGTAATACATCTAATATGGACTAACATGTAATTTCATCTTATCAGGCACTCAGTGAGGGATGCTTTATTTTTCTATAAAATTTTAAATAAAATCTTTGCAATCTCAGACAATTAATGGAATTTGAAAGAGATGGGAAAGTGAACAACAAAAAGCAAACCAGAAAGAAAAATGAAGGAATGAAATCCAGGGGAAAATAACAGAGGAAAAGGAGACAATTAATAACCTTAATTAAGTATGACTTGAAGATGTTAATGAATATAGTGGCACTGTGGTCATCAGCGTAAGGCTATGGCATTCAGTAGGGAATGTCAGCTTTTGTGATTAAAGTCTCCTGGAAAAGAATTTATCATTAGATGTCTGCCATTGTTCTGCCCTTGCATCATCTTGTTTCTCATCCTCAAAGGCCTCAGCCATGCTGCCATTCAGTTCTGTGGGGCTTTTGTCTCCTGTCCTCTTCTCTGCTACACCCTCACAGCCCCTTTTCTGCTTCTTTTACCATCTCTATGGCTTGTGCAGAGGCACAGCTTGCCCAGCCAGGCCTTCTGCAGCCAGCAGTCTTGCCTCTCTGTTACTCACAGGTGATACTGAAGAGAGCAGAAGGATGGCTGTAGCACCCTCCTCCCTCCCCCAGTTCTGCACGAACCGGCCGCCGAAGGAGAGGCCATCTCCCGCAATTACCCCGTTGGCTGCAATGCTTTCAGAGGCAGAGCTGGGGAAAGTCGTCAGGTACACAGTGCTCCCCACCACACCCCAGATACTGGGAAATCATGAGCATTCCTCAGGTGCATATCCAGGAGCCACTGCAGCCTGTCAAACACACTCTTTGCCTTGGATTTTATGATTAATAGTAATTTGTACTGTAAGTAATCCGAAGAGATTGAAACCTCTTTTTAACCACATGCTGTACCCCTCCACACCAATCTAAACATGCAAAATATGGAAGGGGCCAGGAGGCAGCAACAGCTGTGGTGATTTGCCCAGCACAACTCAGTGGTGGAGGCAGAAGCAGAATGCAGTTCTCCTGCCCTCCTCTGTCTTCTTACTGAGATTGTCCCCCAGTAAAGCAAAGTTTATAGTCCTGTGTATTGCTAAGCCATTACAGCTCTGGGCTTTTACTCTGGATCATAAAAGTGCCTTAGAGGGTTGAATCAATTTTATTAAATGACATGTCATTGGAGGTCTTTTGTGCCAACACTCACTTCCACACCCCTGCCAATGACTGATTTCCAAAGTAAGGAAGAGAGAAAGAATGAGAAGGGAATAGTAACATTGCTTCTTCAGATCCTAATTACTAATGCAGATCTTGGATTTGTCTTATGGATGATGTTCAGCTTCTAGCAAAGTTAGTGAGTACTGCTGCTCTACATGGATGCAGGGGAAATCAGATTGACTGCACAGATCAATGGCTTGACACAAAAGACTTCTGCATGCAGACTAAACAGAGATCTGTTAAATAAACTATGTAATTCATGGTCAGAGTGCTGAAATTCTCAGGAAAAAAGATAGTATTTAAACCAGACCCTTGTTGTGAATAAATCTCAGTATCTTCAGCTGGAAATGACAGAAAAGATCTAGTGGATTTCCTCAAAAAATTACAGTCTGCTATTTGGGAGTTGCCAGAGAATGAGGATGTTTCTTGCATTGATTGATGCTATAAAATACTCACCCACAACCAACTCAAGGGTACTCCTTCCAAGAACACAATGCTTCTGACTTTAGTGGAAATGAGAGATAAGGAGAAGATCCTTCAGGCAGCCTGGAAAGAGAGAAGCATTGAATTCCAAGGGCAAGTGATAACAATTTCTCCAGACTTCAGCCAAAAGATACAAGAAAGAAGGAATTGGTAGAACTTTAAAAAGCCTTTGTAGATTTAAAATCCAAGGCTGTCATCTCTTCTGAAACTGGGAATTCTACATGAAAATAAAGATTACCTCCTCTGGGATGCAGATTGAGGGAAACAGTTTGTAGCAGATACAACCCTCATTGTTGCCCTGGGGCATTCAGATGGATTAATTCCTTGTGTTTTGCTGGCAGAGCCCAGGTAGTGATTCCTGGCAGTGTATGGTCTGTGCAGAGGGTCCCATGGGAGTTGCAAGCAGCCCACCAAGTCTACTCCATCATAGGGACTAAGACAGATGGTGCAGCTGCCAAAGCTGGCGGGGCTGAGCATCTGGTAAATGTGTTGATTTAAAGCAGTTCTCAAGCAGCAGCCACTGCTGTGGCTGAGATGAACACAGTTCAGAGGTGCTTCCTTGCCTGGAGCCCATGGGGGAACTGGGGTATTGCCACAGCCTCTTCTTGAAAGTGAGTACCAAATGTTTTGGAGGATGAAGAAAGGATTTTGGGTGACCTGTCAAGGATTGCTGATATCAGAGAGGGAGTCAGCACCACAGAAGATTAAAGCTACCACTATTTCACAATGATATTTGATATTTAGATTTCTCTAGGAAGATTCTGGCTTATATTTTATTTCTTGGCTTTGTCAGTACCTTCTGTCTCTCCCACTCTCTTTGAATAAACAATGTCTGGTTTAAATATTAAACTGTAGTTTAGTTTCTGACTATTTGTAGCCAGAGATGAGTGATGATTTCCCTGGGATACCAAGTGCACAAAGGGAGAGTTTACCTGCCCAAAGCTGAGACTACAGCTTTGGTGATTGCACCCCAGCTAGATTTAGACTGGCGGTGTGGAGGCCTGGACATGTTGTTCTCTGGTTTTATTTGGAGTCTGAGACAGCTTTTTTCTCAATTTGTCTATCATCTCATTGGTACCAGGTGACAGCACACTGCTTAAGGGTCACATAACTACAACTTTAATGATACCAAGTCATCAGAAGGAGACCGGTGAGACAGGACTGAGGAAAAGATTACATGCTAGCAAAAACTACTGAAGTTTTTTAATCTGCATGGACAGCCCCAGACAAGGCCATGAGCCTACTATTAAATATTACCATCATGCCCAAGAAAGAGAGCACCCATGAGCTGTGAGGAAACATTACCAAAGCCATTCCCACAGCTGCAATGGGAGACTTCTCCTCAAATTCACTGGTACTTTTGCAAAGTTACTGCACCACTCTGAAGACGTACTTATTTATAAAAATAATTAATTTAAGTAGAAAACAAATACTTCTTGTGTGTATCAAGCCCACAGTGCTAGGAAATTACTGTTGACAATGCTGTCAGTAAAACTCTCTCAGTACCTCTCACAAAACAGTCTAAGTGAGACAGCATGCTTGGTGGTCAGATACTGATGATACTGGAGAACTGATTTATAGCTGTAAACCTTGTCAGATTTTATAGCTGAAAGTTTCTTCACCGAAAAATCCCTGTGAAGCTGCCACCCTACCAACAGTTTTGGATCACTTAGCTTCTGCCAGCCCTTTCTTGGACAAAAACTTTGCAAATGAGGCCAGTGTTTGTTGTACAGTCTCCTCCACCCTACAGGTCCCTTAATTTCTGTGACTTTTGGTTTACCTAAAGAATTAATGCTTGATATATTAGGATGTCATTTACACCTTAAAAACTGAGGAAATTTCTGTGTGTTGATAAAATTTGACATGTCTTATCTGTGCCCTGCCATCAGAGAACTAATGGGAATCCAAATGTTTTTAGAACTTTTTAACTGCCACACAAGCATTCAGGAGAGATACCCTATCTTTAAATCAGAAAATAGCTTTGTTCTTGCTATCTTATCAAACAGCAGCACGTGGTCCTACAAAAAAGATCCCCACTGAACTACTAATGGAAAGGTGTTTACATACCAGACAGGAAGCCATACGACCTGGTTTGGGTAATCATAGGAAACAAGGGAAACTAAGTATGGTGGAGAAGGAATTCCAGAACTGATCTGAAGGGGACAGAAATTTGGATATGAAGGCTCCTCTTAAAAGCAAGAGGAGCACAGATAGTGAACCTTGATGAATATGGGTGGAAAAGATCCAGTGACCACTGAGAAAGTGATTATTTCACTGGCACATAAAAGATGATGAGAAATTTATTAATACTCATTTTATTTGCCAGTTTGCCATTTGTCCATCACTTATGCTAAACAAAATATTTAACAGTTTACATAAGTACAGACAAAGAAAAGCTAAGGATTTGTGAATTAAAGGAAGCACACATGCACTGTATATATTTATATGCAATTACACTGCTTTACCTAGAACAGTAGAAAAAGTCAGCAGATTTTGCTTAAAAAAATTAAAGAAAACAGAAACTTCTGGAGATATTTTTGCTTCTAACAATCCAAGAATGTTGGCATATAGTGTATAATTATATATGAATTTGTTATTTTCCAGTTACTCTTTGAAAGGTGTAGTTGATTCTTACTTTGAGAAAGAAATAAAAGTATTAATAATAGCCAAAATCGTGTCTTTGATCCTTAGCCCTTGGTGTCTTGAGGAAGAAAGACACTGCTCTGCCCCATAGGGGGTTTTACCCCTCTCACCTCTTTTTGTTTTTGTGTTTTTGCAACTTCACTGCTCAGGTATTCATCCTCTCTCTCATCCTCCATATCTTGCTTTAGTTTTGACATGGTTGATTCCAACCTCCTTTCGCCCTGTGACTACCAGCTGTTGTTTCCTATTTTCACCTTTTCCCACAAGCATCTTACTTCTTTCTCCCATGCTGCCCCCAGGCTTGGGAGATGTCTAAAAGAATGGTTTCCTTAACCGCCATCTCTAAAATATCTAAGAGAATGGTCTCCTTAGCCTTCATAGTTAAAACCCCTTTGCCTTGGTGTCTGCGAGACAGTCTGCCATTGTTGAGATGACTGCTTTGTGGACAACTTACCATAACAACTTACTTTGTGGACAACTTACCATAACAACTTACTTTGTGGATATCACTTACAATAACTGTCTTGGTCTTCCAAGCCTGTCTATATCCATCTGACTGATAGGGCATGTGGGGTTCACTCCTGTTCATTCTCTTGCATTTGTGCAACTCCTGTGACAAGCCTCCAAGCCAAGCTGGGAGGCACTACCTCAGTGTCTCTGTATGCAGCAGAAGTATGTGTTCTTCATGTGTAAGAAAGCCCACTCCAGCTCTGAAAGTTTAAATATAGAAAAGACTGTTTTATCCTTGCCTTACAGAATATCCACTTGGGTTTAGGAGCCAGCTCAGAGAGCCTTGTTCCCTCGCTGAGTTCAGCATGGCTGTAATGTGCTTAGTTACAGTCCCGATCTTGAAAAATTGATTCCACTTTCAGAAATATTACTAATTCTAGGGGCATTCACCACTGTAAATATAAGGGCTATTGCAAAAGCCTGGAAACCTCAATGATCTTAAGTGTCCTTTCCAACCTAAATATTTCTATGATTCTATGAAATTGTGAAAACCATGGGCAGCTTTATAAATGTGCCCATCAAGTGTTTAAGTTCACAGGAGGAGAAGGAGCACAAGCCCCAGGTAGCTGCAGGCTCATTTCACCCAGACTGCTCTAGTCCAGGAATATCTCAGAAGAAGATATTTTCTTACAAATCTTTGTGTACTTGTTACAAACTTGTTGGAAGCAGTATTAAACCCCAACATTTTTTAGTATCTCAGCCTTTTCTGGTTTGTTTTTAAGTACAACAGGCATCCCATACTGCTGTTTCTCCTTCTCCTGAGTTGACTTTGGCCAGCACTGAAGATACATCCAAAACTTTGGACCTGAGAGAGGCTCTGATCCAGGTAGCCATTGAGGCACCCTGTGCCTTAAGACCCTTCATCCAGGACCACAGAATGGAAGAATGACAGCCCTGTGTGTCCCCGGAGAAACAAGCCTTGGCAGGGCTCTACCTGGCACTCAGTGCCAGCACTTTTGGGTGTAGCTGAGTCAGTGCCAGGCTTGAGCAGCCAAGAGGAGTGTGCATCTTTCCTGTGCACTGCTGAGTCCATGCAGCTGCTTCTTCCCACATTGCTCGCTAAAGGATGCTGGCTGAGATGTATGTCCTGCATACTGTAAAAAAAAAATTTAAAATCCCATCCATTTTTCTTACCCAAGGAAGCATAGAGGAGTAGAACAAGAATGAGGAGAAAAGGGAAAAATTCCTCCCTTCAACTTTAAATGGTCTTTTTAAAGACTGGTTTTTTGTGTGTATGATATGTTTGGAATAAATATTAGGAATTTTTATTTACCTGATTTTTGTTGCTGTGTTGCTGTCCATTGCAGGATCAGGTGTGTGAGCATCCCATGACTATAACCTATTTATTTCAGTCTGGTTATTTCTATGAGAAGGGAATGTATTGGGCCCAAATGGTAGAGACAGAACCCAGGTTTTTAAACTATGGTACTTGCTGCTGTGAGCACTCAGAAATTAATTCTGATCTTGCTTTTTATGGTAAAAATTCGGATAAATATGTGCATGTGTGGTGACAAGAACAACAAAAAGCAATTAAAAGGAACCCGTTGGACTCAAAGCCACTCTTCTCCACGATATAGCCTAGTTAAACATATCCCTAAACATAACTGCTACTGAAGCAAAGATGGGAGAAAAATACATGAAGTGCCTATCATATCTACATACTTAGTGTACCCTTTAAATATACTAATAAACAGTGAAGAGGGCAGTATAAGGACATGAGTGGACTAAACTAGACTAGAAGTGATTTGTGAAGTGAAAAAAACCAAACAGTGGCCAAAAATTTAATTTGTTTTGTTGGAGCTTTTGTTTGTTTGTTTGTGGGTTTTCGTTTGAATTTTTTTGGTTTTCTTTGGGTTTGTTTTGTTTTGTTTTGTTTTTTTAATTTAAAAGCCTGGTTTCTAAAAGGTTCTGTTAATCTTCATCTGGACGCTAGATGGGGATCTTGAGTCAGTGATGCCAGAGACTCCTTTATCCTGCTTTTTCTTTATTTTAATCTGTTTTATCATGGACAAAGTACATGCAATGCAAGTTTACTCTTCAGGCATTTATATTTTTACTAAGGTTTTTTTTGGGGGAAGGGTAATCTACAGTAAATAAATATTTACTTTAAAAACGCAAGTTTAATTAAGGTTACGTTGCATCTTTCAAAACAGAAGGGAATGCATCTGGAACCGTAGAGCACATGCTCTTCATCGTCCTAATTATTTGTTTAATTCCAATGGCACATTGCAATTGTTTTTTCACTTTTCAGTGCGGGATGCGGTTTACAGTGACAATTGTCTTACCACTGCGTAGCACAGATTATGACAAGGGGAGAGGTGGCGGAGTCGCTCACTTGCAGCGGTACTAATGACCCAAGCATTGTTATTTCCATAAATGGGATCTTTGTGTGCTAACTAAACCTGAGCAATACAACTGTGAAAGCTGCTTTCCTTCAATCTTCCCCAAATCTCCATATGACTTGTATACATGATAATAAATTAATCTCTCTTGTTACCATGTTGTTGTTTGTTTAGTAAGTACCTCTTTCTTTCATGTGATGTCAAGCTCAGCCTTAAAATGTGAATCATATTTTGAGCCATTGTCTCAAATAGTTCCTTTCTCGAAGGATTCTTCCTTCTCCCTTCAGTAAACTGGGCTTTGCAAATTGCATTGTGAAGAAGTATGTATGGCACCAACCTCACACCGTCAGACACTGCTGTGGACTGGTCTTAACTAAAGTGAGTTTGGCTGTCTCAGCTCATTTCATAGGGATACACTAGTCCACACCATGCAACATGGAGTTTGGGATTATTGCCAATTTCTTCCCAGAAAATACTCAGAAAAGAATTGGTGAAAGGACTGAATGACTTCTTGCGGCATCTGTGGAGTCAGGGTATATCCGAGGTGAAATGGGATCATTCCTCGGGCAGCAGAAAGGAGGGAAAATAAAATAACCCAACCCTGCAGTGGCCTGTTGTTCTTAGTGCCTCATGCCATTCTCTGTACTGAAACATGCTGGTGGAGGAATAATTCGTGCTGCAGAGAAACAAGCTGAACACCGAATCAGTTCTTTTAAAAGGATCAATTTTTAGAATGTATTATAAATAAACAATTGTTTCTCGATATGGAGAATGATTTTATTTGATGACACACAGTGCTGCTTCTGCAGAGCTGATTGCTCTGCCAGAGCAAAAAGAAAAAATAATATATTAAAGACATGAGATGCATGAAAAATGTCATTAAATAAATCTTTACTAGCCTTGAAATGGGGATGGTTTGCATAATTGATTAATCATAAGGGGACATTTTTGGTCACAGAAATTATCATTAGCAGAGCTCCAAAGTTAAATAATATCTATACTAATAAAAAATGCCATTTTCCCCTCAGATCTTTCCAAGATCTCTTCTTTCTTTTAGTCTTTCTTGCTTTTAAAGGCCTTAATAATTAAATGATATTTGACTCAAAGTGTGGGTGATGAAACCCTTGTGAGCCAGTTTCTCCCCCTGGCACTCAGCAAGAGCAGCGGTGCCCAAGCAGTGCACGTGGGCCCAATCCTGCAAGCTCAGCTGTGGTGCTTCACCTCCCTGCACAAAGAGTTTGGATCTGGGTTTTTCCTTCCAAACTCCAGTCAATGAGACCTCTCTGAATTTTCTTCCTATGAAAGAAAAATATAATAATTCCAAGCAGCATCTTTGTTCACCCTTTTCCATTCCAGTATTAAAAAGCAGTTTGTTCTGAAAAATTTCACCTCCCTCTGAAACTGTGGGCTTGTAAACATGCACACACCCTTTGTGAGACAGCTTGTGGTCCTTTAGGGTGGATGTCACTGCATCGACTTCAGAGTTATAATAGTAAATATTTTTTTATTGTGAAGAATTTAATTAAAGGAAACAGCTTTCGATACACAGTTCTCAAAAGGATTTTCTTTAGCCTGCTTTTTTTTTTTTTTTTTAAGGCTGTTTTACATTGAATGAAACAGATTGCATGAAGCAAGAATGGGTTAAACAAGGCTTGCCACACCTGATTTCATTAATAAAAAATAAATGGTGTATGGGTCCAAGCCTGGTCCCACACCACAAACTGGCAATCTTCTCTACTTCTCATTTATTGTTAATCCTTCAGGAGGTACAAATGGTTGGAAATCACATCCACAACAAAAAGAGGAATGGAGATGTTTGGCATCATACAAAAACAAACATCCTGTTTGTTATTTTGCTATGGATAGTTTAATTTGGTTTCTTTAACCAGGAGATGATCCTTAAATTGGGACATACAGTACCTTCTTATCATAAATGTCCTTCTCAGGAGTTCTCTAACCAAGTGTTGCAATACACTGCAGATAGGAAAATATGTTCAAAACCTCATTTCTTACTCCACTTTTTTAGTGTGAAAATAGGGTAATACTCATATATCTCAGAAACATATTGTAATGGCTTCCAAACATGAACATAAAATTGGTGTAAAAGTAATCTTTGTATGTAAAACTTTTTGATTTGTGTTTGTATATTTATATGCAGAACATAACATTTATGTAAACACAAGGCACTATTCACTCTAGCTTGTACACATACTGAGATAATTACACAGAATTGAATACTGATACATGTGGAAAATATATTGTGTAAATATTTAAAGGATGGAACAGACTTAATTGAGAGACAATTTCAATGCATTTAGACATTAATTGTTGTACAAAATCAAGATTTCCTTCGTAAGTAATAGTGGTCCTATTTACAACTGTATTGGTATGTAAGGAGCTGTTTTCTAAATCTCTAGTTATAGCTAGACAAATTCAAAGATGAGTCTGAGGGTTTTGAAGCAAACCAGTTTTTCAGTTTCTTAACAGTTGTTTTTAGCAGAGTAGAACAAGAGCAATGCAGACATTTACAAGATTTACAAGATTTCATGAGGCCAATTTTTATACACTTTTGCCGGTAAAGAACACAAATGTTGATTGCTGAATACTATACCTAGTAGTTAAAAAAACTCTTACCACTCTCCTCCAAATTCATTTCTATTCAATCAATATTTTGTCTGAAACTGAGTTGTATATAGTTTTTTAATTCCTCGATATTTATTTCAGTATCTCATAGGTATATAAAGCAAGTGCTTTTAAATCCTGTATGTTTGAAAAGATCTCTTTCATAAACAAGGATTGGCAACCTAGTAAAAAAAATTTTGTGTGTGCTTTTTAATCAAAATTTAACGATAGATGTATTGAAGATCTTTTCTTTCTGCCTCTGTTTTGATACTCTGTTTTTCTGCATCAGCCTGCGTTGGATGTTCAGCATTATAAAATGTTTGTGTGAACAGGAACACATTACAATGCTGCAATATGCTCAGCCAGTGTGACATATATTTTTTTTTTGTTTTGCATCTGAGGTTTTGTAGTAATTTAGTCCCTAGACCAGCAGCTGAGATTTACTGGCATAGTATGACTGCATTGGAGGTGCAGAGACATCCATTTCTTCTGAATCCACCTGCCACTATATTTTAATAACAATCCTAACCTGAATGATCTTCCCCAAAGAAGTTGTTTAATAGAGATATCCTTTCTTCCACTTTACCTTTTCCTTGTATGCTCCAGTTCAAGAAAGCTTCCCACCTTCTGTATTTAGGCAAGTTTTGAAAAGCATATTTTAACTTTGACAGGCTCAAACATTTTTCTGAGCCTAGTGTGAATATTCCAAGGAAATGAATTATTTGATATTTAAATTATGAATGAATGATAGTATGCATACTATCCTGACATTTCTAAGAATCAAATATTTAAAAACACAGTAGTCATTTTTGTTCAGTCCTGGAAGAAACCAGGGTCTAGCCAATGTGAGGGGGGAATACTTTCTCTTAAAAATAAGAAATTATGATGATCTCAACCATATAGACTACTAAAAATCCATTGGATAGCAATGACTTTCAGTCACAAACCCCAGCTTGCTTTCAGAGTAGTGACCTAGATAAGATGGGATCTGTATTCTATTATCACTCCCTAAACTACCTAGTTATGCATGGCACTTCCTCACCTTTCATGTCCCAGTGTGTTATAACATGCTGCTGGATCATATAGCACAGGACACCGCATCCTGGTGTGTTATTCCTGTATTAACTATGCTTTATATTTACTATACCTTTATGAAAGAGATGTTTAGCCTATTGATCTTGCTGCAAACTCTGAGAAAAGTAAAAATAAAATAAAATGGACTTTTCCTGAGACAGTACAATTAAATCCTCAAGAGAATGAAATTTGTCTCCTTGACTCCTGGAGCTCCATATAGCGAGAGAGGACTGGCTCCCATCTATTTCATCATACACGTCCTCCCAATGTGCATTAAATGTACATTGACTCAGCTGCTAATTCAGGAGCATGAGTAAATTGTACAGTGAAGGAGCAGAATAACTCTCCCTCAAAAGACAGGTGTTGTCCACAACCTACTAGGTTAACCTGTTCACAAAAAGCCCACACTATTTCTGGAACAATTCTGTTCAATACAGATACTTTTCATGGAAAATCTGTTTCCAGTATTGCGCACATGCCACTATCCTCTCTCTTGTCGTAGTTGAATGCTGACATAAATCTTTTTCTAATAAAATGAACTATTCAAATTTTTTCTTTACTGAATGATGTCTGAAACAGATGTATTTTAATCTGCTGGGCACAGAAAATGAAATTTACATGTCAGCGAGGTCTTTCTGGTTAATAAATGTTTTAAAAGAGAGAAAGCAGGAAGCTAAATATATGTAAAACTGCACTTCTTTGCATATAGTGCTTTTAGCAGAAAATACAGTATTCTAATACTAAATTGTATCTTATTTATGAGACAAAAAAGTATACATATTTTGTGATAACAAATATCTTTCATGTAGGGGTATAATACGAAATGCTGAAAAGGATTCTGATTTCACCAGCAACACTTCCCTTATGCTAGTCCAAATAATTTTTTTTTTCATGTAGGAGCAGCAGCTGCACAAAGCATTTTGTTTGTTATCTGTGTGTGTGTCCATTTTTGAACTCATTATATTTTCCTATTATTTTAGCTGTTTACATAGCACCAATTTTAGTACATTAGTGCAGCTTTCTCGTACTCTGAGTGAGCTGGATCCAAAGCCCACTGAAATCATTGGAGGGGCCCTGTTAGCTAAAGTTGACTTGCCATTGGGGATGGAGATTAAGACAAAGAAGAGTTGTATTCAGTGTCCCCTGGAGATTCAGGCAGGTTTTCCAAATAATCATGAATACTTCTAAAAATAGCTGGGTATGTTGATGAAATTTTAAATTTTCCATCACAATAATCTTACTCATTTTGTAGCATTATTTGGGGGGGAGGCAAAGATCACAGCTATTAAAAATGAAGCTTTATACCCAATTTACTTCACTGTCTGAACTGTTGCCAAATTTGATAGAGATGCAATGGCAGAGTTAGCCTAAATTGCTTGTATAGAAGGCCAACAGATAGCCCCACATGCTGGTTGTGCCATGTGCTGATACCCTTAACCAAGTCCTTTTCCCAGCCCCTCCCTCCCTCCTTCCCTCCCTCACTTCCCACTTATTTCCTCCCAATAATAATGAACAATAATATTATTAATAAGAATGAGTAAATAATATGATTAATAATTTAATGTAAATATAAAATAATATCCCTGAGCTCAATACCCAAGCAATTCACCCTCTGAAAATATGTTGATAGCTGAGGTGACATGAATTTTACCTCAAGAACAATGGTCTGAGAGAGTCTTTCTTCATCAGAGTCAATGGTTGGACAATGCAGGAATTGTCTCCTGAACATTCCTACCTTAAAAAATGGGGCTGCAGCACCACAGCAGAAATCATTCCTTAAGTATCTCAATTAAGAGCTCAGTTGTTATCTTATCCTGATTAAAAAGTGCTTGAGTTTCTACAAGTTTTCAGCCAGAGAAACTCAGGAATGATGTCCAGGTTCATTTTTTAACAATTAGCAAGTCTGAGCCTCAAACTGACAGATTACCGCCGTTTGGCAGTATCACCAATAGACAGGGAGTTGTGAAATTGTAAGATATTATTGTATTGTTGGTAGCCTGAGTAAATCTAAATCTTTTCAAGCTTTGCTTCAGTGGGTTAATTCCAGGACCTGAATTACAAGTCCAATTTGAATTACATTGCAAAGACTGAACTTACTTCACTTTAGCAAAGTCCTTTTTCTTAAGACTTATGAATTCCAGTTATTTTGAAATCCTGAAATGTTGAAATCTTTTGACACCTTTCTTATTATTTCCAAGAAAAGATGGGTAAAGGTTTTTCTTGACTTTCCCTGCCAGCACCTCTTTATTTAGGTAAATGTGTTTCTTTGACTTTACCTTTATTTTGTGGTATCTTAGCAGCTGCTACACGCAATATACATCCACAGGGGCTTTTTATTCTTCCCATCCTAAACCTGAGATATTAAAATAGCAGAAAGAACAAACCTTGCCAGAATCAGAAAATAATAAAAAGAAAATGAACCAAATAAATGTTCTGTATATATTTAGGGCAATTGAAGAGACCTGCAAAAAGCAGGGGTGATTTCAGATTGTCTCTACATATTTTGTCTGAGAATTTTAAAACACTTAACGGATTCTAGCTAATTAAGTCTCAAAGCTTGATGCTGAGCTATATGAGGCAGGGCAGAGGACATCACCCATTCTGTTGAGGAATGAAGGGAAAAGTGACTGCATGATTTGCTGGGTACAAAAGATTATTAAATATTGGATTTGTGACTAAAGATACATATTCCAGTTACAATTTAACCATTAGGATTGATTTTTTTTTCACCAAATAACATCAGCAGTGACAATAGAGAAAAAGTATACTGTAATGAAGTCTCTCATAAAATAATTTGTTTAATCAGTAGCTTGTTGTTAAAAGAAAGCTGTATCTGACAATAATGCATACAAAATTTTATTTAGAGTAAAAGGGCTGTTACTGAGCACTGGCTTGAAACTGTAGCTTTTCAGGTTGTGGAAGTATTTATTATGCATTCTCCACAACAGAAATACTCACCAGATAATTGCTGCAGAGAGCAAAAAAAAAAAATACACGTTAATAATAGCAGTTCAAAAGCTCAACAATTTTTTAAGAGAAGCAGCTAAATGGGGCTGTGGCCCTGCAGTTGTTTGCAGTAATCAAGGACTTTCAACAGACAAGTCCTTATTAAGTTTCTAACAACTGTGTGGGTCTGAGTAATCAGACTGGAAACTGTGTGCATACTGTTCAGGTTTCAGCCTAGTTTCTGACAGCTTCAGCTTTCCCTGGTGCAGCACCGGGATTTTTAAAATCTCATCAGATAAATTCTATCTGTGGAAAGTAACGCTATGCTGTGATGATGCATAATTCTGCATCTCTGTATTTCTCGCGTTAATAAACCAAAAAGAATGGGAAATGGAAAAGATCAGTTGCTAGAAATGTTTAGTCTTCCATATCTACCAGTTGCAATTTTCTCTTCCCAAAGTGTTTTTCTTAATCCAGCCTTAAGAGATTGAAGTGATGAAGCTTCCTACACTTCCCTTCAGAGAGCATTGCAAAGTATAATACTCAACAATGTTCAATATTTTTCATGAAATTATGGTTATATTTAGCTTTTTATTTTAGCTGATATACAATCTTTTGTCTGGAAGAACCCCTCATTATTCTGGAACAATATATACTATTAATATTTCCAGCCAGTTATGCTAGCTTCCTTTAAGTATTCTTATTGACATATATTTCCAATGATTTTAGAACAATTTAATGCTAGGAAAATGTGTCTGCAAAGCAATATTTTTGTCAAAATATCTGAGGAAAGTATTTTTACTTTATTCTCTCTAGAGATGATTTTAGGAATTGGCTCAAGTTGGATTATAGGCACAAATGCCTTACATGAATTTTCAGGTCGTGTGACCTTGTGGTATTTGGTCTGCTTTTCTCTGCTGCCGTCTTCGGGTTCTCAGATTTCTCTTGTGGTAAATTCCTGATCATTTTGCGATATAATACAAACAGAGGTATCAACAGAGGAAATTGATATTCAAATTCACTAAAATTTGGTTTATGTTTTTCATAATCTATAATTTTTCAATATCTGTAACTCTATATGAATTCTGTTTCATATTTATTTGCAAATTTTCTTACTCCCCTGGTTCCTTCTTATTATATGATGTGCCTTAAATCTCTTGGAGTAGTGCAATGCAGAGACTGAGGTACTGCAAAAAATGCCTTATGCAGACTCTGAAGAATATATTGGTTCATAATTGCATTTAAACACATATTATTAGATCTCCCTCTGATATCATATAAACTATCTCCTGTAACCATTTGAATCTGTGAAGCTGGAAGGGGAAGGCTGCGGTGTTCACTGATTCCAGTGGGATTCAGATTTCCAGAATTCTAATGCGTACCAGATGTGAAAGGAAGGAGACTCTAGCCAGACTGGTGAGTGGCTGACTGCCGTATTACATAATTACCCAGAACTGGGGAATGCTCATTACACAAGACACCCTCAGTGGGGAAAGGGAGAAGGAAATGGAAAGCCATTTGAAAATTCAGGATTCAGTGTCCACAATATTATTCAAATGCTTAATGTCCATCAAATACATTGTAGAGACAGCAGCAAGCTATTTTTTTGATGTGAAGTTTTTTAAGAGCTTGTTTCGGAATCTGTTTTTCTCATTAAGATTTTAAATCCATGGCTTCTAACTTTGATCTTATTGGTTGACATTAATCCTTATTTTACCTTGTTGCTGTTTTGGGTTTTCTTGGGAGGGGGAGCATCCCTCAATTCAAGACATCCATTACTACTTCATCTGAGTAAAAAAGCAACCATTTCCCAGGAGAAGGCATGGATAGTTCTGCTTTCTCCCAGGCAGGGAGGGAGGAAGCCTCAAAACCAGAATGAGTTAGTCACCACCACCACCATCTGGACCCAGCCCTTTGCTCCTGTAATTATTTCACTGCATCCTGGATTGCACATAAGAGAACAAGCCCTCTGAACTGCCCAAACCACACTTTCTTTGGTTAGCTCCACTCAGCACTGCAGTAGATGGGTAGGTTTGAAAGAGAGAGAGAGAAAGAAACTTTCTTCTAATTATGTGGGATTTGACTGTTGAGTTTTGTATGTGAATGTCACAGGTCATATGTGATGCATGTTCTGGTGTAACCCTGGCAAAAAAAAAAATGCTGACAGTGGTGACATCTGCCTCTGTTATAAATGCAGAACAGAAATATGTACCTAGATCCCTTTTATTTGGGAAACCAGACCCAGGTTTAATTTGGCATGACCACATATCTACACATCCCCTTATAATTGTACAGGAAGATACTATTCCTCGATGGAGTGCCTGTAAGTTTTATTTGTTTGCTACTAGGCTTTCCTTTGCCAGCACTGCCTCTGTGCCAGCAAGACCTTTACCTGACAGTATTTAATTCAGGGCCAGGATCTGGAAAAAAAAGGAGGCCAAATGGAATATCATCAGCTCTACATTTGCAAATTTGCCCAGTTTTGCTCAAATGACTTTCCTGCTTCCTAGTTTGTCTTCCCCTCAGCACAGAAAAAAAGAGGATTAAGGCTGTCAGGGCTGTACTTCAGAGGCAGCCCCAGCAAAGCCCCTAAAGAAGAAAAGCGAATGATCATAACCCATCCTCTGGATCCTCTCCAGCATAAGAAAGGATAAACTAATTTTTTTAAGCACTCGTTAAGTTCTACAGTCAAATAAACAGCACATGGCAGTCTCTGGAATTGAAGATAGAAGGTCACTGAGACCTGGATTTATTAGTGAGGATACTGAACGTTGTCCTAGTGCCATAGGGAGAGTTTCGGTCACTGAAACTGATGCCCTTCAGATGCCATATCAAGGTCTGAAACCTGACTGATTGGTGTCTAAAAATTAAGAGCAGATGCTGCTAGACACTATTTGCTATTTATCATCTCTTCAATAATCTTGCCTAGAAAGGGGTGGTTTAGCAATCAGACAATACGTTGCAAGAAAATTATTGTCAGAAGAGGATTTATTGAGTAAGGACCAAATAAATGCATGCTTGAAAGCTTCTGCCAATCTGCCTTTTCTTAAGGAAAAATTACCAATAGTAGGTGTTTCCCCCCAATTTTCACCATGGGAAACATATTTCTCTTCTGTGGAGTGCTTAAGAAATTTTTCTTAGAGAATCTAGGACCTCCAATTGAAACAAGTGAAAACTGATTTAATTGAATTATCTGGTATCTTTATTCCTTTTTGGAACTTTTACAGTGACAAATTCACACCCAGCATTCAAATGTAATGACAGCTTTATGCAGCATGAAACAGTACAAGCTTAAACAGTTGGAGGTAATCTTGGCTAATCAGATAGACTAACATCCATAATTGTTTAGTGAGTCTTAAGATTACTTGGTATTTGCAATAGTAAGTCAAGTCAGGACTGGATTTTCATTGGGAGAAGACACAATCCAAGTGCTGTGGTCCATGCCCAGCAAAATTCCTGCTCCTTGTATGGCCAATGCAATATGCAATAGAAGAAAATGAATGTTAGAGGTGCATAATGATAAAGAGGTCATACCCTTTAGCTGATGCATCGTTTGCTGCTTCACAATTATTGACAATTTCTGGCTGAGTGGAGGACAAAAAGAGATTGAGAGGAAGGTACAAATAAAGTTTGGAAGGCTAGACTTTGTATTCATTAGATTTGATAAAAAAGAAATTTTTCTTTTTTGTCAAAATTGCAACATCTTTATATGAAACAGCAGATGAAGTATTTTCTATTAGGTAGTTTGAGTTCATTGTATTTGAACATGTAAGCCTAGTTCAGGATATACCTGTCAAATATAGCCCTAGATAATAATTTGGGGGAGGGAAATGCTAATTTTTAAGGTCTAATCCAAGCATATTATGTCCCACAGACTTATTGAGACATGCTTTTAAAGTCTGCAGTCCTAATGCATCCTGTTGTTTAGATGAGAACTAACCATAATATTTAGTTGCAGAACAAAACAAGAACTCTAAATCTAACTATCTTTGGCTCATGTATTTTACCCACATCTCTACATAACAAAATCACAGGCTTCATCTCACAGATTTTAAAGGACTGAAAAGGATAAGGAGAACAGCTGAAAATTAGCTTTAAGAGCTGCGAGTTACTTAAGAGAAAGACTTTGTGTCAAATTATGTACTTTCTTTATTTCAACAGTAGCAGTTCTTTCTATTTCCTTTCAACTGCTGCTCTACATTACACTTCTGAGCTTTGTTCTTTCTCATCTAAATGAAGGTGTATCTCTGGGTATGCCAATAAAACATGTCTTCTCCAGGCAAAGAATTTGTTGTCAGAATATCTATATTGGAGTTCAAAGACAAAAGCCCCATTAACGCAATTTCTATTCTGAATTCTGAAATGCTGTTGCCATTTCTCAGTTTTAAAAGCATTTGTTCATCTTGACTTTTCACCTGGGAAGTCCAATTATTAATCCTCAAAGTAGTCTGCTGTGACCCACCTAGTGCTCACCAAGAAGTAATGGCTGTATGGCTCCTCTTGATGTTAGATGTCCCTGCCTATCCCTAGTGTAAACCAAGCAAAGTGAAAATCGATCCATCCTGCATTCTCCTGGGTATGATGGGGGGCAACAAGAACACACTTGTCTGTATAGTTACAAGAAGCAGCCCACAAAAAGAGATGTCAAACAACAGGGCTGGAATCAAGCCAACATATCTCAAAATAAAATGGCGGAAGATTTCATCAGTACAGGACCGAAACATCTTGGAGCAAAACCAAAAAATACTATTTGCTCAAATAGTAATCTGGAACAATGATATTAAACATTTTTTAAATAATACATGAATTTTTCAAAAATGTTTTGGATGAAGCTTTGTAAAGTAAAAAAGGCTTGCTGCTCTCACATTTTCACTTGTTACACAACTATGTAACTGTAGATTTTGTGCCTCTGTAAGGGCTTTATCCAAAGACTACTGTATCACTGGAAAAAAAGTTGATTCACTTACACATGCTTTAGATAAGGGCATAAATGAAAGATGAACTCTCTGAATCATTGTGCTTCATTATTTCTGTTACAATTTTGGCCTTGATCATATGGCTTCTGAAATAGGGCATAAAATGGACACATCCTCCAAACATTTATTCATATGAAACCAATTTGTGGTAAAAGTATTTTAAAAATAATATCAGACCACAAATATTCCAGACCTATGTATTCATTCATCCATTAAATTAATTTCATTAAAATCATATGGGTGTGGATGAAGATTTTCCTTGGTTTTATTCTATGCCTATTGAAACACTGAAGAGTGTTGGCTGACATTTCAAGCAAAATACCTGAAGGTAGGATCATCTTACTTGAGGTTGTATTCTGCCAAATTGCATTTGGATTTCAGAGTAGATATTTAATTTTTACAAGACATGCAGGGAATAAGAAGCATTTTCTACTTAGAGAAAGTGACTACAGCTGAAGACATGCAAGTTGTCAATTTATCTCATGCAATGTGTATTGCAGTACATAATAAATTATACTCTTCTTGGAGGAAAGAGCCTCTTTTAATCTTAGCAAGTAACATAAAAGAATCACAAAACCATTCCATTATAGCTATTTGAGGACCTGAGTCTACAAATCAATAATAAAAAGTAGATTTCTTGTGACAGTCAAATGTAATGGTGAAGAAGAAAGTAGATGTCTCTTGATAGTCAAGTGTAATTGTGAAGAAGGAATTTTGTAGAATCTCCTAAGTATGCAGATTCACTAAGTTAAATGTCAAACAACATAAATACTCCCTGGGCCATTTCTAACTATGCCATTGCAACACATTTAATTTTATACTTTAAGTGAATAAGAAAGTTTTGTATTTGAGAATGTATTGTAAGAAGAAATTCATTGAAAGGTAAAGTCATGGCTACTTTTGCTAAGAGACACAAGCAGTTTGAGAGGTATCTGTTGGAGGCTGTGAACCAAGCAGAACCCAGTTGAGGGATGTACACCTGCCTCTGAAGGCTCTTCCCTCAACCCTGTCTAAGGTGTGCCTGCTCTTTCATGACAACCTGCACAGGGAATTTGTTGTGTAGACCTCTAAAAGAATGTGTTATTGGTTTGTAACTTGTTAATTGGCAGGGAGCAAGTCAGTGGAAACATAGCACAATTCTTTACTTTATCCAGCAGCAGTAGCAGGGCATACAATTATGAATTTGGCCAGTTCTGGAAACTAATATTTAATACCGAAGGACTGCCACAGGGGTTCCTGGGTTGGTGAAGTTTGCCAACTGCTAGGTAGAAATCAGAAATAAACTTGTCCGAAAAAGCTGGCTATAGTATTTGACACTAGGTGAGCTTGTATATAGATTCTCTGAAGTTGCCAAATGGGAACAGAATTTCTTCAGCAATGATAAATTCAGAGTGGCCTCTGCTATGACACGTTTGTGTTGCTGTGTGAGTGTCTTGCAAGTTTTGAAGCCTTGCACTTCACTTTAGTTAGCCTGTTGGAAGAAATCTCATTTAACTGGCATTTTTACATCTACATTAATTCTTTTAAAACACTGAAGTGAGTGTTCTACAGCTATGTAAAGAAACGCATTATCAAAGCATTAAGATATGATTAAACTGACATTTTCTTAAGAAAACGAAAGGAGCAGGAAAAAGCCATTCTAAAAGGACTGAGTGCTACATACTCCAGATATTATCTTCAGTGCTTACTCAGGGATCTTTAAAGAAGCTTATTACCAAGTACCCTAAGAAGACAAGTGTGGATGTGTACAGATCAGAGGAATGCAAGTTAATGCACCTGCCAGATTTTACTATCGTACAAAGCATGTCAATCAGCACTCAGACCTTGCGTTTAAAAATGTGTTCCTTCAGATTTTTTTCAGTGCTGTATCTTGCATAGCTAGAATTTCCTAGTCAGTATCCATCCAGTGTTGCAAATGTCATAAATTATGCTACTGAATATATATCACTGACATGAATGTGAATAGTCCTTCATTAGATTCAGTAATGAACTGTAGTAACACTGGTAGATATGGTTGCTGTGAGTACATATATTTAAATCTTCCTGCTATTCTCAAAAGGAAATAAAAATAACATTTTTAGATTAAAGAAAAAATCAGTTCTGCATATGTTTTCTTTAAGAAAGGTAAATTAAAATGCATAGTGAGTTGAATAGATTGGGCAGTTTATAGCACATGAATTTACAGTGGTCTAAAGCACAGCTACTTGATAGCTACATATAGCTCAGATCCCACAGGACCATTTTAAAAGTGATGTGTCAGTTTTGGCTTCATCTTCATAAGGGAAAAAATACATTCAGAAACTTGTCCTGAGAGGTCACTGACTGGAAGTGCCGGTAGTGGAGGAGGGCCTGGTGTACCAGATCATCACAGGATGGCTGCAGGCTGCTGGGAATCTGCAGTAATGAAGACAAATACAGAAGAGAACTTATGAGAAATAAAATGTATTAGGGCCATCACACGCTGTGCTAATAAGGTCTCCTTTGTTGCTCTGTACAAAATTCTGATATTGCTCTCTAAAAAAACCCAATGTATCCAAACTGGAAGTGCTGTAGAAGGACTAGAAGTAACACATGGGGAAAATAAAGTCAGAAGAGAAAAATCTTCCTTTTTCTGTGTCTAGAGTATATAGGGAAATTATGACTACTGCCTATATGGGGTCAGAGAGAGATGCTGTACAACCTGACAGCCACTGACTGCACAAGAACAAGCAGGTGTATAAGAGCAGCTGGGTGAAAACACAGATGGCAGCAGGCAGTGGGTCTTGATCAGCCATCAGGGCCCTCAGGCTTCGATTCCCACCAAAACAAGGAGTCTGAGCCTTGGGAGGTTCTGTGGTCACCTTCACGTGTTCATGCTTTCTTACTTGTAGCTTAACTTACTCAAAGGTGTTCAAACCTTGCAGAAAGGTGCAGCACCTTGCAAACCTGTCTCTATTGACAGTTTTAATTGTTTTTTCTGGATTTAGCCCAAAAATATTTTATCGAGTAAAAACTCCATATTTACTGAGTTAGGACATCAGGTTGTGGTGTTAGATGGAAGTCACTTTATAAAGAAAGTAGAATAAACATAAAGTGACTGAAGATATTCAAGTGACACTGTTCTACTGGAAATATAGTCGTATAAATAAATGGGCTTTATCAGTTTGCTGGTACCTCCAGCAATGTTGACATCTGCATTCTGCTCTCCTACCTCTGACAGACTTTAGTTCTATTAAAATAATGAATTCTTATGCTGATATTCGCCTCTTAGCATGAGGCATTTGGAACAAGTCAACACATTTTCAGGGATGAATTTTGGAAGTTTATTAAGATATACAGATTTAAAAAGGAGAAATCTCTACCGATGTCATGTGTCAGAGATTTCTTTTTTTATCAGTCCTCATAAAACATGTCCATATATGATGTGTTTTCCAATAGAAAAATGAAGCACAAATCCTATTGGGATCACCAGCAGGGTCTGATGTCCAAAGGCAGATATTTTATTTAAATGATCCTATACTGCTCAGTAGGAAATACCATTTTCATTGTGTTTACAAACATGTTAGCATTCATTAAAATGTTTTTCTGCTGCCCTTGAGAGATGTATTTTAAAAGACATACTTCTGAAAAGCTTTAGAGAGCAGAATTTTTTAAGTCTGATCATTTGACAGGTGTTAATTCACACTGAAACTCTCATTGCAGAGAGCTAGAAGCCAGTGTTCAGAACAGCTTCAACAGAGAGAATGACTGGACTGTAATGTACTTCAAAACAGTTTTTGCTTCATAACTTTGTAGCTACTTTGAGGTCAGTGTAGTGGTCCTTACCTGGGATACAACATACTGCAGTGCAATCTGTCCACTGGTTTCCCCAGTCAGCCCCATGCTCTGCTTGTACTTATCAGCGCCTCAACACTATCATTTCCTTTTGATGCATGACTTCAAATTCAAACAGCTACTGGATAGTTTTGGCATCATAATTCAAACAGCTACTGGATAGTTTTGGCATCATCAGCTTTTGTAAAAAATTAAGTCAGTCATTTGATGAACTCTAAATATATCATGCTCAGGAGACTGTTCATCCTTCCATTTTTTTTCTGTGGTGCAGAGACATGCTTTGTTAAGACAGAGGGATGATTTTAAATGCTCAGAAAAGGTAATACACCCCAGTCCCATCTTGAGACACTGTGGCCTATTCAAAATTCATTCTCTTCACCTTACAAGGCTTTTAATATAAGCATCTCCTCACTAAGTGTTCACCAGCTGGGAAGTTAAAAGTGCAGGACAATGATGTTGCTGTAATAGGTGGGGTACTACCATAATAGTCATTGGAGTTTTCTCTATAATAAATTTTGGGATGATATGCAGTTTCTTTTCAGAGCTACCCCATAGCTGTTTGTTGAGGCAAGGAGGGAATGATAACAATAGGCAGCAGGGGACAGAGCTGTTTTCTATTCCAAAAGTGATACCCTGATATGAGCTTTCATGTGGAGCCCAAAAAGCTGAAAGTTTTCTAACAGAGGCAGGAGGCTGCTTGTGTAGGATTGCTGAAATCACTTGGTGTTCCTCCTCTTTGGGTGCATGAAGGACTGTTTGAGCAGATATGTCTTTCAGCCTGTAATTGTGGTACTTCAGTCCTCCTGGCAGAAATTGTACAGTTTTTAAAGCAAAATTACTACCACCAGCATTGTCTCAGTATGGAGAATTTCCACAAGGATTGATTTCTTACATGGTGCAATACAAAAAGTACTTATTACTACCTGCTGTGACTTTGCCTGAAATTAGGAGTATTGCAGGATGCTCCAATGAAGGGAAAATAGATAACTTGGATATCAGTTGTTACAATTCTGCCTAACTGTAAAGAATATTAACTTCCATATACCTGCTTTATGTGGAAGTTCAGGTGATATTACCAACATTATGTTTTCCAACATTACATCTTGGAAATGCATGAATTAGCCAGCAAATTTAAATAACTTCTTTGATTTCGAGTACTTCAATATGTAATTTACTTCAGTGTTTAATTTCAGTCAATAAATACTGTTCTATAGTTTTTTCATTGCAACATGAAATGCTTTGAATCCAATTTTATTGGTATATCCATTTAAAGAGACCTGTGCTCTCAGGCATAAGATACATTTCTTAGTACCTGGTAAAGTGTATGTAAAGTTTATTTTCTACTTGGATATTGCATGCTTTGAAAGTGATTGTCCTGTTGAGAAACTGAATGTATACCATAGTTTCTTACTTTGGTTATGTAAAATTGATAGGCAAATTTTTAAACACAAATTACCCTTATGACAATTTTTCTTTTATGGTTAATAAAGTTATATGATAAATATGTTTTTTAAATTATTCTTCTGAATTCCTGGACTAAAACATATGACCTTGAGGGACTTTTAAGTGAAAGAGGAATTTCCAACTGTCAGAGATGCCCAGCTCTACCAAGACCTCACACCATCCAGCAATCATTCCACAGAACACTGAAAGGTTATGAGTATATCCTGGAGATATTGAGGGTTTTTTAGCCTTTAGGACAAATGGAGATCTCTGTATGTAGTAAACTTTTTAGATCACAAATTAACTGGAAAACAGCTTGAGCAAAAGTTAATGCTTGACCCTCTGTTGGACAATGTTTCTTTGAAAGGTTCTATGAAATCTATAATTTTCTCTACTTTCATTAAATAAGTCTGGTTTTTAAAAGGGTTAATTAATGTGCATGAATAACAATGACTAGGGAGAAGGTTGCATCACCCTTGTTTACTTCATACTAGCAGTATGGTGAGATTTTGGATTAGTATAGCCGTGATGTACAGGGAGTTTCTAATTCTGAGCTGGTGGTGGTTTGCAGAATCAGAGGCAGTCACTGTTACAAGAAGACCATGACCCTGGTTGTGTGCTCCTTGTTGGCAAGTTATTACTACTAAAAGTACTTCCATTTGGATCATCACAGCTGTAGATGTGCAGTTATTCTTGAAGTAAATTCAGTCTACTCATATAACAGAATTTATGTATGAGCCTGCCCAGTGAATCTCTTTAGCTTCTTCTTGGGGCAATTTAAGAATGGATTATTACATGTAGATAGATTCTTCCAAGATCCTAAATTATTTTATGCACTTACCACAGAGATCTACTCATTTTTTAATGGCAAAATTCCAGGATTTTTAGAGCAAGCTCCATAATCCAACTTTCTGGAAAACTCTCCTCATATCTCTAATTCTAAAGTCCTTGGTGATGTGAAAAATCTTTAAATATGTTCCCACCAGTCCATTGTAATAAAGATTTATCCATAATTTTTCTACCTACAGCTACAAATGAAATACTTATAATTCTTTTATTTGGCCTTCCTATCATTCATTCATGAAGTAAATGCCAATGTTTCTCTGTACAAGTAAAAGCTTTCTTGATCTTCCCCATATCAGCTTCACTAAATTTCCTTATGTCAGTAGTTAGTGGAAAACTACTTCTTCATTGAATTATCTAGCAGAAACCCAAAGAAGCTTGTAAATTTAAAACAAAATGACCACAATCCAAAGCAACCATCCCACAATTACATTCTTTTTCTAGAGAGAATTAACCCATGTGGAAAACGTTAGTTTAATGCACAGCTTGAATAATACTGTCATGTGAGTTACAGAAAAAGTTAGATAAAGGTGATTGTCTTTTATTCGCACTGTCTGTACAGAATAAAAATGGAAATGCTTTAACATGTTGCATAACATTTTACAAGCCCTAACTAATCTTTGAAACAACACTGATTTATGTACACAGTAACTATTTGCATCTTTCTACTTAGCAGAGTATTAAAAAAGAGATTAGGACCAAGGTTCAGGATGAAGTTGCCTAAAGCTAAGTATTTGATTTTGGCTTTAGGAGTCTAAATAAAAATGGCCTAGTTTTTAGAGCTGCTGAGCACAGATACCTCCAAATCAATCTTGTGAAAGCTGTAGCTCTTACATGATGTGGAATCTGTCCACTCTTTGAAGTGACTTACGTGAGTTGAAGTGTCTGGTTGATGTGCTTAATTTTGAAAATGTTGGTCTAAAGTGCTTGCCCCAAAACAGGCTAAGAGTCAATCAAAGAAAAGGAATCCTGTCAGAGGGACAGTGATCTACCACTCCCATACTGCAGGCAGAAAAACTCCATAGGGAGGACAACAGCAAGAGCAACAATTAGTAGGGTTGCCCTTGCCTCTGCAATATCCATTGGATCTTAACAGACACATAACACTATACAGTAACACACAGCAGCTGGAAACTACCCCGCCATCAGGAGGGATGACCTTCAAAAGCATCTATATTGCCTGTGAGTTCCAAAATGGTTTTTTCACAGCACCTTTCTTTGTTGTCTGGGCACACATCCCAGCTCATACATAAGACAGGTGCCTCTAGGATGAACACTGTTGTGCCTTGGGGGCCTACTCTTGGGTTTACTTGTTCCCTTGAGTTGAATATATTTAAAGATATCCCTCTTCTCTTGATTCTCTCCACCTAAGTTCAGCCTGTATCAGATTTTTGAGCCCGTTTTCACATGTCAGTCATAATTCCAGCTGCAGTTTGAAGAAATTTACCACACATATGAATATGAATAAATATTCATAGGTAATGCTCCCCTTAGTCAACTGACTCTTTGCTTTTGCCATATCCAGTTGCCATTCTGGTGAGGCAGAATCCAGGTAAGGCATCAATATTTTGCACATCTGCCTTTTTCAGCAGATCTATAATTTATCTGTCTTTTAATAAACCACTGTCAGTGACTACTCTAAAAAGACAAGCACGTGTAACTCAAAACTGTGTTTCTCCCACTTTGTGAAACACTCTTAATTGGTTACAAAGTCTCTAAATATGTAGAGGCTAGGGTTTCATTTTCTAAATTCATGTTGTTTTACGCTGAAGAATGAATTTGCTTTTTGTGTCATGGGAGTAACGTGCATTAATAAGCACAAAATCAGGCACAAGGATAGATTTGAACAGTAGGCATATTATTTTAACTTGATAATGACAGGGATGTTCCCACACACATCAGGAACTAAACTGGTTCCAGTGAGAACTGAAAAGTCTTAATTCCACTTAAGTGGTATTAAGTGGAGACTGGCTTTTTTCAGCCTGACTCAAATACACTGTTCATTTCTAAACATTGTCATCCTCTGCTCCGATGGAATAGAGGCAAATAAAGAGGGATTTCTGACACGCCAAATGTCCCATATGGCCTCTTTTGTCTTTATCTGCAGGGGACTGCTGTAGTAACATGGTCAATAGCTCCAGGTCTCCTAACATGTACTTCCTATTCATATAATCCTGACTGCTCCTTCCCTTGTGGTCCTTACCAAATAGACCCAAAACCAATCTTACCAGTCTCTTGACCAGATCATTTATCATGATCATATCCACATCCAGGGACCTCTGCTGTGAAGAGATGTGTGTCGCACCAACGATGGAATAAAGAAGATTCCGGGTGATCATACAGGAATGGAAGACAGGAGGATCAGTTGGCTTCTTGAGGAAGGATTTGGGGAAGTTATAAGCAAAATCCCGGATCTTCAAAGTCTGCATGACACAGAATAACACTGTTTTTGCCTGTATACTGAACTAGGCCTGCAGTTTATGTACTGGTAGGAAGCATTAGAGATTGTGGTGCTCTGTCTTTACATTGCATTTCACTGCAACCCAGGCAAACTTTTGGGCCCTTTTTTCCCTGAGTTAAGGGGATGATGCTGCCTATGTCATACATGTGCAGTTCTCTGTATCTCAGAGGCAGGAGCCATGAGCACATGTAGATGCATGATGTTCAAAAATTGCACAGGGTATTCCTGAGGCTGGGTATTTTAACACAAACTGTGTGCACATGATTGTGGATCATAGCTGTCACTTGAGGGCTCCAGAAGAGGTTTCCACAACTTCCTCATTGTAATTCAATAACAAAAACAACAGCAGTTACCACTTCTCTCCTACTTTCCAGCCTGCAGAACACAACATAAATATTGACTAATTAGCCCACATGAATCAGGACAATGCTCACCACGTCTGCTCAGAAATGTACAATGAGGCTGGGGTATTCACATGAGCCTGAGGGAGTTCCCTGCCCAAATCACACGGCGTGTCACGGGGAGGTGGGCGCTAACTCCCTGAGGTACCCTTGAAAAACCAAGCTTTAATAGATCATGTCTACAGTCAATTTAACATACAATTAAGCATTTTCACAAAGCAAATAGCACCAGAACTGTTGAAAATGTAATCCTGCCCCCTTGTTAAAACAGGCTTGGCTGTTTGGCATTATGCAGAATGACTGTCACCACAGTGCTTTGAAGTCACTATCACTAAGGCAAACATGTGCAGGTACAAATAATTCAGCAGCAGAACACTGATGCTCCCCAAGTTTCTTATGCCATGTATGATCCTGAAATCTTCAGGATCATATTTTAGTCTATTTATTCTCCACACAAAAGGTACTTTACAAAATCTGCTAAATAGCTGGGCCTACTTACTGGGTCCCAGGAATATGCCCTGCATTCATCTCATCAGACACATCTGTTCCTTCGGCTCCTGGCTCCTCTGTTCTCTTTCACCAGCAGCTGGTCTCTGAATGGATGTCGGAGACTGATCTCTTTGCTTTGCTTAGGCTGTGGGATTGTTTCTCTTCTGGTCTACAGAGATCTGTCAATAGTAGCTTAAATGTAGGTTCTTTCTTTCTTGTGAAAAGAAAAGATAATAATTCTTCCTCTTGATGGTGGCTTAGAGCACTTCAGATTATCCCTTGTTATTTCTTTGCAAGAAGAAATGTATATTCTCTTTTCATAAGAATTATAGCAGTTAACAATCCTCCAGCCCAAACTTTGTCCCATGAAGAACTAACATCAATGGGAGTTAGCTATATCCGCTAAGGGTAGAATTAGGATTCTCACAGAAATCTTTAGGTTCAAATAAAACAATCTTCACTGCTGTAACCATAGCAGCTCTCATGTCCTACATAGTACTTTTTAAGGATATCTTGGTCAAACATAGGTTTCAAAGTAAAACATTTTTTTTCTCTCTCTAGGCCATGCAATTTTCTCTCTATAGGTGTCTGTTACACAGAGCACCAACTATTCCTCAGATGCCAGGAGTTCTGGTTATTTATTTGTTCCAATTTCAGTCTTATTTTCCAGACTATTTTGCAGATTCTAATTTAAAAATTTAGAAAAAAACAAAACAAAGAAACACCACCCCACCTCAATTAAATTATTAATGATTTGCATTGTGTGCTGTCTTTCTACAGTTATTATTTATTTGTATAATTAGTTTTCCTTTTTACTAGTATGTTCCTTGGCCGACTTTAGATGCCTAATTTGCACGCCAAAGCAATGAGGCTGTTTTTTCTCAGCTTCCAATATAGCTAATGAAGGCAGAGTGTCTCTTCTAGAGCAAACTTTAGGCTGCCTAAGTTGATTTCCTGCCTGAAAATTTGCCAAAGAAACCTTTGTTAGAACCAAAGATCTCCAGTTCAGGCACCTAAAGTACCTTGTTTGGTGCTAGTAGAGCCTCTTCTTTTCTGCTTCCTGTGTCTCTAATGGCAGTGGGTCACATTCCCCCTTGCCCAGGCAATGTGCCCAACATATGGAGACAGAGAAGGCCCTCCACATGACGTACCCTCCCATTTGGGTTTGCTTCTGAACAGAAATTACTTATGGGCTAGAAACAACGTGCTGAAGAAGGGCCAAAAACTTCACCAGGATCTAAACCATGGACTTCAGCCAGAGTATCAGGTTTCCAACATGGAAACCAGGAATCTGGTTTCCAGTGTGACCAGTGGAAAGGGCATAGCACATATGATTCCCTTTTTTATCACTATATTTATTTGGCCACTTTGCTTGGCCAAATTATCAGATTTTTCACAATTGCGGGAGCACTTTCTATAGAGATTAATATTTTTGCAATGGTTTTAAGGACTAATGATGAAGCATCAATCAATCAATACATGATTCAACAAGCAGAGGCACTGGAGTTGTTCTATACTGATTTCGTTCATCTTAAAAAAGAAAACAGATTTTATTTGGGCGAGAGTTGAAATTGATATATGATAAATTGGTAATGAAACTCAGTATTAAGTTTTAATGCAAGCAGGTCACATTACTAGGGAGAATTGGATAAATACCCATAAAATAAACAGCACATAGACTTGACTGAAATAATAAAATGGGAATGATTGTGAGCAATTAACAGCTTTGTCCTTGATTGCTTTATGTATCTTCTAGTTTACAGGACTAGTTGTCCAGTGTGGGAGTAAGAGCGGTTCACTGGGCGGCAGAAACAACTATAGCATCAATGGGGGAAAAATAGGGAGCAGGGTCAATTATTCTTCAAAAAGAAATAGAATTTTCTTCAGAAATCTTATGATTCTTATGAGTCTTATGAACTGGCTGAAGATTTTGCCTGTCATCAATATGTTCTCCTTGATCTATCATTCACAGTACACAGCCATGGCAATGGTAGCAATTTTTATTTACTTTTTTTGAAATGGAGGATTATTCAATTTTTAGCATGTGAATATATCAAATACACTTCTCCTGTCATCTGAATATGTTATCTAGTAGGTTGTAGCCTGCCCCATTGATGCACTGATTTTAACATTTGATGATGTTAATGCAGTAAGCATTAACAATTATGTTAAATCTCTACTGTATATGGCAGACAAGTGAAGCCACCTTTCTAAATTTGAAATGTGCCCTAAAGCACATGGTTATAAAGCATCCATAGGGGCACTGTGTGCTTAGGACATTCTGAGACCTGAATGCTAGACAACAATGAACACTCCCTTCCCTCAATAAAGATCTGTAGCAAAAACCAGATATGCCCACGTACAGTACTGTTAAAATGAATAGTTCCCAAAATGTAAGTGTATTTAATTGTGGAATGTATATGTCTTACAGGATCACATTCAGATGCATGTGCCTTCCACAATGAAAAATGGATTTGCAATTTTCATTTTCCATAACTATAAATATTTGTATGCCACTTAATTTAAAGATTATACCGAAAGATATAATTTTCGATTAATATGCTGTATTTTACACCATTTACATTCCATTTCAATATGCTTGCCTTCTATAAAATGTATTTCAAGACTCCCTAAAAAAAAAAAACAACCAGAGAAAATAGGCACACTTTAAGCAGTTTACAGGAGACAGATCATTATCTCCTACAAAGGAAAGGAAACAGGAAAGCTGTAAATAATAAGTTCTGAATAGGAATGACATAAACAGCCTAATCAATGTCTTCCAGAACTGGCAAGTGACACCTCTTTGTTTTTTGCAAATAAAAACCTTCTTAACATCACAATATAAACCATTATCTCTGCAGGCAAGGTATATTTAGAAATGTACAAAATGTACATTTCCTGCCAGCCACTAGATCAGTAGGTGGAGATCTAAAGTCATGCAAATATTACAGTAAATGCAGGCAACCAATTTCTAATTATTCCATATCAGCAGATTTGTGAGGAATATAATTTATTAAAAAAGAACAGTTTATGATCAGCAGACCTTAGTTATGACTGTTTAGGAATTCAGTGCATTTTGATCTAATCACAAAATCAAAATATTCATGAAACACAATGATATCTCCCCAAAGCAGCCGGGCAGCCATTAATTTTGAAATTCGGGTAATTTATTAACACTTATCTGTAGCTGTAAAAGCTTACCTCTGTGTTTGTAATACGGGTAAAAGTGAAAGCAGTTTTAAAACTGATTCCTAATGATTTATAATGGTTTGCTGTAATTTGAGCCAGAAATTCAATTAAAATGTATGTCTAGTTTTGTTTCAAGATCTTTAGTTAAAAATTCTATTAAAATTCTATTTCCTTCTTGCATTAAATGTATCTGTTATCTGCATATATGAGAAATATAAGAAAATTCTATCATTTATTCCCTGGACTCCACAAATGCCTTTAAAAACATTCATTTTTATTTCATAATTCTGCCAAGGTACTATTTAGAATTTATGCACAGCAGAGGAGGAATAAGTGTGCGTGCTATTTTCTTTTGAAGAAAATCAGCTTCTCTACTGAGTGCTCATGCAAATGTTCAAGTGACATTTATCAGTTCATCAAAGAAAGGAAAAACAAATAACACTGAATTATCGGATGTTTTAAAAGCTTAATTACAATACCAAGGGTATAGCTTCTTTCTATATATGTTCCCATTTAAATCCTTCTTGTAAAGGATATGTAACTTCACTACCAAAATTCCCTTTTGAGATAACACTTCACATTGTTATTTATAAATAATGAGAAGTAAAACTGGCCACTCTCGTGTTTATTTATAGGGAAACAAAAAAGAGACAACTCATTGCTGATGTTGGAATCACTCCAGGCTAAACCAGAAGTGAAGGAGTGAATATTACTCACTTTCCCTCTGTTATTGTCTTATCTCAGAATACTTCACCACATGTAAAGGTAAAGGACTGAGTTTATAGATGAGCACATCTGTTAGTGTTGATGAGAGTGATGTGGCCAGTCCTAATTCTCTGTGTTGGGAACTGATCTTTTGTAATGCAGTTAATCAGTTGCTTCTAGATAAAGAGAAAAACATTCAGGTACCCAAATAAATGTTACCTTGTGCAAAATACTTACTATTTTCAAATTTAGTTATTCAGCATTTACCATACTTAGGTGTAATTGCCTGGGAGTAGTGGTGAATCAGGACCATATACCAGCAAAGTAAGGATGCAGTCCAGTGGACAAAGTGGCACTAAGAAAGCATTGAGGGCTTTCTTGTTCTGTTTGATCTGGGTCAGTAGCAGCTACTGACCCTGTGAAAGTAAGTTTTACAGAAGAGTGGGACACTTCATAGTCAGTGGTAAAGGTAAATCTGAGAGGAAGAAGATGTAGGTCTCTCAGTGCAGGATAATTATTGGGTTAGATTTACAGGAGAAAAGATCCAGTAAATTACTTCACTGGCTTTAAGACTCAAGTGCTTTTGACTAGAGAGCAAGGAAAGTCTACAAGTGAGGAGGTTCCAAAATGGAAGTCTTTCATAGAAACAAGGAATATTTGCTGCGGGAGATATGGATTAACAGAGACGTAGCCAACACACAAAGTATTTGCATGATGCTTTCACAAGAGGAAGAGCAAAGGATTAGCTTTTCTACTGTTGATCAAGTGGCAAAGTTAAGGAGGGAGTATTCATATGTTGTGTTTTACCCAGAAGCAGAAAAGAAAACAACAGCCAGTTGACCCTGGCTAGTGAGAATAAATGGGCAGGGTTGCTGAGCATCTTCATTCCCTAGGTGATCTCACCAATACATGGAACATACCACTGTCACATTTCTGTCCTTTCAGACCACTGACAATCGATGGTTTCTTCCAGAGGAGATGAAGAAGACTCTCTGTAAGGTGTGGCTCTACAGAGACAGTATTTTGGACACAATCCAGTATGTCTGTCATTCTCTCCTGTGGAGGGCAGTCGTACTCTTAAATAGTAGCTCCAGGCTTTAATAGTGTAATTAATGATCTCAAGATGAAGCAGCAGCCAGCATGTTAACAATATTATTGTGTACTAAACTGGATGAGAGATATTGCAAGAAACAAGAAATGATACAAAGGGTCATAGAGAGGTTAGAAATGTGGGCAAAGGAATAACAAAATTGCTTTATCTTTAAGACAAAATACATAATTTTCTAGTTGTTTCACACTTGTAATAACATTTCACAACAGACAACAGACAACAGACAACAACAGACTTAAGGAGTGGGTGAAACTTGGAGAAACCTGCTATACCAGGAGATAGGGGTGAGAGAACAAGAGACCTTAAAGTGAAAGAACAAGAGATATCAGAGTGATAGCATCAGAGACCTTATGTTTATAGGAGATGTAGGAGTGATAGAAGAAAGCAAACTGGATGATAAGTGAGGTGCACACAGGCATATGGGACTCGGGATGCAGAAAAGACTCTAGAAGCATTAAATGAAGAGATGTGTTCCTAGAGCTAAATATGTGTATTTCACTGCTGCTGGTTCAATTAAGTTTTTACTTATTTCAGTCAAAATTCTAAGAAGAAATTTAGGGAGACTATTGGGAAGAAATCTAAATGTGTATAATGTAAAGGAACTACAAAGGAAATCTTGGCTCCCAAATTTAGGGCAGTTAGTATGCACAGAGCATCTTACAACTTAAGATATTAAAAAGTCAAGGTAAAACATTTCATTTATTAACATCTAGAGGGAAAATTTGCCTCTTACCTCTCTTATTCTCTTAAGAGAATTTTTGGCATCACAGTGGTGAGGGCACAGCCTCACCTGTGCTGGTATCATCTCTGGGCTTGTCTTCCCTCTTAGAACACCCTCATGCTTGCTGCTACCTGACACCAAATCTTGTTGCAAGTACTAGGAGTACCTTCTTGATAGATAATACCAGAAGTACCTAATACTATTATCAACTTATTCCCATTCCAGCAGAATTTATACGCCCGTGAACCATGCTGCTGTGTTATTTAGCACTTACAATTGTTCTGAGTGTTTCAGATATATAAAACAATTCCTGCTCCCCTTCTTCAGAGCAGGTTCCCAAAGAGCTTGCAGTGTCATCTTCCAGAGGCCCATGGTGTAGCTCTATGTCTCACTGACATCAGTGGGTCAATAACAAATCCCATCTTACTTCCTGAGCCATCCTTCTGCCAGCATTTTAGTGCTTAACTCTGTCGTTGCCTGAAGCCTGTGGGAAGCTGGAATTCTTCAGCTGATTAAAGTAAGTCTCTAAGCCTTTGTTCACATCAGTCTAGTGCTGAATGCACTGAATGCATATCTTGAAGGAGAGCAGTCAGTCACCCATACACAGGAAGAATCAAGAGCTCTCACCTTTGTACTGTTTGATGCCTCTTTCTCTCCACCTGATTTCAGTGGGATTTGGAGCAAAGAGCAAAGATGAGGAAAGTATTGAAGGTGCCTTCGATGCTTTCATAAACATAGTTTACATAGGAGAATAGAGGTCTAAAATATTTTTAGGCACTCCTTTGGATATCTGCACCTCTGAAAGAATGGTGCTGACTTGGTCTCTGAATCAGGCGCAATATTTAATAAGCATACACAGCTATTCTAGTTTCTCTTTACTAGCTGCAGTTACTCTTTTTTTCCCCTGTAAAATGGGAACATGGCATTATGTATCAGAAAACTCCATTGTTTTCTCATAGAACTCTATCGCCTGTGATGTATTAGCAGCCCTTTTGCACTGGAGAACATTTTGTATAGTATATTTCCTAATTACTTATGAATTTTCTGCTTTTATTGTTCTATGTCACAGCCTTAACAACCCTTTTAATGTACTTTTGTGTGCAAATTAGAATAGCAAGAGTTAAGAAGTAAGACTTTCTGTACATGGTGGTGGATGTTCAGAGCAATTCGGCATGTCAAGCCAGGGTCAAATGGAAAGGGAATGTCATTACTAAATGGTAACATTTTCTGTGGGTTTTAGAGAAATTCAAATCCTTTTTTAATCTAAATATATTTTATCTTTTTTTTCAGGGTTAAGGGTTGGACTTCAAGTTCCTGTCAGACATTTGTATATTAAAATGACTTTACATTTAATTATTTTCTAAACTAACTTTCAAAATAGTTTTTCACAGAACTGCTATACCAGAATGCAATCCATTTCACAGGACCTTTTATCCTGACTCACATATATTTTGTGTGATATACTTTCCTACTTGTAAGGCATGGATTTACATATCCTCTAATTATTTTTTAAAATCTCATGCCCAAGAAGTGTCTACTGTCATTCTGGCAAAATCTGGGACACAATTCTCTATCCAATATGTATATGCCTAAATGATGCCTAAATGTCACTGATTTACTCTGAGTAGTTGAGCAAGAAATTTAAGCCATGATCTATTGCAGCAAATTTACATAACAAAAGTTAAAGGGAAGGGTTTCTATCTGTGACACTCATGACAGTGGTCAGTTGCCTTATTTTTATTTTTCCTTGTTCCTGTACTCAGTGTGCAGTTAAAATTCCTATTTTCCTTTAATTCTGCAGTGATGTTGGAATGAGTTTGAGATGGGGTAATGTATTCAAAATCATAATGGTTTAGAAAATTACTTTCTATTTTTTAGCTATTACCACAAAGTCTTGTAATACATTATCATGAAAAGAAAGGACTAGGCATGACAGGTGTGCTGTAGCTTGGTCATAATTGTACTAATGTCTGTGGGAACTGTGTGGCAGTAGATTATCCCATATATCTTTTCCATTATTACCCATTTTAGCTAGTCAAGGGCAACTATCGGCACCAAAACTCTTCCTTCTGTACTATCATTTCCCTGCCTACCCAGTTTTTCTCTGCTTCAGCCACATGCACCTTGCTAACCTGTGGCCAACAAGTAGTGCTGAGGCTCTGCGGGACCCACTAAACTGCATGAGACAAGGAGGAAAAAGGGATTGCTTTCTTACAGTACAATGTCTTATGTCATTACACACCTTCCTGTTTTGTTCCCACCTTCTCCCATTCCTGCTTTGAATTTTGATTTCTCAGCAAAGCGAGCCCCAGTGGAGTGCTTATTGACACCTAAATCATGAAAGATGCGCTGGTCTGAGAAACAAGAGGTTGGGAGAGAGACCTGAAATTAAAAATAATCTTGTCTATGCCAGTCTCTAAGTAAGGTTCTTCCCCAGCTCAATATGGTATCTGGAACAGAGTTCTGAATACACCATCCAACACAAAACCTAAATAGATTGAAGACCCAGCAGAATATGTCCATGTATTCCCAAGTACACACAGCCATTTATGAAGCTACGTGAGGGTGCACTGCTGATGCAAGCTACTCTGAAATGTGTTTCAAGCTTTTTAGAATGTTTCTGTTTGGAGAACTCTCCATCACTCTTTATAATGATTGTTTTCTTTTACAAGGCTTACGATATTTAAGGTGTATAGCAGCTTAGCCCTGTAAAAATATTCATCTTGCCATGTCCCTGTGAGGCCTTTATTTTATTGATAGTTAACATTTACTTTATCTATATTGTAGAATTCCTTGTTTTGTTACCAGTAGGAAAAAAAGAACAAGTTCATGTTGCTGGCATGTTAAAAAATATATTTTAAAATTATGTTTCGTGGCTTTTTTTCTACATTAAAAACTGACTTGGAGTTGAAAAAATGTACTTTTTTATTTGCACTCTGAAACAGTAACCAAATACAATCAATCGCTTTACAAGTAGTTGTTCCACCACAGAAAGGATTTACCAAGTATCAACAGTATTTTCAAAATACTACGAAGGAACAAAAGGTCTTTTATTTCTTTCATTTTAATAACTGGCATTTAAAGAGTGCTTATTAGAAAGATAAATCCCCTGATGGGTGGATGTTTGAAGCCCAGGTGTTTCTTATTGTATGCAGCCTGTGTTTCTGCACTTCACATCAGTAGCTCAGATCTGTAATGAGAAGTATTGCTTTGATTTCTTACAAGAACCCACCTGATATTCAAGACTCCAATACTGTGTACAGAGGTGAGATACAGGCAAGAAAACACTTAAATTTAAAGTCATGGAGATGGCCATGCTGTCATTCTTCAGCTAAAAACTGTGAAAAAGAAGATATGGGCTAGATTTTGTACTAATCTTCATAGCTGTAAACTCTGACTGACTCCACTTGAATGAATTCAGATGTGCATTGCACTAATTCTCTAGTTTCCATTAACTGACACACTCTTCCCATTAATTGATTTCTGGAGTGTAAGTATCAAAGACAACTTTGAAAATTAAATGTTCACAAAGAAAATGAAAATTTAATTTTTAAACATTTATACAAATTATTAAATTCTTCATACATTCAAACTCAGGACTGATTCCTCTCCCTTGCTGGCAACTCCAGACACATTGAATATATAGAGTTGACCCACAGAACTAATAGGAGTCTTTGGACTTGATTCAATAGTTCTTGTCTGTGAAGGAAAAGTGTGTTTTCTTTTACTAGCACAACAAGACACATTATGCAGGACCTTCCAAGCTTTTCAAATCCCACTGCTACACTGAAGCAGTGAAGCATCTCCCAAGAATCTGTGTGCTGTGCTTTAAGAATACTGCTGGTTAAAGAAAAGGACATATCACAGCAAAATTCAGGTTCAACTAACTCAGAATCCTCCTGTTCTAGGGTGACTATATGAGATATAGAAGAAGGAATATGAGAGGGACTAAGGAAGATCAGTCTTCATGATTAAATCAGTCTTCTGTTATATTGTCTTCTGTCTAACCACAGAGAGAAAAAAGGGGTGAAATCAGACAGTGCTGTACTGCATCACTCTCTAACACAGCCTGTAACTCTTCATTGATTGTGAATGAAGTGGGGACAAACTTTTTAGCATTTCCTTAGGCTTACACTGACTTAAGATTCCTGTTGATTCAGCCAAGAAAATATGATCATCAACAATAATAGTTGGGGTACACAACTATAATATTGTCCGTATTATGTTGTTAGGGCATAGGACTTTATCTGGATTGTTCTTGAAAAACAAAGAGGGAGACTGCCTAGCCTCCCAGCAGGTGCTGGCAGGATGCTCTTAGATGCCTGGAATTGCTCCTTCAGTTGGAGCAGCTCAGCTCCACCAGTCTTTCCTTACAGAGCAAATTCTCTACCCTGTCCAGCTGGAGGTCCTCAGCTGAACTGGCCCAAGTTTGTAAGTGTCCTCACATTGGGTTATCAAAAGCAGATGCAGTATTTCAGATGTCTCATTAAGCTTCAGCTCTGCTTATGTGTTTTGAATAAAGTCCTTACTGAATGTGTAATTGCTTCTCAGTGTATCATCTTTGACAAATGTCTGTCTAATCCATAGTCTCTTTAGACAAAGTAAAATGAATAATCCGGTATTATGGATTATGGACAACTGGAAAGTCTCTTGCCTGATTTTAGATCTAGGAATCATTGTTCAAAATGAATTTCTAATTAAAAAAGGCTAAGCAAACACTCCAGTTGTTACATCCTTTCTGGTTTATTTGTGAGTTCACCAAACTGAACAGAATTGTTAGGAAACTGTAGGAGTAAGGAACTGGAAAATCTGCTCCACATGGGTACGTTAGAGGAATTACCTGCTCCTGTCTACAGGAAAGAATCTGTTTTGTTTGGAGGTTCAATCCTCTGGTTTAATACTCCTTCCTGGTTTTTATAGGCAGTTCTTTGCACAGGGCAACCTATGACACCTCTGAAATTCTTTTAGTGTCATTGTGATATTTTTTTTCATTTCCATTACATGCTACATTGTTTTTGTAGAGAAAATAAAATAGCAGGAGTGGTGGAAGAAAAAAATTCTGTCTTCAGGAAGAATGCCTGAATGAAACATTTTGGATCCAGTAGGTTATTTTTGAGCTGTTCTACTAATTTCTTTTTCTTAGTTTTTTTGCATTTTAGAAGTGTTTGTCATGTTTTGAATAGTTTGATTCTATAATTCTATTGTTTTAACTTTCTCTACAAAGTAAAGAAGTAATCCCACATGTACCATGAGCAAATGTATGTTTCATTTTCCAGTAAAGAGCATTAATTAAAAAAGAGATATTGAGATTCTTCATTAATTATTATATTTATGCAAGTGTGCTTCAATTCTCCCATTTCAGAATGCCGTTGAAGTCCCAGCTATATTTTCTACAAAATTTCTTGTGGTTCTAGTTTTTTTATCCATTACATCAATGATTGCATTATAAGCATGAGTAACAAATTTAGTTATATCAAGTGCATTTAGCATAAAGTATTCTATCCCATTAGTTAAGGGTTGTGTATTCAGATCTCTATGAATGAAAATGACCCAATGTTGTATTTGATTAAAAAAAAAACTGTATAAGGAAGAAAAAATTGGATCTTGAGTTGCTTGAAATCTTGAAAGGATTTACAATAATATGAATCAGAAAGATCACCTATAAAATTAACACCGCTTACCTTCCAATTCTTGAAATCTGTATTACCATAGAAGAGTGGTGAAAAAGCATTTTGGATTCAGGATGCAAGGAAAAAGCATCATGAATTCAGGATTCAAGCTCTTCTGCTGAAGAAGAAGGATAGCCCTTCTTGGTCTAGGTATTTTCCTGAGGCTAAGAGATGGACTCAGTTTTGTGGTGCTATATTGGCTCATTTTTCTCTAAGTGGTATTCCAGTTACTGCAGTACCTATGGCCAAAATACTCAGCTTTAGGGGGAAAATTCCCATTGCCTCCCTGCTGGAAGTTTTCAGTAGGAAGTGCTGGATTCTTAACCTCACTGATGTGCTGAGCATGAAAGTTATGAAGCTGGAGAAAAGTGGCAGTGGCAGGCATTGCCTACAGCCCTCACTCCTCACTGTTCTTTGCTGGCGAGCTGTGGACTGGCTGGTCTTGAGAAGAGCCCCTTACACTGGGGCTCATTTTTCTATTGAATGACAGGTACAAATACAACCACAGTGATGGGGAAAGCTTAAACTACTTTCTGAAAAAAATCTGCTGTTATTTCATATTCAAAAATGACACGATTGAATGAATGCTTCATGCTCCACTAGCTTATAACTTGATATGAATGCCCCTCTGCATACATCAGACTGGAGGATGCATTTATGAACTGAAATTTCTGAAGATTCAATTTCTGTTGGAGCATTTCGTCACATATACTTTTATTTTAAACTTGAAATACTGAGCTGACAGCTATGTTTTGTGAGCTTCTTTATTGGAGCAGTTTGGGCACTCAGGTCCCTTCACGCCGAGTGAAAGTCCACCACCTGCTTGACAATGAGGGACCTTGTCCTATTCATTGTTGTGTTAACACAACAGTGTTTCATGAATGGCTAAGCAGCTCTCTTTTCAGCAGCTTTATGGCTGTGGCGGTGTGACACTTCTGCCCCTAACCTCCACCATTAAGGAGAAGCCGCGATGAGCGGCTCTCCCGCGCCCCCGCCGAGGTGTTGCGCCACCCCCTCCGCGCTGGCGGTCGTGCTGCGGCGGGGCGAGCGCCGGAGGCAGTAGGAAAGCGACACTATTAGTCAGCTCTGGCTTGCCTGACCTCGGCGACCAAGGCTGGAGTTAAAAGCAGGGTAGTTGTGTATAAAGCGAAGTGTTACAGACATGTTAATAGCTTCCTCTCCCCACCCACTGTATCAGTGGAGATGCCACGTTCTCTAATGCTCCACCGGTAACCTGCTGGCTTTTGACTTTGCTTTGTATGAGATGAAATCCCAAATTAGAGGTTAGTTTAAAGTTAATTTATTGTCCTCGCAGTAAAGGGAAAGTTCAAACAGGTTTCAAGAAAGGCTTCAACTGTGCCATTGCTGAGAGAGGTATCCTGGAGATAAGGAATGGGCTGTGGAGTATAAATATATCCCATGTTTGTGTTTGTGTGTGTATCTATATCTCTACCTGAATATATATATAAATGGGACACCTATCTAGATCTACATGTGTAAATATTGCTTACTGATGTTGTATATAGCTATATGTGATACAAATATCTTCCTGTGTTTATTCATGGTATTCTCTTACTTTCTGTGGGAAGGTTGTGGCATCCAGCTTGCCCTGTTTTCCATCACAGGCCATGATGTAGCATGGAAGAAGCCAAAAGTGACTCTTTCCTTCCTTTTTGGACTAACTGCTGTTCTTTCTCCCAGTAGCAGTCCTCCTGTTCAATAAAGCTTTATGTGAAAATCCAGAGGTGAAATACTACCAGGAGTTTAGTGGCAGTAGGATTTCCTTCTTGTTTATTTACATGCAGTTTAAATGAAGCACTGGGCACCTGGATTTTGATGGGTGCTGGTCACTTAGCTTTGTTTCAAGATGCACACAGTTGTGTGCTTTTTTCTTTCTTAGAAAAATGGAAATAAAACTTAGAAAAAAGGGCTCTGTTGGTCATACATAAGAATTCCAGCTTTTCTTCTCTTTATTCCTGAGGCTGGTCCTTGACTTGTGCTTTAATATAAGTCGTGTCCAGGTGATTTCACAGAGAATACTGCACAGCATGAGTGAAAATTTTGTGAGGCAGTGCACTACAGATAAAGCAGTGTAGCTGCCTGTGTTCTAGTGCTCCGATCCAAGCTATCAACAGGCTGGCCAAGGCAAAGCAGTTCACCTACATCTGGAAGAAGATTAAACCATCCCAGGAACTGGTATTGGCTAGAGATTTGATTGCAAGGGCATTTTTTTCCTTACTTCTTTTCCTCCTTCCTACAAAAGTTAAAAAGCTAATGACTCTCTAATGGTTTTTAAAAAAAGGCTGAAAATGTGATCTGGGTCCACACTGAAGGCTCAAAACCTAGAAGGTGAATGAAACAAATGTTGTAAGACACTGTAACAGCATATTTTAAAGCCAATTGCATGGTTTGAGGGGCCTGACTTATGACTGTTTAGTATCTGACATCCCTATGTGCTGATTTAGCAAAGTAGGGCCATTCTTCCACTGGAATCCTCATGGGAGCAGTTCAGCTCTCATTGCCATTAACAAATTTCATTTGATAATGCAAAAAACTCACTTATGCATACTTAGAGCAACGCAGTACTTAGTTCATATTCTGGCTCACATCATCCTGACTTTGTTTATGCTTAGATACTCATCTGGACATGGGCAGAACAGTTTTGCTAGTCTCCAAGGTTCAGATGCTGCAGTGAATTCCTCCCATTGATGAAACACTGTGATAATGGTCTTGGTTTATGTGGTGTTTGTTATCAGCTACAAAATCACAGAATTTTATGGGTATCTCATTCGCTATAATGAGATAGGAGGCTACCAACCCAGTGGGCATTGTCTTTATGTTCATTTTAGCCACTTACTGGTTCTTAGTTTGACAAGTAGTTATTTTTCTCCTACGAAACAAAATATTTCCATTTTTTGTATTTCCAAGAGAAATGTGTTTATTTCACTTATGTGGAGAGTAAATAGGACATCTTGCTCATTTTATCCATGTGCATAAACCCACATGATTTATTATTTGAAGAACAAGCTTACTAGAGATCTTTACTAGGGACATTTGAGCTCTTCAATTTCTGGAACGCACAGTACAGTCTACAATGCAGTCATACAAATTACTGTAGAGCAGCAGTCTATAGATACATCCCACAATATCCTTTTGTGTGTCTGTGGAATCAATGCTTCATTGTCATGGGAATCACAGATATATAGGGCTGGAAGGTATCTACAGACATAGGATAATTCACTCCTTATCCTCACTGTACATAAAACAAGCATGACATATCTCACTTGTTCTTAAAAACTTTCAGTGAAAGAGAATCTGCAACCTGCCTCAGTGAACTGTTTCAAACCTTAACTGCCCTTCCAATTGGGAAACTTGTAACCTGAATCTCCTTTGCTGCAAATTATATATCTTTCTTCTCCTACAAATCCCACTCAGGCCCTAAGAATAATTGATCGCCGCACTCTTTCTAACAAGCTCCATATATTTGAAGACATTATCATGCCTGCCTTCAGTCTTTTCTTTTCCAGACTAAACAAATCCAACTCCTTCAACCTTTCCTTGTAGGTCATGTTTTCCAAAGCTCTTATCGTTCCTTTTGCTTTCCTCTGGATTCTCTCTAAATTGTCTGTATCTGTTCTGAAGTGTGGTGACCAAAATGGGAAACATTACTCCAGCTGAGGTCTGAGCAATACCCAAGGAGAGCAGAACACCAAGAACAGCACCTCCAATGGCTTATGCACAACACTTCTGATCTCCCCTTCAGTTAAAGAGTTTTGTGCAATAACAAGAAGCAATTTAGTTTATGGCCTGCTGTGTTTGTTTGTTTTACATTAATCTTGCTTTTTTATTCTTCATTTAACAATTGCTCATGTAACTTCTCTAAGCTTAGTATTCTGCATGTATATTGACTGCATTTCATGTTCACTTGCGATGCTTTCTCCAGGATTTGAAGAAAGACTTGTATTCTGACTGAACTGCCAAAATGCTTTGCAGTTCTTGTCTTGTTCCACTTACTCGTGGGACAAATGCCAAATATAAAAAACATAACTGTCTCCTCCATCCCACCACTGAGATTGTCAGTGGAAATCATAGTAGAACAGAGGCACCGGTAGGGATTCCTACAGGATTCTGTTTGAAATACCCTCCAGTTTGACAGGGAATCTGTACTAATCATTATGGTGGGTACTGTTTTCCAAACACTTTGTCACACTCTTTTCACTAAATCATCAGAGCACATTTCTCTTGCTTATGAGAACAGTATGCAGAGCCGTGTTGAAAGACCTGCTGAAGTCAGGATTTATCAAATCTGCCTTCTGCTGCACTGTTATCCAGTCATTCTGTCAAAGAAAGAAATTAGATTCATGTGATCTGTTATTGACAAATCTATACTGGCTGTTTCTTTTCACCTTGTTATCTTCTTGGTGCTTTCAGCTGGATTGTTTAATGATTTGTTGGTGTGTCTTTCTGGCTGTCTTTAACTCAACAATAACTCGAAGATTCTCTTCTGCTTTTTTTTAAAAAAAAACAAAACAGTTACTGTATTTGCCATTCTCAGTCCTTTGGAACCTCTCCCATACTTGACAAAATTTTGGACACAATCACTGTTAGTCCAGAACTTACTTCACATAGATCGTAACAGCCCAGTGGCTGAATACCTTTTAGCACTATAAACTGGAATACAGGTATTCAATGTATAAATTATGTTCATACCAGGTCTTTAACCTGATTTAATTAAGACTTTGTTGGATCTATTCTCAATATATTGCTCGAACTATCAATATCATATGCATTTTCATGAAAGAAACATTGTTTTTATGGGGTTTATTTTCTGCCATATTGGAGTGTATGTTTGAAAGAATCTCTAAAATCTGTTTACATTTTTAAAAGGCCATATGGTACAAGAACTAGTTTAAAAAAGGTTTGGCTCCCAGGAGTACGTCTATAATCAAGTGACGGCAGTGAACTGAAACTGGTCAAAAGAAATAAGATGGGGAAACTAAAAAGAGAAGAGTAATTACTGAACTGCGAGGTTGAAAGACACCTCAAGAGATTGTGCAGTACAACAACTTTCACAGAATGAAGGTCACAGGGGACTAGACAAGCTCCAGATGATAGTTTATACCCAGCTTTTAATATCTCTAGTTGTGTGGTTTCCATCAAAACACAGTATTTTTCAATTCTGATTATTGAATGGTTTTGCTAACAACACTCTTTTTCCCCACGCAAATTAAGGCCATTTCATCATGTATATAAATACCTGAAAAAAGAGTGCAAAGGTGGAAGCAGGCTCTTTTCAATAATGCCCAGTGACAGGACAAGGGGCAATGGACACAAATTGAAACACAGCAGGGTCTGTCTGAACATAAGAAAACACTTCTTTTCTGTGCGGATGTCTGAGCACCATTACAGGTTGTGCAAGGAGATCGTGGAGTCTCCCTCCTTAGAGATATTAAAAAAACACCTGTACATGGTCCTGTACAACTGGCTCTAGATGTCCCTGCTCCACAAGCTGGGTTGAACCAGATGACCTCCAGGCTTCCCTTCCTAGCTGAACCATTCTGTGATTTTGTGATTCCATCCTTCCAGCAGTCAGGGAGAAAATTTGAATATTTTCACGTCTCCACAGTTTAGGCTCCTGCAACTGAGTTTTTTTCTAATCTAAATAAACCCATTTTCTTCACTTTTTCCTTGTATCTGCTATTCATTTCTAACCAGATGTAGATTTCGGCAACTAAGAGAGTTTGGTTTCAATATTTCTCTTTTTCAGGAATGCTAAAACGTTGTCTTATTTGTCACATTCATATACAATGAAAATGTGTTTGCTGCACACTGCTGACTGAAAAATCTGATCAGAATTGATCAATTATACATTGGCAAATTGGGAGGTATTTCAAATGAAACACAGTAGGAGTCTTTGACAGATCTAGGTTTATTCAAAAGTTCCATTCAGAAGCTTCTCTACCTCTGCCTATCTGCACATCAGTTGAGTAAATAGTGGTATCATGCATCCCTGGATTTACCTTCAAGCAAGGTCAGGAGCAGAGAAGATGAACTCTTTGATAGGCAATTCACAAAAGAGTTAAAGCAGTGAAAGGATTTTTAAAAGCAGATGTGAGGGAAAAAAAGCATTTTTTACAGTAAATCTGATGACATGCCTATAATTAAGTCACATAGGTTAAAGGCTTGTTATGCTAGGATTAACATATGGTAAATACGTCCATTGAATTGCACTGAGATTCATATGATGATTACATATAAAATTCCATGTAATGAGATATATTTATCATCAAAAGGTCTTTGGCCTTTAAGAAAATGTTACAACAATTATCCTGTGAACGTGAAAAGTCAATAGAGGTATAAATGCATGTCTTTATGCCGTTATTGTGACTGGATTAATTTCAACAAGACCAGCCCTGCTGACATTAAGCCATCAAGGGGGAAGCCTAGTGTTACTCATACAGCCTCTCAGCATGCCCTCTCATCTCTCCTTGTCTGCTTGGACAGACAGAAAGAATTTTTTCCTCCACTCCATCCTTTTATAATGAAAGCTATGGAGTTTCGTAGTAAGTATTGCAAGATACACAGTCCTACACCTATTAAAAACTTTTTTTCCTCTTGGATTTCCCAAATCTCTCAATTACAAAAGCTGTATTAGCAGCAAACACTAAATTTCAGCAGTCACTAATATGATTTAGAGTAACATATTACTGTTAAGCAGCAAGTTCAGGCTCATAAACACAAGGGCAAATAAACTGTGGAGTAATAGCAGAATAATAATTTTCTGCCATCTCTGTGAAAGTGAGATGCAAAAATGAGGATGGGGTAGGATCCATAGGTATGCATGAACAAGCAGTAAAGAGACATCAGATAGACACACTCACAGGTGGCACACCGACCTGCCAGTCCCTTCTCCGGAAGAGCAAAAACACACAGAAAGAAATGGTTTCCCTTCTTTTTTTCTGACTTTCTGTCTTGTCCCAATTAGTTATCTTCTTCTTGCAATATGACATTCCCTGTTGCTTAATATCTAGAATGTCCAGTCTCAGGCAGTCTTTCAGTCACTGGTACTTTAGTAACATGTGAATTTGGATGTCCTGGGGATTTGAGCACAAACACTGCATTTAAGGAGACTGAAAGCAGATTTTAGAATAGATTGTCTGCCTTGGACCCTGAGAGGGCTTGCACCTTAGTTTCAAGCAGAGGAGCAGCTTTATTTATTAAGTATGTTTTGTTTCAACATTTGTAACAGCAGTGATATACCACTTGACCATTTTACATCAACAGCAATATTCACCCACTAGGGGATATAATTATAAAAATCAATAAAACTCTTCTTCAATGGATTAAACAAAGACATTTTTTACTTCTGTTTCAGTTTGTAAAATGTTGGGAATTTGACAGAGACTTAGATGACTATTTACTCATAATTTATTTATTTCTCTTTCTTTAGTAACATTCTACATTGCAGATTTTTGCTTTCCACTGTTGTCTTGCAAAAGCCAGCGGAAGACAAGAAGAAGAAAATATGTATATTTCTCACCACTACTTATCATTTCACATTCTTAATTTTTCTCCCCAAACTGGTTTTTACATTTAGTAGGATACCAAACAACTAAGAATACTGTTCTTGTCTATAAATTGCAAATTAAGTTTAGCTATGAGCTCTTGTCTGGAAGTATCAAAGTTTACATTGTATTATATTTAAAGGCAGCTGTCTTTTGTGGAATTTTAAAATAGGCTATTTTTTTATCAAAGGTTTTCCTTTCATGTCCTTTGATTACTAAGCTATATAAGTTAACCAAAGATAACTAAGCATTAACCCATGTTGCAGTTTTTATCTCCTTTGGCAATCCCATGAGACTTCAGCTAAGTACATTAAATGGAGCATAAATCTTTTAGTTGTTTTCATTAAGTCACATATTTAGAATACATATCCCAGTTTATTTGATCAATTGTAAAATATTAGCTGTTGCAGTGAAGATTTGTGACATGGTTTGCAGCAAGTGAACAAACATTTCTGCAGAGCACTGAAAATTTTTGCTGGAACGCATGGATAAGTTACAACAATTAGGGTTTGGAACAGCCATTTGAGAGATTTTTTTCTTTATGTAACTTGCAAATGTATGCTTAAAGGCCAGTAATACCAACAGGCAAGCTTTGAAGATAATTCTAATATCGGCTTAATATTCTCGGTTTGCATTTCTGTTAATTTTCCTAGTTTTCCTATCTTTTGTTCTTTTTTTGTTTATTTATCTATTGGCCAGCCATAAACCCCAAGAACAACACTAGCTGCAAAAGGGCAGGTGTTGGGAATAGAAGTTTTAGTGCCTGGTGGGGCTTACCATAGCTTCCTAAAAAACTCCATTTTCAACTCAGTTCTGATACTAAATTATGATAAAGTTATGGTAAGTATTAATACATTAATTATTTGTCTTGGTGGGTGGTCTGAATATAAGATTTGTATTGAATAATTTATTGAAAGCTTTTGTCCTTGAAATCATATTTTGCACTTTCAAATATATTTTTGTGTAAGACTTTGACTTTTTTCTATGAGGACTAGTGTCATGCATCTCAGTACACAGCAGAAAAAGAGCTATTTTTGCATTTACAGAAAGTGAAGCTCAGGTACTAAGGCACTACACAATTTCTTCCAAGTCACAGCCAATAGAAAAACTAAGTTTAATGCCAAAATATATGGACTTCAGATAGAGCCTTGCACTGACATGATCCTTCATATTCTTATGTCTTTTGTGGCTCTTGTGTTTTGAAAGAGGACAGTTTAGCTCCTTGGCTAAATTGCCTGGAGTAGAAAGAGTCTGGTTTAAGCACTTTGCTTATCCACAATGATCCTGAATGCTTAATCAGGCCTGTATCCTACTATTTTGACTCACTTCTCTTACGTGAGCATCCCTGTCTGAAATCAGTAAGGCAGTTCATGGAATAGGAAATTTCCTAAATGAACAAAGGATTTTGCCTTACTTTGTTAAATAAGTTTGAAACCATACTTTTAAGCTTGTGTCTAAACCATCTTGAATTTCAAACCTTCAGTGTCAAGGGAAGAATGATAACAATATTTACCTGAAAAGTGTTCTTAAACTATAACTTACGTTACCATTTCAATATTTCTGATCAGATACATAGGATGTGTGGATTTGCCAGCACACATTAGTATTGCAGAAATTCAGACTAACTGCAGAACTACGTAACAATGTGACAAGAACAGCATATGTACAAAGCAGCATTCACATTTAAAACATGCAGAAAATGCCATATGGAGATTTTTCGTACTTCCTGTACCAATATAATCCTGCAGTAATGCTATTTAGTTTCACAAGTGTTCGAAGAGATAACGTGAATGTCCAGTTTTTGTTTTAAAATTCGAGCTCTGTATTTGACACAACTGTTCAGTCAGCAGCTCGGATAGAAGCATTTTGAAATTTAAAAGCATACAATCAGCTTGGTAACAGCCCTTCATATTCTTTATTAACATGGCTAAAACTTGGTTCTTAGTAATGGCTCATATGGTTGTTCCAAAGCAAAAGCAGGACATTTACATGTGCCCCAAATCTTTTTGATATAAAAGGCATAGTTTCAACCTCATTTATGATAACTCCAGGGTCTTTACAGCACTGGGAGGTCTGCAATTCCTTCTTCAGTTGTGCATCCTTTGGTAAGTGATTTAGCTACTACTAACTCAGCCACAAAAGGCTTTAGTTACCAAATATTTTGAATCCTGGTTTGGAATTCTTTGTTTTCTATAAGACAAACAGTTAAGTAATGCTCCACAAATGCAAGAGAGCTGCTCTTTGTGCATTCTAGGCACCATTACACAGGCCAGTTTTACTATCAGTAACACACCATTTGGGAATCAGTAACACGTTGTTAAAAACTTGTGTACAGCGGTCTTTTTTGGCAGTGAAATACCCCCTTTGTGTTAATATACACAGCAGTTCTGCTTATTTTAAGCATGCTATACATTAAGTAGATATGATAGGTTGGCATTCATTGACAAATTAAGTGAGTTGATTAGAAATCTGAAATCTGCATGGACCTTCATTATGTTTGTCATGAATTGTAGGCCTAAAAAGTGCTTTTCAGATAAAAGACACAAAACATGAAAGTGAAGCTGAGACTGATAACCCTTCCTGAAGGAAGAGCTATTAGTAAGTCTCATTGCTTAGCCATCTAGTAAACACTTCAATGACTTCTGATTACTATTAACCAACAGAATGATGTTTTTCTCAGCAAAAAAGAGGATTACTTATGTTTTCCAAGCTGTGCATTTCACTTCAATAGAAAGCCAGTAGCTTGGTAAGACAAGTGTGCAAATGTTGGCAAAGTTTAAGAAAGTAAGAAGTATAGGCAGATTTCCCTCTGCTGAACTACCTGTTTTATCCAAGGCAATTAAAGAATTCTGAATAGAAACCACAACCTTTTAAATATATATTTGATCAGATCCAAGGTGATCATTACATTTTTAGAATCACTTGTTCATTGAGCCATCTTAAATTAGTCAATATGTGAAAATCACAGCTCTCACTAACATGCACTTGGTTTAGTATTTTCTGAGATAAAAATCGGGGATTTTTCATTGCTTAGAATCTATCTAAATATATAACTAGGTGATGAAGTGAGGTCTCCAGCCTAGGAGAGAGGAAAAAATTCTTTGCCAACACTCATACCTCAGCCCTATGGAAGCCCAGACAGCATAATTTAGGATTTACTAAAACTGGCTCTAAATTTCATCCAATTAGCTGGAGTTCCAAGATGCTTACTTATAAGCAAAGCACTGCCAAACAGAGAAAAAAATCTACTGTTTCTTCATCCATGCTCCTATGGGAAAAGCTGTGAAAGAGGCAATTAGGATGAAGACCTTATATCAGTATGAAATTTGATGGGAAAATACAGACAGAGTTCCTGAGAGAATGATAACAGAGAGCAGAATCAATGTCCATGTGCATATAAATGCACTCTTTGAGAGACAAAAATTTTAAGAAAAGGTAATATGCAGCTGAAAAAACAGGCATACTTCCAGTTGCACAGCCTTTCTTTGAGTAATTCACAAATTTTGTTTCAGTTACGCTTTTAGACCATCATGGCTGTAACAGCAATTGAAACACCCAAGTGCCAAGGCAGTTTTGAACATTTATTTTCAAAGGAGGCAGTTTCATCAGTGTTGTCAAAGGCAATGGTTAAAAGAAATGAAATAGCACCAGATAGGTACAGCTTGATTCATTTTGTGAGGAGGCAGGACATGAGCAACTGAAATTGTCTTCTAGGGTATGTAGAGCATAAGCCACGTGAAGTCCAGGCGTGCTATTACTCCTCTGTATGAGTCTGCACCCATCAAAATGATGTTGTTACTGATTTAACTTTAATCAAAAACCACTTGACAGAGAAAATAATTCACATCATATTATGCAGATGAAGTTTATCTCTGTTGTGTTAGAGTATGTCTAATACTCTAGCATCTAGGTACCAGGAAATGATTTATAGCTATAAAAAAATCCTCTTTGTGTTTCGTTACCTCTGCCATACTGCAGAAAAGCACATTAATATAAAAAAATACTTTGTATGCAGCAAAATTTATGCCATAATTTTTAAAGGAAACTCGAGTCAAGTCTTGCAACATCCATTGAACAGTAGAAATCTTTCATAAAACTGGAAAACACAGTCACCCCATAAGAATGTAAGAACATGAACATAGTTCTGCATTGTTTCCAGGTAGATTTGAATAGTTCATCAGATGAAGCAATACATTTATTTATTTAGTAGATAATCGGAAGCAGAGTTAACCCTTTAAATACTTCTCTGCTGTCAAAAAGGCGGTTTCTAAATAACAGATCTATTTTGTCTTTTTAAACACTTGCTCATATTGAGGAGTGTAAAACACTTCTGGCTTGTTTAAGATGCAAATTATTATTGGGTGGTTTATGAGGCAGCTTACAGGTCCAAGGTCCTGGGTAGAACCAGTCTGTTCTTCAGTACCGGTAGGTTATCAACAGAGCATTGTCATAACGTAGGCATAAGCACAAAGAAATCTAGAAGTAAAACCTTCAGTGACTCTACTGTGTGTTGAAGCTAAATTGCTTTGCCTAAGTGTGAAAATGCATTATCTATTAGTTTTAGATTCATTGTGTCCTTATTCAACATAGCTCTTAAAGAAAAGCCAAATAAATACTGTGTAAAATCACCGAAGCTTTCAAATGCTTCAAGGAGCATTTGAAACATCTATTGAAATATCATCAGGTGTGCTAAAATGCAGCTGTCAGGTGATCTTGATGGCCTGTTATTACCACTGTCATCAGTATTACTGTTATTTTAATTATTTGATCTAATTTTAGGATAAGCCAGGACCTCACTTCTGTGAGTGGTATGTAAACAGAGAAGGTCCCTCCTGCAAAGGCGGATGAAGCACAAACTTAGTAAAACCTTCCCTAGCTCTGCCTCAGTCAACATAGGAAACCTAGCAACAGTCAGAAAAGGAAGAAAGGAGATGGTGACTTTTGCATTAATCCGTGATGCCGAGTACATATATATATGTACATATATATATATATATATAGTAGTTAGGATAAGTTACATTTGGTGCATTTTTTGTGACAGCGCACTACACAGTGCTAATACAAGCAAGTCCTAACCATACAAAACGACTTTCTCTGGTTAGTTCTTCAAGTTCTGAGGCCTGTGGCCATAGGCTTAATGAAACTCAGAGGCTGATAGTTCTGAACAATAAACTTGAGTCATTAAGCACTTCAGGAGGGAGTAAACTTCTGTCCAAAGAGACAGATTCTTGAAAAAAAATGAATTACTGACAAAAGATTATTGAAGTTTGTGAGAAGAGATGGAAAAAATTCATGTTCTATTTTCAACTGCATCTTGAGCTTTGTGGGAAAGGAATTGTTTAGTTGTGCTAAATAATTGTCAGATTAGAAAACCCTCCATTTGATATTTTCCCTTCCAGTACAAAATCTCACAAATCACAAGAGTTTCATCTGGAAAAATACAGAATGCCTGAATTTCCACAGTCCACGTGTTTTCCTTATTGTGTAAAAATTGCATTGCTTTAATCTACAATTGGATTTCTTATTTAGCAAAACCTTTAAGATTATTGATAGCTTCTACTTGGATTTTATATTTTGATAAAAAGTTAGTGTTAACATTAAAACATGCAACAATTCAAAACCAAACTAGGATTACAATCTCCTTGCACAATATTTTGAGGGGCTTCAGCATAAGGAAACTGAAATGATCTAAAATGATCTGCAGAGTGCTTTGAAAAATAATAGCTTTTCCACTTTTCTATAATAATTTTTTTTATAAGATATGGGTACTGATTGTCCATGATGATTCATTATCTCTCTTCTGTACCTTAGTTTTCCTTTGGTTTTTCTCCTCTTTGTGTATACTCAGCTCAGCTTCACTAGTACCATTTCATGTCTCTCTCTGCTTTATGATGTGATGAATGCAGCCATTCTTCTCTCCCCATCATTACAGCTGGTCTTTGATCCAGTACAGCTAATTTATATTTACCAGCTATCATCCACCATCAAAACTTTATTGGAAAAGAGGTGCACCTGGACTGAATGAATTTCTTTTGATGGAGGTTGAGACTATTTTAGGACTTGTGGTTATGACACGTTCATCCTCTTAATGGAACACAACAGAGCCATCTTCTAATTTGTGCTAGCAAGCACTTGGTTTGTTTCAGCACATCATACATACTTCAGAGTTCCTCAAATATTAGAATTGGATACACACATTTGTTAGTGATTTGATCAGAAAGGTTATTTTCCTTCCTAAATTGTGATGTGTTTTATACACATAGAGATGTTATTTGTATTTGTAACACAATCCTAATTGTAGGTCATTGCAAAACTGTAAGGATATAGCCACCCAGTAGCCTGTAGAAATATATCAGATAGTTCTGATTCCTACTCTTTCACAGATGAACTGTCACACATACCTAAATTATTTGGTTTGTCCTATTTAGACACGTCTTCATTGCACATTAAGACAACGTACAATGTGCAGTTGCCATTCTTAAAGTTAGAGGTGTAAATTATAATAAATGTACTTTCCTTATACCTGTGTACAACTATCAAAAAATCTATCACAAGTTTTCTTTAGACAATTCATTCATAAGTTACTCTATTTTACTGCAGGTTTTTTTCCTTACATTAACAACTGAAAATCTTTCAAATAAGCAAATTGGACATTTTTTCTTCTATCAAATTTTTAGATGAAGCTGTGAAGCGTGAGTTACATTGTCAATTCTCTTTTATGCAATTTGAAATAGCGTTGCACTACGGGGGAATGGTGGCAAACATCTCCACACTGCTGACATAATTTATTCTTAGGGGGTCAGCTACATGTTAAGATGCAGCACCTGAATTCAGGACTCTACAGGCAGATGTCCACATGGGCCCTAACATCCCTAAGTTTCTCACATAGTTAATGTGGATCTAATTAATAGAGCCTAAAGAGTGACTACACTCATCTAAAGCAGAGATCTACTATGTATTTGGAAAACGGCCACTTGGGTCTGTAAGGTCTTTGTCTGAAAGGTCTGTTTATTCTGGGGAAGTCCCCTGACTTGGGAAAGTCCTCTGTCTCAAAGCTGGAAGAATTGAAGTCTAGAAAGTCACAATTCATACTGAGTATTGCAGAGCTTCCATTCTCCTGACTTTGACAGAGATCCAAGCTTCATCAGAAGCAAATGGTGTGGGCAGCTCTAAGTTGTGGTCAGCTGGCAGGGCCTGAAAGCTCTCCAGTCCTGTGGCCAAGACAGTCCAAGGCAGTACTGTCCCAGTCAGTGAACCTTGCAGACCTGTGTGTCCTAAAAGCCTGGTCCATTCCACTGAAACTCTTTTTGTGTATTGATGAGAACTCATCAAATTCAACATACTCCTTCAAAGCATTTTGCATAACAAAAAGATATTAAGAATTTCTTAGGTTAGAGGCTATAGCTGTTCCCTCTTAGCATCTTCTAGTGCAGCATGCTTGCTCCATGTCACAGGATGGGGAGGGGCAGTACAATCATACTAAAGCTGAGTTTGACCTCATGGTATATGTGAGGAAAACACCTAAACTGATCATTTGGAAGATTACCTGATAGGAAAAAAGACTTCAGGTGGAAAATTCCTGCCAAATTATTTGTAGTTCAAATTTTGTGCAAAAGTCTGAAATGGAAAGCATGCAGCACACAGGACGGATTTTAAGAGTTGAGGACTTACACAACACCTCAGGCAATAATGTAACAATGAGATATAGCAAGGTCAGTGGTGGATTTACAGTGGGTGCATGAAAAAGTGCCAAGGGATCTGTAATCCTTCCTCCCCATTCAGATCCCATTAGCATGACCTGCCCTGGTGGGGGAAATGATCCCATAGTGACTCTACAGTCTGCTCCTCACCCTGTCCCCATCACAGCTGCGTCCACTCACTGGCTCACCATGGGGCTGACGACAGGTTGTTCGCTGATAATGACCCACACTTCATAACTCTTTTTTTTCAGTCCTCCTTGAGAGATCATCAGTTCCAGCAAACCTGAGCAAGGCAGTGACAGAAGTGCACGAAGAGACATTATTAGCAGCAGCACTGTCAGCTCCAAACACCTAGGCAGAGTCAAGGCATTCGTATTTTCTCATGTTAGAATATAACAATAACAACACAGAGATTCACACTTAAGTGTTCATATAATCTTTTTCTATCTTTGATTTAGAATCAAATCAACAGTGGTTACAATAATCAGGGTCTATTGGCCTTGGTCAAGTGAGAGAGTTGCAATAATTTATTAACTTCATCCTTTTCATGTATTTCAAGCTAGAAAACAAACACTCATTTCTAGGCATTGTATCTACCTATTGAACTTTTATTATAGACAGAGCACTGGTGTTAATTAGATGCTGTGTGGGATTTTAATCCCTATCATTTGCCAGGATTCACACAGGAAGACAGCACCTTAAACAATGCATCACATCAGAGAAATCTATTTAATCATTTGGTTTATTATTCAGGGAGTGTAAAACTTATTCACATGGTATTATGATGCTCTGTATTCACAGTCCCTAGACAGCACAGAGTAAAAGAGTTAAAGCATTAGCAACCTCAAGTTTGCAAAAAGCCTGAGACTAGTTTAAAAACAACAAGATTTTTAAAAGGACATATTTTAGGGCTTTTTTCCCTTATTGTGATGGTTTTTTTTGTTCTGAGCTTTTTTGTTTTCGTTTGGATGAATTTCAAGATTTCCTTAGTCTCTGCATGGTCTGGGACTCCTTTTTAAGGAATATATTTCTGTTATTTCTTGATTCCAAGAGACGAGAATTTTCCGGGAAAAAAACCCGACAAGACAAACCCCAAACCAAAAATCCAAACCAAACCCAAAACACACCAAACAAAACAAAACAAAAAACCAAGAAAGGAGTTTAATAATTAATTTTTACATTAATGCCTAATGTGGTCAGGCATTTCACCTACATTTTATTCACTGCAGGTGACAAGCCCCACTCAAAATAAGCACTTTTAATTCAAAATGCCAGTTTTTGTTGTAATCCAAACTAGTGTAATTAATAAATTCTTCTACAGAGAAAAAACCAGAATAGTTGGGTCAAAGTGCAGAGAAGTGACAAGCAGGGAAGAAAGCCCTTTGCTACAACCATCTGAGCTCTCCCAGGTCTGTCCCTGCTTGGTTCAGGCCACTCAGAAACAGTCAGCTGGATTGCACCCATTCTGCACACTCCTCTTTTGTCCTTGAGCCTTTGCTTTGTCCATCACCTCAAACAGCTAGCTGTGCATTTCTCCCCTTCTCTTCCCAGTATTCCCTCCTGAGACTCCCAAATCATCTGAGTCCCTGTGTTTTTCATTCCCACCCAGGATGGATTTCAGAAGCAGTTTCTTCAAGAGCCCCTCAGCTGCTGAGACAATGCAACACTCCCCTGCCTCCAGGACTCTCCCCTGACCAAGTCACTCTCCTGTAACCCAGGAAAAAGCAAAGCAGACACCAGTCTGTTACCCGAGTGGTTTGCAAGACTGATTTTACTCTAAAATAGAACTTGCAATGTATACTCTGCATATGTCCTTTACTACCTGCTGTGCTAACCTCTGAGTTGGACCAATGCCTGTTTCCACAACCTTGGTCTTGATTTCAAGAAGTGGATTGCTATGTTTTGTGTGTTTATGCAGATATGTATAGCACTGTTCTGTGCTTTACCCTGCATATTTTCACATGCATCTCACTATGCATCTAGCTCTATGATATCTGCTGAACTCACGAGTAGTAACGTTTAAGACTCTGCATGCATAATGCAAATGATAGCATTCTATATATATATATATACACACAAAACAAAAGGAAGTCATTATAGAGGTAGAACATAATTCCACAGTCATGCTTACTCTTGCAGTAATCACACATATTTTCTAGTTTATTATGTAAGTTAAATATAAATGTATTCTGCTATTGTGTTGCTCTCAGAACCCCAAAGTCGGTAGCATCTAACTTTCCATAAGAGACACAATATAGGAACATTTCTCATTTGCTTGATTAGATCTTATATAATGATTTTTAAAAGGTCAATAAATGGTACTAAATGTTTACCAGATGTGTTAACCAATGAATTATCAGTACTTATGAGTTGTTGCAAAGCCTAATGATAATTAAGGTTTTTGTATTCATCTCTCATAACTCCTTTAATAAAGACTCTGAGAATAGTCTATGACATACTATACATGATCACGCTAGCAACTTATTTTCCATTTTAAGATGAAAATGACATATAAATTTGATCCAAATTAATGCTTAAAGATATCTCTCATCCGTCACTAAAACACCATCATCCAAATACAAGTATAAATTAGATACAAATCTGCTTAGCAGCAGATGGGGCTGTTATATCTTGATATATTGTCTATGTAGCTAGTGGAGGGCCTTGGAAGTAAATCCTTTGTAGGAGTTTCAAAGTGAAGAGTATAATCCAAATATAAGCTAATAAACTTTGTAAGGAATAAGCCTTTGAAACTCAGGACAAGAAAACTCTCTCACTTCAGGAGAGATGTTTTTCTTTCTGTAGCTAAGCAATCACTTAGCTGATATTTGAATCTTAACTTATGTTTCCTGAAGTTGTTCTTTGATCCAATACTGCTCAGTCAAAATCCACTATTGTAAGTTTATATACGGGATAGAAAAGTGACCTCAGAATGTCACACCATGTGTTTCTCATGAGCTGTTAGCATGCTATTCCCTCATGATTAGAAACTGCAAGATTCCCCTGTGTTGAATGATCTGGTGATATCATGAGACTTGCATTTCTCTGGATCTTTAGCTACTTCATAAAGACAATACAGAACAGGCTTTTTTTTTTTTCCCCCAAATAAATGTAAAACCTCTATATCATCAGAATAATGGAATTTTGTGCAAGCAAGAGGACAGTAGCTGATTCAAGCTGGTGTTCTGGGGCAAGAAGAGAATATTCAGCTCGTTGTCTACGAATGACAATTAAAAGGTAACTAGATAAATGATACTGCAAAGCAGAATGCACCTTTGAAAGACTGACTCTATGTCAAAATGAAAGCAGAGGCCTGCAAACCATGAAGCAAACACTGCTTTCATTCTGTCCTGTGTACCTAACCCCAGTGTCAGCAGGTGGGTGTATGCTCCACACAGGCAAGTGCAGCGGGGTGTGCTGCCTGTGGGCACTGCATGCTGCCATCTGTAGCACACGGGCAGGTACAACGGGACTGGGCAGAAAAGGAATCAAGATATGGTGAGAAACAGCCAGGAAAGGCTGGCTTTGAGGGTGGGAGGAATCTCAAAATAAATCCCAGGACTTCAGGCATCAGGGCTTTAGGTGAATTGGCATCCAAGAGAGGGATGAAGGTGATGGAAGGTGGGTTACAGGTGTTCTTCCTAGTTACAGACCTGAACTGTAGCCTCAAAGGAGGCTGCCTTTTCTCTGAAGCAAGAAAAGTGCAGTGATTATGTCTATTCCTATAAACTGTGGGGAATGAGATTATACGGGGGTGGAGTGGAAGGAGGAACAGAATGAAGAGATGGGTGAAAGCCTTAGGGTTCCCACACACACACACCAGCTAATCTCCCGAGACCACATGTCTTGGAAGAGGAAGAGCTCATGCTATGATGCCTGGGGCTCTTCCACTGCTGAGCTGCACACTCTTCCTGCTGTGACAATAACTCCTTTGGAGGAAATGCTAGAGGGAAGGAGGAAAGGATGAAACTTGGAGCTTTCTGGGATTATCACCAAATATTCACCCTGGACATACTCCGGATGCAAGTGTCCAGTGTTAGCCTGTAAATAAAAATGGAAAAGCAATGACTACGGTGTCAAGACACCACAGAAGAAACCCTTTATTTGACTTTGCGACTCTGTGAGTTTATTTGCAAGAGCTGTCCATTTCCTTTTTCTGCTCCGTCTTGATGCAGAGCATGCTATACAGTAAGGACTTGGTGAATATAGTTGTTTCTGAGTTTCTTACTTAGCTCTGAGCACCTCAGAAAAGTTCAGGAATGACTTTCAATCAGGCATTTTTAAATTGTTTTTAATTTATCTGAAAACTAAGCTAAAGACTTTAATTAACAGGCTCAGAGTAATAGTTATACCATTTTTCCTCTGCTATCAGCTTTCACTTTTATTTACGATGGGAGTCCCCCTTGTATCTCCTTTCCCACAGGGCCCACTATCACTAATATTTCTGTGATCTGTGAATAAACCAAAATTTAAAGTTAGTACTTACAATCAATGCAAATTAATGATTTCTTAAAAAAAATATTTCAATCAGGAAAAGCAGCTTTGTAGTTGAAAATCCCATGCTGGCCTTAGAGTGGGAGTTTTTCCAGCCTCTGCTTAAATCCAAAAAAATACTGCAATCTTCTGGCACAGGCTCACTGTAATGCTTTAAAAACAATTTAGCAACTGTCATTGCTGTAATTACAGTAACTAATTACCATCCTTAGCAAACAAATAGCTTAACATAATACGCAAGCCGAATCAATTTTGAAGAAATGCAAATTCCGAAAGCGAAAAAGGGCATTTTGGCAAACCTGAAAGAGAAGCGGGAAAATAATACACTTTGTTTTATCTGCACATAATTCCCAGGGAATATCATATCATAAATATTTGCATTCAGTTCTTATCAGGACATTTGCATTTGCTTCTTATCAGTCTGCAGGCTGGACTCTGCCAGATAGAAAGTAGAGCTCCACACCATGCACATATTTCTAATGAATCACGTCTCAGGCCGAGAGAATATTTTGGCTGGAACTTTATCACTGAGATGAAGAGGTCATTTACTCTCAGAGTCAGTTCATCTTGGAATTGTCTTGAGATTTTGATGTGATTCAAGCAACATTTTTTAAAACAAAAAACAAAACCAACTTTGCATTCTGTTTCTGTAGCAGTTATTAAGTCTGATTGTTTGAGAAGTAATTCCTCTCCCCAAAATCAGAATCATATGTAAACAGGTTTGATTCATATTTGTGTCCCACACTCTGTAACAAACAATGCTGCACATTTTCCAGTGTACGGAAAAAGAATAAAGCAGTAACAGACTAAAATGACGCCTAAGAAGGAAACAAGCCACACTTAACAACCATTATCTTGAAATTTAATGCCAAATCCTTTTGTAGTGTTTCAGAAATGCATTTGATTAGTGGCAGTTTTCTCAGTAATGAGAGGAAATGTTTATGATGGGAAAACAGTCTCTCTAATGAGCCATCAGAGTTCTTTAGCAGTTACCACAGGAAAAAAATCACCTTTTTAATATAAAAAATGTATTTCACCTGTAAGAAAAACAAGTGGAAAATGTCATAAACATTTTCCTGTTGCTACCTCAGATACACGAATGGAATATACACCATAAAAACTGAATCAACTCGATTCTGCTTTCAACATTCTGCATGTATGCAAAGTTTTGTTTGTTTTTATGTAGAATGCAAGTGTGAGCCCATAAACACATTCTGTGTTGGCAAAAAAATAAAGATCTCCTATACCTAAGTATAAAACTGGTAACTATTACATGGCATCTGGAAAAATTTAAATTTTGCACATTTATTCAATGGTATAATATTTCCAAATATTTTAATGGAACAGAGCAATTATTTTCTGTGACTTTCAGTGCCAGAATACCTCCTTTTTTTTGTTGTGTTTGTTTTGTTTTGGTTTGGTTTTGTTTTTGTTTGTTTGTTTATATATTTCGATGTATTTTATATTCCTGTAGTCGAATTCAGAATTTAAAACGACTTTTCTCCAAAAGTGTTTACTTTAAAGCCACGCAAATTACCACTTTCAAGTTCCTGAACTAGTGCAACGGTCAGATCCTTAGCAGACACAAGTTGGTATTGTTCAGTGCAGAGCTGCGGCTTACACCAGCTGACTATTTGCCACTATTTATTTTCACATAACTTCTGAGAAGTTGAATCTTGACTAGTGATCAATCTACTATATGGTGTTTTTCCTGTTATGTGTTGTAACATAGAAAACAAATTTGTCTCCTGGTCATTTGAAGCATTACTAAACCATTTTAAACTGCATCTACTTTTTTTCCATGTAATGATTACTTAAAGTTAGTTTCACCTGATGCCCAAGTATTCCACTTTGATTTATTTGTTGAAACACGCTGTGCAGTTTCTAGTTCATTATAATTCAAATGACTGATACAGCTCATTTGAACCAAGGAAAACATTGCATCAGCAGTGTCAGAATTGTCTGAGGCCCTGAAGCCATACTGCTGTTGCTAAAGGTGGGATGGTTTTGATAATATACTGTGATATAGAGTGAATGCTGTTTTGCCCTTTCCTGGTACAATATTTGGATTTGCAGTGCTGTAAGGACTTGACTGCCATGCAGCTGCAAGGAAAAAGAGTGGCTATGTGAATAAAGCTTTGATGGAGCTGTACAGCTAAAGAGATCATCCAGTCGTTGTTTCGATAGAAGAGTTAGCATCACCTAAATTTTTTCCTTGAATCATCAGAAACTAGTGGAAAAACCTCCAGCAGCAGGAACAACGACATCCTCAAGACCTCTCAAAGACCTCCTTTAGAATAAGTACATATCTGAGCTCCTGAACATTTCCCACACACATAAAATGTGTAGGAAAAGGAAAAAATACCCCACAAGATTGTCTTTCTCTAATTTTACTTCTATGAAATTAAATGTGATTTCACTGAAATGTACGATTTTGTACTTATTGTAAAAATAGAACAATTTTTAGCTTTTGTTTCTGTGTTCCTGAGCATATACCACTGCAGTCAGTGATAATTTAGTCATTTTAGCTCATTGAGAGCAGTTTCATCCTCATCCCCGTCCATTCTCCTTTTGTCTCATATTAAATAACATTCATATTAAACTAGGACTAACAGTGTAGTGCAAAAGCTGTTTTGAACATGCAGTTGAATTCTGTAACTCCTCTGGTCTAGAAATCATCTCTAGGGTTCATGTTTTATCATTTGTTTTTAGCTCTTTCTTTGAGGTGGGAAGGGCTTTTGGTTAAGAGCCCATTATCAGAGTGAAGGATGCAGGAAATCCAAAATATTTATGTTTGTTCATGGCACGAGGACAAGAAACAGTGCTCAGGAAAAGGGTTTTCTGATTAAGTGATTGAAAACACTCTGGTGTATGTTAATGGCTTCTTCTGTCCAACAGATAACATCATCTTTAGCCTTATCGCTGTTCTTGAACTTATTTTAAACATTCTCCTGTGCTCTTCCAATTATATACTGTGCTCTTTCAGCATCCTGTCTCTTCACTGCAAATCATCTCATTTGTTTGCCTTCTAATTTTTTTGCCAGCAGGTTGGGTGTAAAAAGAAGCATTTAAAAGATCCTTGAAGTGAAAAAATACTTTCCTGAGCAAAATTAATTTACATGGAATTAAAATGTACTCTTATAGAAAAATTGGTTTTTAAAAGAATAACTCTTGAATTTTAATACCTTGATATCATTCTGGCTGCATGAGCACTCTGAAAAGATAAAGATGAAGGAAGATCTGATCATTATTTAAATGTATGCGGAAGACTCCCAATGAGATAAAATTAGGTAAGACCATGGTATATCACAATTTTTAAAACACTGAATATATCCTTGTCTTTTGAGCTGTTAGAATCTGTCCAGGATGAGACACTACAAACGCTTTTGTACCAATCATAGTAACACTAAGAGTAACTTATAAGTCACCTTTCATTGTGTAGGATCCCAAAGAATTTAGCAACTTTGTCTGCTGCTTCTTCGTTAAAGAGCTATGCTTTTCGTAAAAGAGCTATGTCTATATCACAGGTACATTTTTATTTAGATATTCTGCATTGTCTGTATCAGTAAGTAGGCAAGACAGCCGATCCAAAAATTAGTACATGACTGTAGGCCTGGATTTGATCTAGTCTGTTGCTGAGGGTGTAGCAGATGAACAAAATAAAACGTGACTTTTCTGGTGAGAGGGAGAGGGAGGGAGAGTACAGAAGTGGGAGGACTGCCTTCCAAGACCTGATTCAAGATTTATTTCTATATTTTTCTCACTATTCAGTACAGAATTTTTTCTTAAGCAGTGTCTAAAAGTTCAACCCCACCTTTTCCAAGTCAACCACTCTACTCCCCTGGTCAGTCAGGTGAGTGTTTAAACCCTTCAGAGTGAGCTGGGTGTTAAAAGAAGTCAGGTATTTTCTTGTTTGAAGGGATAATCACTATGACATTTTACAACAGGTAGGCTACACCGGTGGGGGTTACAGTGTTTTAAAAGAAAAGGTGAGACGAGCTATCGGAAAGGAAGAGAGCCAGGCTGTGCACCCTGGGTGGACAAAGGTGCACCAGAGAATCGCTGAGTGGAGGAAGGACCAGCAGGATATGAAGCACACACCCTTTGTCAGCACCTCAGCAGAACCAGAGAATAAGAGGTGGATGTATGTCGTAAGCCGTGCAGAGATCGACAGGCTTTCTCGACAAATCGACAGCAAAGAGACAGAAAGGTTCTTTGTGAGGAAAATCCACAGAGCAGTTTTACCCGACTACCCGTGAAGGCGCTCCACAAAGACCCAGAGTAAGGGGAGGTCCAGGGTTTATATGTGGGGGCGGGGAGAGCACCAGGGACCAATGGTCTGAGCGCACAGGGGCGGTACATGGGCAGAGCTGGGGTATGGGAGCCATTGGGAAATAGTGAGGGAGGGGTGAGGGAATGGGGGCCAATGGGAAAGCGGAGAAGGGAGAACCTTCTGGATCAGGAGCATGTAAGGTACCAAAGGGTGGGGAGGCCAGCAGGCCAACCGGGGAAAGAGAACTGGGGTACATCAACACAATAGAACAAAGCACCCTGGGAGAAGCCCTTTCAGCCACCCTACCCTAGGGAAGGTATCTAGGGTTTTTCCTTCCAGGGGACCGTTGTGGTTTCTTTGTATAGGCTTACCAACTTCCACAGTTGTAGATCCTATTTATTGTCATTTATTGACTGCAAACAAGCAGAAGTTCCTAGAAGGAGCTTATTCTCTATTTGTGTACATTAAAAAAAATCCGTGTCAAGGATATTTCACATCCCTGGATCTCTGGTCTATGAGATGAGAATAGAAGATTTCATTCAGATGTTTATTTCTTTGGAGGGCAGGGGTGAGGAAATGTTGATAGAATATTGAAGGTGGTCAGCATTAGAGCTGTATTAGTATTTCTCAACATAGAAATTAATTGACATTTTTAAAGGAATAAAATAATTGAACACATTTTTGGTAAATATTACCATTGTTTATTGAATTCTTTATTCAAGCATGTACACTATTCAACTGCACAGAATTACTCTAACACCTCATAAAATACTTGTTGAACATATTATTTGATGAAAAATGGTAAAATTTCTCAGATAATGTATTCCTTAAGTACTATTCATCCAGCTATAATACAGATAAGAGATTTTTACTAAAACACCAAGCACTTCAGGATCCTTTAGAATTGCAGGACCTACACAAATAATGAGTTCTGTGGATAGAAGGGTTTGCACCAGTCTAGCTCTATTGAAATTACAGCAGCTATACCCCTTTTTACTGATATAAATCCTACTCAGGTTACAAGTATTGCACAGACATGTTGACTTTTCTTTTATTTTATATTAATGAACGTATCACACACTTACCCATTTATTTATCCTTATGTTTCTGTCTAACTTTCTATAGGATACACACTTGAAACTCTTCCTGCATCACTGAAATGCTGGCATCCATTGAGGTGAAAGGCAATTTTTGTTTAACAGGAGACAGACACACAAAACAAACGTTTAGGACAGGAAGTGAAGGAGAACTAATCCGGCTAAAATTCCAAGCGGTTCCAAGCAGACGGAGTAATATTTGCAGATGTGATTAAATTACTTGTTATGAATGATTTTTTCCCATTTAGTCATGAATTTAAGACTTTTTTCTGCATCTTCTTGTTGTATCATCCACTGAGGGTAATATTAATGCAGGTATATTTTATTCACCAGTGTTTGGTTTGACTTTCTCATAAAGATATTACAATCAATGTATTTTTTAAGCACTGATGGGGGCTTCTCATAATTAATACTTGTTCTCTATAGGGCATAGCTGATCATCTAAACCTTATGCTATTGCTCTGTATTCCTGATGGATGGTTACTCTTTCAGGATCCGTACTTCCTTTATTGAAAGGAATACCAAAGGATGAAAAGTGAATGCCAAAACACTGTATTCATATAAATATTCATACTGAAAATACTCAAAGTCTTTGAAATCATGACATTATAAGTGAAGTGGAAGTTTTCAGCATGTCTAAAACAGATATAGTGGCAGAAATAAAGAGTTGAACAGGGTTAATAGCTTACTTTTTTTAACTAGTCAGTTCTTGTATTCATTCAACCACTGCAGTTGTCCAAATTGTCCTGGGGGTTTGTCTTCACTCTCAGCCAGCACTAAGCTGCTGGTAAGATAATGCAGGTGAGCACGGGCACCATAACAGAAGGATGCCTCAGAGCCAGTTTATTTCTGGATCTTCTTGCCTGCATGGACATGAGGCCACCCTGGAAATCACAACTCACTGGCTGTAAGTCCATTTGGGCTTTACTCCTATTGCTCAGCAATCAGTCTTGTGACTAAGTAAATGTTCACCTCAAATTTCCAAGTTCTCTTCCTTTTACTGGAACTCTGTGGTGCTGGGAGAAGCTGAGAGGGAGGGAAGAATGTCCTGGGTATATGGCACCTTGGTGGGGTGGGACGCAAACAGCACTCATTTCCCAGGATGAGAAGGTGGAAGAGGCTGGAAGCAAGGCAGTGGCTGAGGCCCAGGCATGTGGGCTGACAGGCAGCCATTCCCTCAGGAACAGGTTCGTGGCTGGGGCCTCTGTCTTCTCCTGGACCACTTTCCACCAGCCCTTTCCACCATTGCAATCCTGCCATTCACTTCACTGTGTACAACCATGGAAAAAAGAGTAAAATAGCTTGCTGGTAGAGAAAAATCACTGTGAAAAGTGGTGGTGATCACTGGAAAAACTTCTGGACCTGACAAGTTTTCAAACTTATGTTTAAACACCAATTCTATCCCCCAATTCGTGTTCTAACCTTCACTGTTAATTGTTCCTTTTGAAGCAGTATAAAACAAAGAGAGGAAAAATAGAGTCTCTTTGCATCTGGAAAACACACCAATTGAAATATCATCGTGGGTAAAGTCCGCTCTGCAGACACTAATTGATATTGTCTGAATAAGTGGAAGTGCCTGTCAGAGAATCCTTTTAAACATGCTGACTTGTTTCCATATCCAGTATACTTAAAATTGGCATGATGTTAGCTTCCCTCTTAGAAACCCTCATATTTTGATTTATGAATGTTTTCAAATTTTTAAGATTCTCAAAAACGTTGTTTCACCTGTAAGTAGAGAGATAGCTTGTTTGGCTAACTGCCTTGAATGACTGTGTGCCAGGTAATGAATAATGCCATGTTCAATATTCTAAATTTGTGTTCCAAATTCTGAATTCCGAATGAGCTGCATGGAAGTATACTGATAAGTGGCTGATTTTTACTGCAAGGATTGTCTTATTTTAAACTTTAAATTTAGTTGCCTTACTTTACTCAGAGGATTTTTGAGTGGAATGGGATTTAAAGTGATAGTTCATAATATTCCTACATCTTTCTAAGTCTTGGACGATGCCAAACTGAATAAAGGGGTAAATCAATGCAACCTATTTCTGTGAAATAAAAGGACTAAACTCATCCCTGGGTGTATCTATCAAGACTTAAGCCAAGTATGAATTTCCCCCAAGTATTTAAGTACCAAATTTGTTTAGATACTCTCCTGAGGCAAATCAAACTTATTAAATAAACACTATATTTTGACTTCGGCACTTCTCTTAATTACATTATATAAAAAACTGTGGAAAAAACTCAAGTGAGGAACTGTGGGAAAGCATTTACCAGTGGTGGGCTCTGAGATACTGTACTATTTTCCAGTCTGGAATATAAGGAAGCATTGTGTTTGTTTTTCATTTACATAACCTCATGATAACTGCTGGCTATTTAACAACCATGTTTGAAAATTGAGGTTAATAAAATCAACATTGACAAAGAGACAAAGGAATTAAGTCTTTTATTAGAAATTTAAAATGAATATGAACTAAATTTTATTTGAATATATAACTGAGGTCATCGCTATGTAAAGAAATGTGAAATGAAGATAGTTCACGCATTTTGTTGCTGCACATGCTATGGAGATTTTATATTATTCTAAATTCTCTTTAATTAATACTTCCAGAGCATAACTAGTGTCACACATACAGATGTGGAAAACTACTAAAATGGTGCAGCTGATAAGCAAAATAACATCAAAAGTCCATTACAATTATCACAATATATTTTGCTCAGTATAATAACATGGAACTGATAATCATTATTTAACTGCAACTATGTAGCTGCTTTAAGACTAATAAAATGCAAAATAAAACCCAGTTTCAATATCAGGAAAGTCATAGCAGCAGAATTGCTTGTAGTCAATCAAATATATAGAGGTGTAGCTGTGGAAATGATTGACTACATTAACTGGCACTGCATATTGCGATTGCTCTTGATTTCACTTGTACAAATCTTTCAAGTTATTCAGGTTTATTAGCAAATTCTGATTTACAGAGAGATACCTTTGTTCCTTCTGGTGTTGTTTTAGTCCATTTTATCAGGATATTCTCCATCACCAGAGTGCTCTCTGGAGAAGTATATTTGCTGACTTTTAATGTAAGAAAAATGCCCATCATCTGGAACAATACTGGTTCAATGTATTTTATTGTCTGAATCCCATGTGAATTCATTTACACCTCCATAGTTTACATGAGGAATGTTTCTATTCCAGGACAATAGAACATGGTTTTCTCAGTCATCAATTTTCTCAGCAACAAAAAGTGCAAGTCAAAAGTGAAAGAACACAATTATGGACTAGACTTAGTCCACCAGAAAAATAGTAATATTTGTAAAAGGCCATTACTGAAATCTTAAAAAAGTAAATTTGCTGCAGATTTTACGGCCATAGGCATGGAGCTATTCATCACGACGATTTCACTGCAAGATGTAGGGAGCAGAGGGATTCCTAAAAGGCATTTGGTGACCAATCATCCTGACTCAAGACCAAAGTCAGAGACTAATTAGTAAAATTAGTGCCAGAAGACCACTGTCTGCAATGAGAGATGTAATCCGTTTTCCTAATGCAGAATGAAACTGGATCCTGGTAAGACAATAGATTTTTTGTCATAAATTAGTATTCACTGCAAACAAATTAATTGAAATATGGCTTAGTATTGATGCTCTGTTCCAAAAAGGTGTGTATCTTGGAAAAAAAAAGGATAGAATTTGGCCATGTAAATTTTTTTTCTTAAAGACTGTTTCAATTCAGACCTGCAAGACAGTATTTATTACATTTTATTTCTTATCTTCTGTGTTATTTTTTTCCTAAAAAGGGATAGGCTTCCAAGTTTTCTTCTGTAGAGTGTGTCCTGTGTAGGTTAAAAGTCTTTAATATGTGTGAGAAGTTCTTCAGGTGCTTCTATCATGTCAAAAAATAAAATCCAAGGTGCTCTTTTTGAAACTTACAATCTTTTCCCTTCCCCAGCTGGCATATTGCTTTCTAATAGTAGTAAATATTAAAAACCTTGGCATTCTTTTCTTATCTATTTTCTTATCTCTGTTTCCTTATCTGCCTCTCCTTGTTTTTCATTACCCTTATGTTATTCATCAAGATAAAGGGGGGGCCCAGAACTGTCTATTTCCCTAAAGTTTCTTTGTACACTTCATCTTTGTAGGAGAATTTCCTTTTTTAGTTCTTAACCTTTAACAGGAGCTCATGCCAAGATGGGCTGTGTGCATTATCTGAATCCTGCTGAATATGTTTGAAGTTCAGCCCTATGTTAACGATGTCCACAGAAGTCTTGGCATCGTCTTCAAAGACGTGTAGGGCCATATTTTAAAGGTATTTAGGCACCTAAGCATGTTTTTATCTCTAGTTTTAGGTGCCTAAACATGAATTTATCTGCTGCATTAGCTGATTAAAAAAATGTGTTTATGTGCAGTTTTAAAAATCTGGCCATAAATTTTCAGGTAACTCAAGAAATATTCAACCAAAACCAGAAAAGGTTCCAGGGAGCAATACATCATTGTATGATTTGGGGAATTTGGTGGCTGCTTCTACAGTGTGAATTCGGGGCTAGCTTGCAAATCCAGTGATAATTCATGTGAACATTAGAATGTTTGTACTGGAGACGATGAAACATCCATCTAGACCACTATCCCATGTCGAATAGCTGCCAGTAGTAGACAAAAAAAAAAAACCAACCCAAAAAACCAAACCCCAAACCAAGCTAATAAACCCAAGGAAAGAAGAGAACAGTATTTTTCCTGGAATATCGTGTTACTCTCATCATGGATTAGGGATTTCCCAGACAGAGGCTGCCCATATAACAGGTCCTTAACATGCTGTCAGCACTTAGTGGTTGCAGTACAGCACTGGCCTGAGGCTTGCAAAAAAAATAGCCAGACCATCTCCAGAATCTCCTTTTGAAGGGTAACAGCTGTCTGTTATTCTATTACTGCTATTTCATTTACCTTTAGGATTATTTTCTCAATATACCTTACTCTGGACTCATTGAAACTCAATTGCATCAGCACAAAGATGCATGAGTACCTTCTTGTAGCCTTTGTCCCCTGTCAGTGTAACCCCATTCTTTGTTTCCCCTTCTTTATACTCAGAGATTAACTTGTGTCTGTTGCTACCAGCTGGTACACAAATGAGACTTCTTGATCCATAGTGCCAAGAGTGTCTCCTGGAGCTTGTTTTAGAAACTGAAGTTACATTTGCCTGTTCTTATGCTGCCAAAACCGAGCCAGAGCTAAGCCGTGAGTATCAGACCAGATTCCAGCAACATACTGAGATCTTTCTGAGCTCTTGAGTGAATAATATATGGTTTTCGAGGTTTGTTCTTTTTAATTTCAGCCATAGGCTCTAAAACCTCTTTAATTTACACTTTTTTTTGAGACAGTTCTTCTAGCTTGTCCTTTTCATAGAAAGAGGCAAGTGTTGGACTCCCTTTATCCTCCCCAAGAGTGAACATTAATGCAAGGAATTGTCTGAGGTTTTCTAACTGCTCAAGTTTTATTTTCATTGAGCTTCCCTCTTGCACCTTTACCATCTATCAGCTCTACAGATTCCCTGGCAGACTTCTGGGGTTTTTTTACGGTTCCAAAGAGGGCTTTACTGTTAGGATATTACGCTGTTAGAAAGTTGCTCCTCAAATTCTTTTTTGGCCTGCCAATGTTTTTTATTTATGGTTTGAATTTACTTACTGGTGTTTAGACTAGAAAGAATTTGCAGACAAGCTAAATTCCAAGGTTATCCATGAAAGTAGAAGAACTGGATCAGCTTAGGAGTTCACTTTTCTTATCTTGACAGTGGCTAACCCCAGATATTTCAGGAAAAAAGGGGAAGGGAAAGGGAAAAAAAGGAACAGGATGTTTTCAAATTACCTACTCTAAGACATTACAGTGGTTGAATTTTTCCCTGAAGCCCAATATTTTATATAATTAATATTTTTTAAATCTAATTCTCATGTGAATTTGACTCCTTGCTTTCACAATATCTAGCAGGACTAAGTTCCACAATGTGTTTATTGTGGGGGAAAAAACATCTTTTCTTTAACTTGAAACTTAACGAATTTCAATACCACTAGTTTTTTTCTTTCTTTTGTACTGAAAGAAAAATGTTTTGAAAACAAAAAATAGATAATTCAATTTCTATTATTCATGTAATTCTTTCTATTTTGGACTGTTTTAGGGGAAAGAGCTTTTATATAGGAAGAAAAAGAGAAGAAATTGGATATAGTCAATATATATTTGATTTACTTGGGAGGGACTTTTGCAAATTTGTGGGTAGAATGTTTATTAAATGATTCTAGTGAAAGGAAGAAGAATAGGAAGGTAGTCACAATAAACTTTGAAAAGGAAAATATCAGTAAAATGGTTAGGTAAGTTCCTTGGGAAAGAATTCTGTGAAGAAAAATTAAGTTCAGAAGAACTGGCCATTCATAAGAGAGACAAGATTAAAGTCACAGCAGTAAATAGTTGTGAAACATAAGCAGTGCATAACCAATATTGAAATCTTTAATACAGTCAAAAAATGAAAAAAGGGGGAGAAGGGAAGGGAAGGGAAGGGAAGGGAAAACAGGCCAATAATACTTTAACAAATGAGATGTATTTTCCTCGACCTTTCAAAAAACAAGTCAAAACAATCCAGTAAATTATTATGTTTAGGAACTCCTACAATGTGGAGGAGATTCACAAGACCAAGGAATGGAAAACAAAGTATGTGAATTACAAAAATGGGGGAAAAAAGCCCATAAAAAACTACATAGGACACTGCACACTTTAAAAAAAAATCTTGAATCTATTTATTAACCAATAATATGTAAGCACAGAGAAGATAAACATGGTTTTGTCCAGACAAAATTATCTCAACCCTATCTATTTTCTTTCTTTGTCAAAGTGACTGGAATAAACTTGAAAAAGATAATGATGATTTATCTTGCTATTTGTAAAGATTTTTTATGCTGTCATATTACATTCCCAAGAAAATTATACATGAACTCAAATAATTACATTTTAGATGAACAACTGGTTGGAAAACAATACTCGAAGAGAATGCATCAATAGCACTCTATAAAACTGTAAGTCAAATTGAACCATTCACAGTATTTTTTATGACCTAGATTAAGAATTGGAAAGCATAATTGGTGAATGTCAAAACTGAGAGCGAGAATTATTGACACTTTGAAGAATAAAATAAAATAAAACATTGAAATCTGCAATTAATGAGATTAAACCCGAGGGCAAAAAAGGTATAAAGCGATACATACAGAAAGGAGAAGTGAAATACAAAACCGCAAAATGGACAGTAACTAGAATGATGTACTGCAGAAAATATCTTCAGCACCAAAGACTGAATGTGAGACAGAAATGTGATGTTGTTTCAAAAATAAAATCTTAGTCAAAGATGCAGAAAAAGGATGTGAGATTTGGGAGGTAATTATTCTGGTCTGTCTACTACTGGTAGAATATTTTATCCAGATTTGGGCACCATGCTTTAAGAAAAACTGAGCTTGGCAAGAGTCCAGGACAGAGTGACAAGAGTGATTGGATGGTCTATGAAGAAAGGTTGAAAGAATTTGGTTTGTTTAGTCTAGGAGAAAACAGGCTGGGAGACAGACATGGTAGAAGCTTTTCAATATGTAAAAGTTTGTTACAAAAATACCAAAATTACTTGTTGACTATAGGTAGGTTTAGAAATTATTGGAACTGTTTTCTGTAAAAATTTGAGTTATATATTAGACATGACTTTGTAAATGAGATATTTAAGCAATGGATCATCCAAATGAAGGAGCCTATACAATCTCAGTTGATGTTTTTTCATATCAAGTAAACCAAACACTTATGTGCTGCATATTAGATCCTCTGTCAGAGCAGGGGGAATATTGTATGGTCTCTTCACAACCCTATTTTTCCATTATGCACAGTTCCTTAGTCAGAATATTTTGTACTTGTTACCTAGAAGCACGAATGAAACATGAACAAACTAGCAAAACCCACTATCCCTTTATTACACACTGTTTTTATGACTTGACGCTAATTTTTTCCCTATTCAAACAGCCAAACACACTTTTTCAGAATCATTTTAAATTAGTTCTCTCATGACTCTAACAATAGAAATCAGTTGTCCGTAAATCTCTTCTCTACCTACTATCTTTAAGATAGGAGAACCACAGCTGAACACTGTTCCAGTTGAGAATGAGCTGCTTGTTTATGCAATGACCTGATATAACTTGTCAGGGTGAGTGTCTATCCTAGTCTTTATTCACTTTTATACATTTTTTTCTGTCTTTAGCCATTGTTGACAATGACCTGACTTTTTTTGGATGCCCATTCACAGAGACTCGCATGGTGCTCCTCCTTATCTTTGTGTGTGCTGGTTATTCTGAATGATGTTATGTCACTGAACATTTTGTTGCATTGTTTTTCACCTTTTCTGCCCATCATTGTTATATATTAAGAAACAGTCCTAGTTTTCATTCTTTATGTTCTCTTATCTTAATCTACTGCTGGAATAAAACTATTCCATTAATATCCTCTGCCTTTTTTTATGTTCCTCACATCAAACGCTTATAAAGTCACTCCATAGCCTTTTTTTGCCTTAACACCTTATATTGAGGGATGCACAGCAAAAGTAACCACACACCTGACTTGTCCACAGTTGAATGCCTTTCATTTAGTGGAAAAGAACAGGATCCTAGGAATGGTATTTTAGATGTCTATTTTAGATGACGTGAACTAGTTGCCAGTTGCACTCCACTGAATCTGAAGATATTCTGACTGGCTCAGACATGGAGTTTAAATATGTTGAGCAGGTGAATTATCCTAAAAGCATATGGGGATATTTGAACAATCATGCTTTTTAATCGTGGCTGAGAAGTATGTTTTCAAAAACATTAGCTGCTAAGACTTCAGAGGCTGAAATTACATCTAGTCACTGCTTCACACATTGTTCGGCATTGTAGAATTTGTAGAATAGCAAATAAATATCAGAAACTTGTTTGTGGTAGAATCTACATTCCAGGATTCCAATATTCCTTATGTGTGTGACAGAGCACAAACTTCCTCAGTATATGACACACAAGGGGGGATGAAGCATCAAAACCATAGTGACACCAACAGCAGAGTGAGCATCAGTCCTGGGTGAGCTCTGAGCGGGTGTCCTGCATGAAGGACCATGAAGCTCCACAGACAAGCTGAAACTACAACTTTCTGCAAAGTAGTGTTTGAATACCAGGACATCAATCGCTGAAACACTATATTTAAAAAGGCCTGATGACCATTTCTTGAGTCCAGAAAGATTATTTTCAGTCAATAGAGAGTGGATGCTACACAAAGAAGGAAACCTTCTGAGGTAAAAGCTGAAGTGGCCTCTACAGAGCATTCTCTGTGAGGACATTGAACTGTCTAAAAATTGAGAGTGAAAACTAACAGCAAAACTTGGGAAATGAGACTCTAGCTGAAGTTTAATGGAATAGAAATATAGAATAGCCCAGGTTTGAATGGACCTCAAAAAATCATCTGGTCCAGACTTTTGCAGGATAAGGAGCTTAGAAGAAATGACATTTCCTTTACAAGTGAGGCAGGATGTCTATCTTGGCCATATGACTGGGCAGATTTGCTGTTACATGGCAAGAGGCAGGATGAAGCATGTGCTGTTGGCTGAGATAGGTAAAGATCTGCAAAAATCCTCTTGACTTCCCCAACATGACTTCTTTATGTATGACTGCATGAGGAGGTTAAGGAGAGAGAGGACATGAGTAAATTGACAACACATGTATAATATCACTAGAATAAGTCCCTTAGCTCCATCATGACCACCCTTGTCTCTGGATTCCTTTACCACCTCCAACACTGATAAGAATCTCACAAGTGAAAAGAGAGACAATTCTGCTTCTCGGCTCGCTCGTTCCCTGAAAGTCAGTAATGAAAGTGACAAAATTGCAGCTATGATTCAACCATGGTATGGATGGTTTCTAGGCAAATTCTTATAGAGCAGTAAAGCTTTCTCCATGCCATTCACTTGAAAGGAGTCAGCTACTTGAGATATCTACAAGCAGAGATGTCAAGTTTTGAAAAATAAAACCCATGAAAACCTACAAACTAAGACCACAGAATTATTAGTAGTTGGGATAAGTGGGTCTGGTTAACCTAGATTTTTGCAGTCACCAAGCTGATAGGGATTATTGCATGGTTTTATATTTAAAACTAAACCCCCAGGATTTTCTCTTCATAGTTATCACTGGCTGCAGAATCATATCCTTGATGTCGAATCAAAAAACTATAAAAAATGAAAACAGCTACCATATGTTCATCACTGTGATCTTTTAAAATGTGCACCAGGTACGAGATGATAAAAACCACTCTTTTCTGAATCTTCAGGGAGCCTGAAATTTTATCTGTAACAGAGATGTAACCAAACTGCTTCATTCAGTTTGATTGTCCATTGTGAAACTTAAAGGTAATAGGAGTGCAACAATTGTTAACTATTTAAGTGCTGATTAAGTGGAAGGATGTTTTTGTGACTGTTCCACAACTCCAGCCCCCTACTATATTTTATTTGTGTTCTTGCTTATTTTTTAGAGGTCTCAAAATTCCGTCATCTGTCCCTATCTCAGCCCAAGGAAACTTCTAAAATAACAGTTCTGTGCACACCTTCCAAAAACTATAGCCCACTGAAGGTGCTTGTTTAGAGCCAGATAAATGAGATGTCCCAACAGCAAATGAAGAAAACAGCTGGAAATTAAAAACTTCATTTACATTTCCAGAAGTTTCTGTCTGTTTCGCTTAATTGGCCAAACTGTGACCATCATAACTACTGAGCGGTAGCTCAGTCTAAAACAAGTAGGATCACTGAAACCAGGGAGAAGAAGTATGGCTCTGCCATGAGTAGAAGTGTCACTGCCTGGTCCAGATAATGGTGCCTAAATTAGAGGTACACTCAGGAATCTCTCATTGTACATCTCAGCAGCTGTTCAATGTTCATAACTGCAAGTCCCATCTTGAGTTGGGATTTATTTGTGGTAGATGTTACCATACTAAGGACAGGGTTTTAGTGTAAACCAAGAACAGTGCAAAGATATTCAAGGTAGCCTGGCTACCAGAAGCAATACAGATGTGTTTGTGTATAGGCTCATGATATGGTAGGCAGTAGTTATCCTTCCTGGTTAAAGCTAGCTCAGTTATCTCTCTAATACACTGCTGTCTGCAGTGTGACATATCCTTAAAACAGTTCTTTTTCCCGGAAAAAATTAGTGTTATTAGCATGGTCACACAGAAACCCTGAGGTAGAATAAGGAACCAACTCCTTAGTTCTCAGATTCTGGTGTTTAATTAAAAGACCAGACTGCTGCGTGCCCTTTAGTGATCCTGGCTCTGATAGCGCACCCAGCGCCAGTTCAGCAGCCCCCATCCATGCTGCTGCCTGCTGCCTGGGCACACTCAGGGCTCCTTCCCTTCCCAGCACAGGCACCTTCCTTTCCCAGCAGAGTTCCCCAGCCCCGCCCAAGCAGCAGATGGAGTTCCTTAGCTCACTTCCACAGCTCTGTATTGGGACTCTGGGCCCCATGAGAGTGATTTTCAACCCTGGGTTGAAGGAGTAATACATCCAAAGAGACAGGGACCCTGCTGTCAGCTAGTTGAGCCAAAATCAGTCATGATACAAGCCGTACTAATGTAAAAACAAATAAGGTATTGATGTGCGAGATTTGAATGTAAAAAATGTTCATAAAGCAGGTGTAGAGAAAAGAAGGAAACTATACTTATTTAAAGGCTTTGTTGACAAGTTGACAAGCAGTTTAGAGGCTTATTTTACCACATGGATGTGAACTAGAACTCATAAGAACTTTTTGTCCTTAATTTGTAGTCATGGAGCAAATTCTTTGTTTGAAGGAAGGCACTTAGAAATCCAATTCCTACAGCAGGAAGAAACTTGATTTAAGGCTAATTCCTATACCTTAGGTTCATTCATTAGAAAACTCCCTTCCTTCAGGAACAATTGAATAAAAACTAAAGCAGAATGTCCTCAGCAGAAGAGATTTCCACTGTGATGTTTGTCCTTTACATTTCATATAAATCAGGCAATATAACAATCATAGCTCATAGAGGCAAATTAGTGCCCTAAATTCTGCCCTTCCTCTGGTTTGAGACCAGGAAAAGACACAAAAAAGTTATTTCAGGTGAAATAGAGTTAGCCCTGTAGCCTGTTACTTGAGGGACGCCTTGCCACCGAGTGTCTTCCTTTGGACTCTGTTAGAAAAGCTACGGTCTGAAATTACTTCATATTTACCAGCTATGGCTAAGTCTGCTTCCACACGGTTCTGTGAAAACCAGGGCATTTTTAAAGTGAGTTATTGAACTAAGTTTTCTGGAAGGTACATGGATATTAACGTAATTCCATGAGAAAGCATGAATTCCCTCGAAGTTTTTCTTAATTTCTATACCTACCGTTCCATACGGCTTCCTTCCAAAAATGGGACAGCAATGGTGTCTGATGTGCATTGATCCAACGTAGTTTTGAGACTATTAATCCAATCAAACTCCTGAAGTATCTACTGGCATAAGTACTTGGTGGGAAACATTCTGAAATGCTGTAGTATCAGGAGGATTTCCATGTCTGAATATTTTTATCGTGAGAGTCCTTAGACTGCAATTTCAAAGCAACATGCGCACAAAGCCGTTGTAAATCATTCCTTTCTCTTTGCACTCCACAAGGAACATGCCAAAGCTTTCATCTCATTTATGTTGAGATGAAAAACAATTGATAAATTCATGAGAAAGAACTAACTTAAAAAAATCCAGGTACATATTTATATTTGCCCTATAGCAAGTAGATTTTGCAAATATACAAAGAAATGATAATTAAAGACTAAAAAAATTTTTCACCAGAGTTGAACTTGCTTCTGACTTATGCTGCTTGGCAGAGAAATCCCCCAAACCCTGTCACTCTCCTTGCTGTGTTCACACACTGCAGAAATCACAGTGAACATGCTGCCAAAGCAGATTGTGGTGGTTTCTTTCCTCATCAAGCTATAAAACTGTTGCATTTATCTGTGCAAAAACGTTAGAGCTACTTTCAGACTCCTGAAGAAACAGCACAGTCCTCCAATTTCCTTTGAGTATCATTATGCCAGAACGTATCAACGTCTGACTTAGGCAAGCTGAGGCCCCCCACACCAGGATAGAAATACAACTAATGAGGCTTCAAAATAGACAAGTTATGATATTCCATATATCTCCCACTATATCTGTGGGTTAAACAACAAGGTTTGCCCTGAGGAAAAGGCTAATGACACAAGGAACTCCGGCAAGATTTGTCTGCAATTGAACTATTTTATTTTAGACACCAGTCTGGAATTGTTTCAGTTTATGTCAATAGAGCACTTGAGAACACTGACATTTTAATAAAGACTTCCGTTTCTGCTGTTTATGAGGGTTATTAGATCTCTGGTGGGGCATGCTCGACTCTAAAGCCTCCTAAGATCAAGGTGTAATTGCAGAGCAGGCTGTGGTTTGTACATGGGAATGCGGCTCAAGCCAGCACTGCTCAGCTCTCCTGTTGCCCTGAGAGGCTGTAGCATGGATGATTCCTTGCTGAGCCTGGTGCTTCCCAGGACACTTCAGCGGGCAGCTGGACTTGGTGGTGGGTTTTGGGTGAAAACTCACAGACTGATGCATGCGGGCGCCGCTTCGAGAACCTGCCTTACAAGACCAGCAGGTGCTTTGAACCTCCAGCCTGTAGCAATAAATATTGACTGATGGCTGATTGATTAGCATTCTGATAGCACCTTCTAATGGTCTTTCTACCCTCTAGCATTTTTAAGGTCTCTAAATGTAGCTTTCCCTTTTCCCAGCATCGCTTTAAAATTACTTGCAGTGTTCTAAGTTAGCAGAGCCTGATATTTCTACCTTCTGGTGGAAGTCCCATGCCAAATTTGATCCACTGCAACACTAAGACATTTTGATGGTGTATTCTGTGCCTTGCAGGAGATGGAAAAAATTATTTGCCTACCCTCTAGTTTCTGCAGGGTGATTGATAGCCTGATTAAACCAGGCTGACTCCATTTGGTTACAGAACTGAGGTTTTGCTACTGTGAAAAAAAATCCTGTTACAGTGCTTTGCAGTTAAAAAAAAATCACGTGGATTTAGACAGAAATATCTGCCTCCATGGAGACAGAGCAATGTTTGGAGAGGACAAATGTTAGTTCTTAGTTTGAATATTACTTGCTACTTCCAGAAGTCCAGGATAGTGAGGCCCTCAGAACACAGAGAACTACATCCACATCCTTTGTGGTACTGGCAAAGGCAATAGAGTTTAAGGAACTAAGATCTACTTCTGGCAGAAACGAAACAAATTTGTAATTATTTTCAGCTAGGCTACATTCTAGATCTGTCCTTATAAAAGGCCTATTGAAATGTATAATAACTGCATACTTGAATAATGAAGTGGTCACCTTTTGTTACTGAGTTTAGAATTTAAAGAAGTAGGTCTGTGTTTTGAGGGAGTTTACATGGGGACTGGGTTAATCAAAAGAAATCATCATACATAAGCAAGTAATAAATATGAATTCATTTGAGACTTGAAGGTGAGTAACCATGCCGTCCAAATGGCAGATCTCTAAGTAAATTAAAAAGAAACTTTTGCTAAATTTCTAGAACCTGCTCACTTCTTTTTGAATTTCACTTCCTTATGTGCAACCACAGAATTGGGGAATGCCTTTATATTTCCTCACAGTTTTCTATTTTAGTGTCACAGGATCTCTATTTCTTTTTGCAATTTTCTTTATGCATCCCAAGATTCATTGTAAAAGCAGTTTCACAAACAACAGTTATTTTTACTTGCTAGCAAAAATCTTACTAACTGTACTTTACTGCAGATTGTACATAATGTATTTGTTATTGCCTAAGTGAATTGTATGAGTTTTACATCACTCCAGCAATTATGTCAAGCTGATGAGTGTAATGTAAATAATCCAGCAATTATTTTTGTATTGTGCCAGTGTATAAGGTCACTGCCCTAAACACTGAGTCCTGATTTAACAAAGGTTATTTTTTTTAATAAGGCATATTAATCCTGCTGTATTGGTAGTTCTGTCCCTCTTTTGAGTTGAGCTCTGCTATCCCACAAATTGGATGAAAATCTCATTAGTGGAGCTATAATGAGCTGGCAATGAAACCCCTTCAAGCTTGCGTGCTTACAGCCATTTGCCTGTTTGTCTTACTCTTCATCATGAGCCTAAAATTGCCCATTAGGATTCCAGTGAAGAGCAACTCTGACTGGAGCTGTGATGCTGACAGAGCCACCAAACAGGCAGAAATCTGTCAAAACCCAAAAGGGCAGTAGGGTATTATTTACAGGGAGACTGCACCTGTGCAAGTTTATACACTTGTTCATCCAGAGGTAAAATACAGGGAGCTGGGGGGAAGAGAAGAGGAAAAATAGAGATAGAATAGTGGGATAGAATTAGGGAAAAGGGAGTAAGGAATTTGTTTTATTGGGACTTTTAAGCATGAGCCAGAAGCATTTTATTGTACCTGAAATTAATCAGATATCAATGAAAGGAACTTCAAGCAAGGTCCTGCTATTAAGTGTCCTTAATGCCAGCATTAATGCCAGAATAGGGAGAGTAACAAGATGGTTATGCAGATCCTTTGAATCAAAACTGTTCAAATGTGACTCCAACACAGAAGAAAAGAAGGGGAAACCATGGTGAAAGCATGATCACTCAAATGACAGGTGCTTCTGCTGCCTTCCAGAGAGACAATATTTTAAAAAGTCAACATCCAGGACGCTGAATGCTTCAGAAAAACTGAAGTCCTATTGTGATAGCAGAAGCCTCAAAGCTGCCAAGACTAACAGGAGATTGAGTAAACTATTCTAAATGCCCAGTCTGTCACAGGTACAATGAAGCCACACACAGTCTCTACAATTGACTATCAGCATATTTTAGTGTATTGTACATAGTCAGCAAATGTTTTAGAAAAATCAAGTTGCCAGTAAATCATTACAGAGACACAAGAAGCTTTTGNCCAACCAACCAACCAACCAAAAGACATCATTGTGGCAAACACTTGAAACTGCAATCCAGTTACTACTTGAATGCAGAATTAGCCAGGCATGGAATATTAGTCAGAACTCTCACTCTGTTTATCTGTTTATCTGCAAGATTCAGCCTTAAAGAATCTTTGGAACATTCTATTCTCTTAAATGAGAAACAAACGAAAAAAAAATCCTTCTAAAATTAAGGCCTTTCAAATAAAAAGAGAAAATAGAAAATATAAGGCATTTTAGAAAAGCTCTAGCTAGCATTTAGCAACAAGAAAAAACACACCAAATATAAATGGGAGACAAACCCAGGATGAAGTCCTTCTCAGAAAAGAAAATATGTTCAATAACATGTACTGTTTAGACTATGCAACTGCATGTCTTCATTTTCTTGCTTTTTAGTTTTCATTTATAAATGTGTTTCCTGCTTTGAAATCAGGATTTTTACCATTTTCTGTGTTAAACTCTGCTCAAAATGAAGTCAAGAAAATGTGATAGGCATAAAGCTTTTAATGAATTTTAACAATTAAACAACTGAACTTGCATTGCAGTCAGGCTTCTAAGATTTCTATGTCCGTAATCAAGTTTACCAGACTTTTAAAATGGTAAAAGGTACAAGCTAAAACGCAATTAACTTTAAGCACCAAGAAAAGAAACACAGTCATGTATCAAATCAAAGAAGGTCAATCTGATGACAGCTATGAAGAACTTGAGGTGGGATGCATTGTACTTAAAATTGACTATATAGGAGTTAGAAATATAATCTAAGCTAGTCAGGCAGACTTATTCTGTGGTCAGTAAAAAGACAGGAAATTCCAGAGAGTGATTCATCACACTCTGTGATGAAGAACATCAGTCCACTATCGGCAGAAGGAACCTAGATGACGAGCATAAGCTCTGATAAAGATACAGTAAAACATTAAAATGGTTGACTGAGTTTGTTTATGCCCCATAGCCATCTGTCCACATTTCTCTAAAATATTTCTGCCCTAAAGAAACATTTCATCTACATATTAATCAGCTCCTGAAGCACTGCAGCTTTTACACCTGTATAGGACACAGTAGAAGTTCGGTAGTAAATTTGTGTGTGCATCAGGTGTTCTGGCCTTGGGTTGGCTATTCATACCACAGATGCAAAGCAGAGTTTCATTCTGCTGTTGAGTTTTTAAACATTGTTCCTCTTCTATCAGAGCCCTCAAGATAGACAAGAGTTTTCAACAACAGAAGTTAATAACGTCAATATCCTGCTTGATGTTGGTATATCCTACTTACTATGCTAAGCATAAACTATTACTTATCATGTGTGAAATCTGTTAGATTGAAAGAGAATTAGTGTTCAGCAATATAGAGGAAATGTTTTGATTTGCACTGTGGACATTGGAGACTCATGTAACTTAGTGAGTTTTGAAAGTGATTAAAAAAGCAAAACAAAAAAATCACAATTTGAAGTCCAAAAAGCTGTATTTCAAGATGTGGTGGTTTGGGTTTTTTTCTCACTTCATATTAATTATTTATAATAACACTGCATGGAATATGTTCAGCAAAAATAATGAAGTTTTAATAAAAGGAAATTTTACTGCAGCACTTCACTTCTAAATATTTCTTAAATTGAAAAAGATGATAGAAATTTTGTAATTACAGGTCATACATACCAATGGTTATAAATTAACTGCTTTCTTTACTGCAAGTTTTGTTAACCATAAAATAATGATTCAGGGAATGTTGAATCCATATTGATTCCTCACCGCAGGGCCCAGAAAGGATGTCTGCAGCTTATACCATTTTATGCTGCTCTACTGGGTCATTTTTCTCACAGAAGACTCATAGTCAGCTGCTTTATGCCATCCTGTGCTCTCAGACAGGTGTATGTTTGTGCCTCAGTGGATGTGAACAGCTTTAACTCAATCTGCAGTAGCTAAACAGTGTGTAGGAAGACACAGAACCATGACCAACTGTATCATTTTCTTCTAGATGAAATAATTTCTTCTCAAGTTGTATAAGAGACAGGACCATCTGATAATGAGGCTGGAGAAGAGAAATGAGAACAGTAGCCACAATTGATCAAATACAGTGTACTGTTGAGATCACTGCTTATGTTAACAAAACTCACCCTGCCAATGGCATAGACTAAGTGTGCTGGCACTGCAACAGCTCTAGAAGATACAAAAGGATCTGAGTGCTCTGATACAAAATTGTAAAAAGCAGGGACAGGGACAAGAGATCACATTTGATTTCACATGCTGTGCTCTACGCTAACGTTGCTGCATCTCAGCTCTGTGTGCCAGATCCTGTCTGTGCAAATCCAGACCAACTGCTGAAGTCAATCCCATTTTTCTGTCTATAAAGAAGCAAATTGTCCACCTTGTGAAATAAAGACTAAGATTGCTTTTCATTCAAAGCGCTTTATTAGTTGTTTACTAGAAATGTGACATGTGACAATATACACACGGTGGGCAAATGAGTTTCACCACTGTGACAGCAACACAACACAGAAGTCAATCCCAAAGGAATGTTGGTTAGGGCAGCAGTTTGGTAATGTTTTTTCTTGACCATTTACAGTCTTTTTCATAGACTTTTTTTTTTTTTTAAATTTTAACTATGCTAAGCAGTTCCAAAGTCAGAAATTTCTTTGGTTTTTTTAAGTAGCTAATATTCAGAGCAATTCATTCCATCTTGTCCTGACTTACTCCACCCTCTTCTATCACATAATGGTAGCTATTCTTGTCCTGTATGGCTTGCATTCAGATTTACACCCCTCTTAACTCACAGACCGTGGTTCACGGCAGTAGATTTTGCCAATGGAGAACCGATAGCAATTTTAGCATGATTTTTTTTGTGAGGAAGAAGTTATCACCTTTGAACACTGTGCTACAGAACTTGCAATTATAACTCTGGGTTTATGTGACTATTTTATCCTTGTGATACTGTCTTGTTTATCCTCTAGCTTCTTGGAATAATAAAGTTACCAAAATTTTTGTTATTATTTTTTCATATCACATTCTAATGTATTGGTATAATTGTTTATAAATTGGCGATGTTTCACCTCTAGCTAAACCCCAAGATCTTTAGGAAAAATGTCAGAGGTGTCAAGGAAAGAAACAGCCATGTTTCCAGGAACTCTAGTACCTGATGGAAATGTTCAGATCATTGTTCAAGTTGTTAAGAGGTCACCCAGGGATTTTAGGCTGAGCCATAGAAGTTGTACGTATCATTACTCCTTTGATCATTCTCCTTCCCGTCCTTTTCAGTGCTCTCCTGAAGGCTTATATTCAAAGTGGTAGTGATGAAATATTGGAATTGTACTTCCCTTTTTGTCATATGTTAAGCTTATGGGCAGGCAGTGTTGATAATAGTGATGATGATCTTGAAGTCTCTGGAATCTGTTTTTCTGCCTTTTACTGATCTATCCAGATACAGTATCCCAAAGGTTCTTCCCTTTTTTCTTTCATCTGCCAGTAGATCAGGCTTCTGATCTCATTGTTTGTGATGTCTAGGAGAGGAATATTGGCCACACAGATCATAGTGAAGGGCAATGTTGATGCTATCTGTGGTTTACACATTGTGCCAATGTATTATGGCATTATATTTTATAGCCTTTCACGTGTGTTATCCCTCCTCCCTTTGTGTGTCAAGAGGCAGTGTGCAGCTGCAGCCAGGAATGCAGTGAATGATTTTAGCTGAGCTATCTTACCCAGAAGAGTCTATATTGACATTTTAATGTCTCTTCACACATTTCCTATATCAGGGCCTTCTGCCTCTAAAACTGATTTTCTTTCCACGATTGGATTTCTTTCCTGCGTTTTCTACAATTACTCCCTTGGCCGATAGCTTTAAAGCTTGTTTTCAGTTTTTCAGACTTCTTCCAGCTTTCCTTCTAGGTATATTTAACATCTCAGTGTCTGGTTTTGGATGTAATGCTCTTTATGGAGTAAGTCACTTTTTTGGTTATTCTACCAAGAGCCTCAGTTCTACTAAAGTAAGTCCCTGCAACATATATTCAAAATAGGGCATGGAATTAGTTGTCTTGAAGAGAGACTGTTTCTGCTAATTTTGTGTTTAAGGTGTCAGTTTTCTCTGATGGATAAGGGTGCAATGGCTTCTTCTGTCATTAAAAGTAAATAATTGGTTGCAGCTTGTCTGAGTTGTGTGATTTCTGGAAAGACTTGATGATCTTCATGAGGTTAAGATAATTTTACCTGACTTAGTAATCATCTAAGATTATTTATATGTGGGGTGGTAATTAGTAATATTTTGCAAGATGCATTGAATTTCCATTCAAGTTTTCCTTTGAAGGCTGAATACTGACGAGTTGTAAATTATGAAAATTGGGATATTAACAAGTTCCCCCAGAAACTTCCCAAGGGGTTATGGACTGGGTGTAGGCTGTAATCTTGGAGGGGGAGGTCTCTGTCTTCAAGACAGTTTTATGTAAATTTTCAAGAATTATGTTATTGTAGTGCTATACATTCTTAATGCTTTCTTTATTCATGTATGAGGGACAAAATCAAAGGCCTCATAGTCTTTGCATATTGTCCTGAGATTTTCTGGTTTTGGTAGTCTTTATACTCTACAAGTCAATCAGAAACCAATCCTCAAAAGTACTAGCATTTCTTTTTGCATCCTTTTCATTCCCATGTGAAATTTGCATTGGTAACCACACTGGAGTAGATTTTTTCTGATATGACCAATGTTAATAGTTTGCAAATGGTTGAGAAATGTGATTATTTAGGAGCTGGGAACTACTTGATGGCCAGTGTTTTTGTTTTCCATAATTAACATTACCCTGACATGCATCTTAATGATTACTCCTGAGAGAAGTCACTGGAATTTTGATCTGGTCATGGTGCAAAAATACAAGATACTGAAGCCAAAAAGTATGGACAACATCTGGTCCTGCCATTTTTTTTCTTAAGGGATCTCTTGACTGTTTCTGCTTCTGATTTTAGTTTCATTTTTTGTCAAACCTCTGTTCCAGGATCTTTAATCCACCTGGTATTTCTTTTCTGTTTAATAAGTTTGTTTGGGATTTTGTTGCACTTTATGGACTTTGGAAAGTTTCTAGAGATTCCTCCTAATAAAATCTCTTGTTTTAAGTTGAAAGGTCTTTCAGTCTGCATGACTTATATTTTTATATCTTTTAGTCTGCAGATAAAGAGGGCATGGTTCACTTGTTCAGTTCTGGATAATTGATAAACGTTAATAATAACCTGTGTATAACAAATTAAAAGAGGGAATTTTTTTTTAACTCTAGTATTTTTTTTTAATATTTGAACATTTATGAACTGAATGGTTTCTGAAACTGTGACTGACTTTGTTCACCGAAATGTGTATTTTTTTGTTAGTGGTTTTCCTCTTTCTCCATGTATTTCCTTCATCTTACCTAAACTTATCTCTGGATGATTTTATTTTGGTGTTTGTTTATTTCTTCATTTTTCTTCAGATATTCTTCTGTAGAAATACTATTACCTGGACTCCATTTGTTGAAGAAGGTATGCTCTTGGGTATAATCCACAACCTGCAAGTTTGGCCATCTGACCAATTTTACACAGGAATTGAATATGAAAGGTTAAAGGTTTAAAAGCTCAAGTATGAAGAACAATTACCTACTGATATCTCTGAAGTCTTTCAGAGAGCTGGGGTAAAGTCAGTATAGTGTTCATTTACTCAGAGAGAGAGAAGCCTCAGAACTTTGTGATTCATGGTAGCAAAAAGCAATTGACGAAAAGGACGGTATTAATGTCTGCTTTGATCAGTAATGTTTGTGACACCTGGATCACGACTATAAGATTAGCTATCATTACAGCTAGATACATCTTTTCCTCATTCATTTCAATAGTCTGCCTGGAAAGACTTGAAATATGGATAGGAAGAAATTATACGTCAAAGAAATGGGATCACCCTTACTTTTCAAAATGAACATGGCCAAGTAGCAAAGGTAAAAGCTGCAGTGATTATTTCCCAAATATATTTTAATTGGCAGCAAACTAAATTTATTTTCCCTAAGTCCAGTCCCATTTTGTCCATGACAATAAGTGGTAAGTGATCTTGTCTTTATCTCAACCCACATGCTTTTTTATCCTATTTTCTTCCCATGACACACTGTGGTTTAACTGTTAGCCAGGGTTAACTGAGCACATTTCATCATAGTCTGGTTTATTGTCCTTTTTACTGAGGCTCCTGCCATAGGTGCATTTTTCCATTCATGTTTGGTGAGTGTGGTTTTTAAGAGAATCCCCTGACCAGGCCCAAGGCTGACATTGCAGGGAGGTCTCAAAGCATAAAGGCTGGATTTCCTTTGGAGGAAACTACCTAGACAGAGTTCTGAAAGGACTGGTCCTGGTATGATCCAACCACTAAGGGGTATTCTGGCCAGGGAATGCTGGAGCTAGCTCATCCTGGAACAGGGCATAGACACTGGGCCTGACAAAAGCCCTTTTTGCTGTACAGTTCCAGTCCTGTAGTGTTCCCTGATTATGTAGACAAAGCCAATGGCCTCCTTGAAGATTACTTGTATTAAAGCTAAAGAACATAGACAAGTTAAATAAAAGACAAGATGGATTTGCTTTGGTGTTTCATAATTTCTGGCTGTATCTACAGTGCTACAGTAGGAGTAGTCTCTGAACTACAGACCAAAAAGAAAAAAATATATCCCACACTGACCTAGGCCCACTGCCCCAGACATGACATGCCATGCTTGCTCCAGGTATTTTCAGGTCATAGGCACCCTTCTGAAATGCACTTTAAAATCTAATTTTATTTTCAATTTGAAGTGACTCAGATGTGGCAGTTCTGTCGTGGCCTATGACATGGTGTTTTATAGTGTCATGCTGCAGATGAGATGCATACCATGGGCAGTGGCAAGACATGAAACAGGCAGGTATATGTATACTTGTAGCATAAAGCTCACAGTCATAGGACTTCAATACAGCTTACTTTCATCTTAGAGCAAAGACACACAAGGCCACATCTGAGTTTCACCTCAGAGGGAAATAATTGTGAGGAAAATGCCAAATAGCAGTTCAGAGTGCATGTAGTTTAGACAACCAGTGGAGCAGAACCTGAGAGAAACAAATAGATGAGTTGAGAGAAGCAGATGCACTTTCTGCTGAAGAGCAGACCACTCCCCAAGAGGAGAACATGCAGTTTCTACCAAGATAGCAAATGTTGCTAGCTATGCAACATATATGGTTTAGTTTTTGGTAGCCCTCTGAGGAGCAGAGAGTTAGACTCAATGGTCTTTATAGATCCCTTCAACTCAAGATATTCTGTGATTCTATGCAAATTGTTTCAGTCTATTCATACTGAGATGAAATTTTGTGCAGTTATTATATATATGGTGTTCTCCCCTGACATAAATAAATGCTTACCACTAAGGGGATTACCAAGAGGTATCCTTATCAGTCCTTTCAAATCTTGCTTCCTCTTAAGCAAAGCAGTCATAATTTTCATAAAAAGTCAATGTTCTCTTCAAGTTAATCTTGGTTTTGGCAAGAACAGTCATGGTAAAGAGACAGACCTATTGTCACCTTCTAGAATACCTTTGCTGGCCAGAATTTAGTCAGAAATTAAACTGTAAGAGAAGGAAAATGTCTCCAAAACTGTGTGCCATAACTCTTGCCAAGACCAGCTTTTAAGACTTTCACTGATGACATTTGGGTTCAGACTCAGCGAAGTGGCTCTGAACTTTCTATTAAACCTGGGCCCTGGGTCTTCATCTCTTTCTGTTAATTAGTCTTAGTCTCTGAAGAATTATGATGTCTTGTGATGCCAGCACAGCTCTGAAAGGTCTAAGTTTGTCAGTTATCTCCTGTTTGCAGAGAGTTTATCAGTCCTCCAACACGCTCATCTCAGGGAAGGATAGCATCCTTCATCAGGCTGTTCTGGAATCCATGTCCCTCAGTGTCCTGCTATTTGGTTATTTTTAAAGTGTCCGAATGGAAAGAATTAATCACTCATATTTTTACAAGTGTATAAAAAATATTGCTCCTTTACCAGGAATATTATTAGGCATTATGCTGCAAGTGGTATGAGTGACTCCAGGAACAAAATGTCAGATTCCGGATAGGATTGCCAAGGTGCATGAATCATGCACTTAAGTTCAGAGAAAATTCACAAAGGAATTCTCAGAGGATTAATCATTTTAGTAGAAAGTATATGAAGTGCAGCAGTTGACAGCTAGGGTTTTTTGTTTGTGTAGTTGGTTTCCCATATAATTTTCTTTATTTTTGGGGCAGGGGCAGTGAGGATTTAGGAATTTTATTCACTTTAGTGTGAAAGACCGATGTTTTCATACTTTCATCATTCAGGTTACACGTAATGTTTGCTGTATATGCCATGAAGGCTTTTATTTAGCATTAGTCATATGCACCAGCCTTGGAGAACTGAATTTGCTCAATACACAGAACAATTTACTGAAAGAGCCATCAGTGAAACCCTGGTGGTTTGGCTATGGTTCTTCGTGTCTAAATTGCAGGTTACTCTCATTTTCAGTCGAAGTCATATGAAAAACATTTTTTTCAAGGTCAGAATTTGACCTTATTATAGGAAATATGTTTATTACTTGTCGTTCAACTAGAACACTGGTATGAGGCTAACTGTTATTTTGTTGCACAAAGTGAGGAAAAATCAGGTTGTTATATGGCTAAAATCAGCCCCAAAGTAATTTCTAGCATTATCAGTAGAGACAAAGGGACTTTGGAAGCCAATGGCACCAATATTGAGCAATACAAAAAGAAAAGATTTTTGTCTGCATGCTCTTAGGGAGAGTGGAAATGAGATATAATATAAAGTGGACATTAATCTGGACTTACAATCTACCATGTACATAGCCTCTCCTCCCCTGTTTGTCCTGCATTGACAATGCAGGAGGATTTTAAATGCTGGTGGATAGGAGTAGGGGGAGGAGAAGAAAGAGATGGGCCAGATGCTAGCTTGAACCTTCAGGAGTTGTTTCAATAGATCTGTTTGCCCAACAAAATAAAATAATAAAGCACAAATATTTGCACTTCTGGCTGAGTATGTTTATTGGGATTTGCTGATAAATAGAAAGCAAATGGTCACATAAAGGGGAATAATCAATAAAAGTTATGGACTCTGCTATATGCTGAAATGAGAGGCTGCATTCTGAGTACAGAATCAGGTTCTATCAGAAAACTGTGCATCAAAATAGATTGAAGGACCATCATAATGTGTAATGCCAGTTACAGAACTGAAATTTGTCTATTTACATGAATAATTCAAGATTTTATCGGGTTTAAGGGGCTATTTTTTCATTCAGTTTACTGCCCTCCTAAGACCTAATATATTCTCTGGTGGCATGAGTGAAGAAGAAGGAACTATTCCCGTTTACACCACTAGGAAGTTTGCCCCATTGGATTTTACATAACATGATTTTAATGTTGGAACTGATTTCTGTAAGTCATATATTTTGTTCTTTGCACTTGATGATTATACTTTGCAGCTGATTAGCTGAAGTTTATTTTAACGATTTGCAATTTTTAGAGGATAGAATTGGTGAAAATTTTGCCCAATATATATATATGTGTCAATTTGTGTTACTTCTACAAAGCGGAACTGTATATTTTGAAATCATATTACTTGAGTATGTTGAATATACCAAAGTGCTAAAACAGAGCACCATGCAAGAACTGATCACTGCCCATGAGCAGCAATTGCTTAGAGGCATTGAAGTATGGTAGTTCCAGACAAAATGGGTAATATTTCCAGAGACTTCTCACAGTTTGTCTTCCTGCTTTAACACATTGCATGTTATAATGTAATCTGTGAGATAGAAACAATACCAGGAGTCCTAATTAAATTAAAAGTAATTACCTGCTGTGTAGATATGGCTTCCAATTGAGCAGCTGCAAGTTGATATTTTGTCATCCCCAGTTTATCTATATGCTCATGTGTGATTCTTTGTATCAGTTATTAATGACATTTTCTCAGTACTCATGAAGTGTTGTGGAAAACAGGAGAGGAAAAGGATGAATGGAAAAAGTGTTATAGGAAATTCAGACAGGGAATGAGTACATTTGCTACTGTAAATATTCAGCTGGGATGCTAGTTCCTTGCTCTCTTATTCTTTGTTCTACTCAGAGTGGTCTGAAAGAAATAGGAGATTGTGCTTTTCTTCCCACCCCCCCTCACATTTTTTGGGATCTAGCAGAAAATTTAAAAAACAGAATCTGACAGATTAAGCATAAGGACTTAGTTCCTTTACAAGGCACTTCTATCCTGTCCTGGAAATGTCAAAATATCCTACATTGAACATAAATAGAATTTATTTGTTTAATATGTAGATATAATCAACACTTTTAAAGAGCTTTTACATGAGGAGAGGAGAGGAGAGGAGAGTGACTGCTATCTTGCTGGCATAGGCCTGCTATCAAATAGGAGCAATTATTCCCAGTGCAGTCAAATTAAATTTTCATAACTACGAAGCTTCATTTTACCTTGGGGCACTACCTGATGCCCATTTCTTCATTCCTCGTTCCTTAATCCTCTATATTAAATCTAAACAAATCAATGTTTACTAACATTAATATTTTAACATACAGTACTTGCTCTGCCTTCTGACATCTTGTGCCTTTATTAGTAACATGGTGAAGGCTTTCTGCAGCCTTTGCTTTCTGCCAAGAACCCTTTTTTTGGTTTTCATTCTTTTTAACTGTTTTATTTCTTATTGTGCAAATGTGCACATACAAGTGTATACCTTTCTGCCACTTAAGTCACCAGAAATTCCTAAGAAATAAGAGAAAACAAATCATCTCACCACTGAACAAAAGTCATTTTATTAAAAGACTAAGGGAGCATTAAAATGCAATGCTTCAATTTCTGCATTAATCAAGTGAAAAAAATGGGTTCACTTCCCTGCAAAGAGCCAATCAGTTACTTCTTGGTCCCCAGATTTACCAGCACAGGTCCATGAACTTTTACGAAAGCACCTCTCTGTCTAGAGACTGAAGGCAAGGGCTTCTCAAACCATGTCATGAGCAAAGCACATCTGCTGCTTGTGAAGCTGCTTTCTAGATACAGTGAACCCACAACTGTCCTCGTAGTCACAGACCCCTGACTGCCACCCTGAAGTCGCCTCATATTGCTATTAGATGTCTTCCAAATACCTAATTATAGTATTTGAATGACTGCTCAGTACCTGGAGCTAGTGTTTGTCTGTATGCGATATAAAGCAAATTAATGGATAGGAACACAGATCAATTTAAAAGAATGGTATTCTATTTCCTTTCTTCTTTCCTTCACTCCCATCCTTCCCATTCATTTTGTGATTTTTCTGCCTACATCTATACCGCAAGTCTCCCTGCATTATTTCTCTGTCCCCAGTGAAGTTTGAAACTCCTTTCCATTTAGTATCAGCAAATGTAATTACAGGCTAGTTACTTTCACTTTCAACTCATTAATGAAACTGTTAAATAAGACTGGACCTAAAGCACCTTCCTAGAAATCCACCAGATAATGCTTCCAATTTCTATAGTATGGTCACTCTCTTCCCAGAAAGACTTTTCAGAAAATATTGACATCATCTCTTTACTTATCTGGTGGGAGTTTCTGGATAGTCATCCAGATTCCTCCAGGACTAAGTAAAATCTCTCTCATTGCCTTGAGTTTCTTGCCAGCTCATAAACTAGCAAAGCCAGGCTTGAAAACTGAGATCCTTGGCAGACAGCTACTGTTAGTTTAAGGGTTTACTTCCTTTGCTGAAGATGAGGAGATGGGGATAGAAGGAAAATTACCTTTATTTAAGTCGTTCTAGTACTAGCACAGGTTAACCTGTGGCTAGGAGTATAAACTTGAAAGCAGAGTTCTGTAGGCTGTGTCCATCAGCAATGAAAGAAAAAATGACAGATAATTACCAAACTAATATCAGCAGCCACATTTTTTCTGCCTTTTTTGTTATTAGAAAAAGTTAAGTCCTGATATCTAGTTCATTCGTTGTGTTTTCTGGCACACACTGGATGTTTGTATGCCTGCTGGGCTGGAATCCTGATGCCGGAAAAAATAAAATAATGCGTGCTGCAATTTCTAGCTAGCTACTGGGCTCTTCTCTGCACTTAGCTTCAAAGATTTTTAAAAACATATTTTTCTGCACCACAGCTCAGAGTTGCTAAATCCAGAAATTGAAACATTCTGGGAACCAAATCATTTGGGGGAAAATCAAAGCTCTTGGAACGTTGCCCTAGGATTTTGAAGATAGCAGTTAATAGTAAAAATGTTCAATATTTTTAAGGAAATCCCAATTATAAAAGGCTGCACCATTCAAATCCATGACTCAGGAATAGAATGAATGCTGCATGTCTAACAGTGAAGGAAATGCATGCCTGTGTTGTGAAGGCAGGAATTAGTAAACAAAAGGAAACCCCTTGCATTTTATGGTTTTTTTTGCATTTGTATTTACATACTGTGAACAGTTGTGTGTGAATCCAAAGATCAAGCTTATTTAGTGGTTCAGGTTAGTCTATGTAATAGGCCTGACAACAACTATAAGATGCTATCCAATTTATGTAATTTGTATTTAAAGTACTGGTGCTGTTTTCCAAATGGAAAGAAAAAGGATTAGGGGAGGAAAGAGTTTAAATGGTAGTGTTAAGGCTCCTTTCCCTCCTCTACCAGAATTCCCTAACACTTGAAATGTGCAATGATGTTTTAAAGCATATTTTAGTTGAAGTATAAGTTTGCAGAGGTTGTAGTTACATTACTTAAATCTGCCATAAATGTGTGCCCTCTGTGAAAGGGCTGCTCAGGACAGTGCACTCAGAGATGATCAGGTTATCTTTTAAGTTAGTTCTCAGCAGTATCCACTTCTCTGGACAGCTGTGTAAAGGCTATTGCCAGCACTGTGGAGTTAGTTGAAAGCAACGGCTGAGGATAGAGGTAAGGACCTTAATGGCAACATGAATTTACATCAGTCTGTAATGACTATGAAGTTATGGTCAGAGGGAAAAAAACCTGACAGAAAGAGACCTTTGAGACTTTTCCAAATGCTCCCGATCCCAAAGCTACACTATCCTCAGGATTTCAAAGATAGCAATAGTGTAGCCTGGAGGTCCTATCTTTTTAGGCAGATTACTGGTGGTCCACAGGGAACAATCTGTAGTCAAGGTCAATAGAACCATTGGGCAAAGCTGATCGAAGAGCCTGAGGAATTGAAAAACCCAAGACTGCAAAGTACTCTGAGGGCTCTGCCAACAAGAGTCCCTCTAGTATGATCATTTATCTATTAGAAGCCTTGTATAGAAAATTCCTCAAAGTTTCTTTAAAATGTGAAAAATTTTGCTTATTTTACGATAATATATGAAAATTTAGAGTGTAGTCATGCAGGAGAACCTGGATTTAGAGACCATGTGGTATTGAACATCGGGAACACTGCAGAACAGGCCCCCATGCAGGAAGGGTGCAGAAGCAGTGGTGATGCACACATATGCTCAAGGCTGTGTGTGTTAAACAATGATGTTTTGCATATGGGACTTAAAGATGTTATGTGTAGAACAGCATGTCTTTACGGTAATTGAATATTTTCTTTAGAAAGCAAAAGAATGTTTCCACCAATCTAGGGTCTTAATACTTATGTTTAAATGGTAAAGCTCCATATATTTTTCTCAATACTTTTATTAAACTTATGGTTCACCTAATCTGTGGTTTGTTGTCTTCAGAGACTCATACTCAGTTATTTTATGCTAGTTACCTGACTGTGGTATCTACACCAGGGCCCTCGACATTCTGTGAATCAGAGAATAAGGCTAGATGATCCAGAGGATGACCTAGGACAGTGTTTCTCCAATGAATGCAAAGAGACTTTAGATTGATTCTGTTTTCTGAAGCCTTAGTGAAATTCTACATGAGTTGATATAAACCACAGTAATAAGGATGGATGTCAGTCACATTTGCCTTTCTGTAGATCTCACAGAGTATCCAATGACAATAGTTAAAACCTGTGACAGAGTCCTCATTTTGGAGTCTGTTTCATTATTTTCCTAGTATCACCTTCCATATAAAGTGGTTTTTCATTATTCATGTCAGCAGGAGAACAGAGTTTGCAAAATGTATTCTCCATGAAGGTGTGCTTTTCTGTACGCCTTGGTGTTGGCCCAAAAATCATTTGTGTTTTAATGTAAGAGCAAAGGAGAGATAGGGAAGACCCTATCTACAGATTTATCTGAGACAGTATCAGATGAATTAACTACAGAATTTGAAGCAAAAACACTTTGGCAGTGCTGTGCCTCTTCAAAACATCAGATCAATGAGACAATTAACGTGGGAACGTGCCACAACACACCTAGATCCATGTTGGGATCATGGCTTCTCTGTATGGGGGTACCAGCTCAGTACTTCAGGGCACTGTTTGTACAAACCTGTTGCTGCTGGCAGCTAACAGGGAGTCCCTTCATGCTCAGGAAATAAGCTCAGTTAGTGCGTGCATTGCCCTGGCTTTGGCGTTTGCTTGCCAAGAGCTACAGTTACGTGGTGTTTACAGCAGCAGAGCAGTACAATCTCCTTTATGTGGTCTTTTTTCTCTTCCCCAGCATATTGGTATGATTCCCTTCTGCTTCAGAAAAGTAATATCTTGGAAGCACGACCAAGTTATGATGAAATAACGAGAGGTAATGGGTTACATGTTCCAACTTCAGACTCTTCAAAATCTTCCTGAAAAGATATTTTTGTTTCAGAGAGCCAAAGATTTTACCAATAAGGAAACACTCCACAGACAGTATCTGGAGTTTTTAGATTTTCCACGGGTGGTAAAATAATCTACTCTGGTAAACAGTATGTTTCATGTAGTACCACAGGGCTTTTCTGTGTTCTCCAGGTCCCTACCAGGATTTATCTGAACTCAGTATAAGTCTCTGCAGTGTCCAGGTGGTTGTAATATATAAAATGAACGATTATTTTTTCTGGAAATTACTTCCATACCAAGCCATATCTCTTACACCATAATATATTAAAGGGAGTGTTTGGTTTTGTCTAATTGTAATACTACCAGCCCCACATTTTCTAAATGTTTCAAAGATGGTTAGGACATTTTTGGTTTTGTTTGTTGGTTTTTTCCTCTTTTTGTTAAGTAAGACTTGCATGTGAAGATGAATTTCTAAAAACTCTTTACTGGCTTAACTCAGCTCTCTTTGATAAGGATAATACTAAGAAGGTTCCAAACATTTTTCACAGTTCCAAGTATTATGTAGTGAACCTAAGATGCACTGCAATACTCCGGTTTCCAATTCAATATTACCTACTTTTATTTCTCCTTACACTTAGTTTGCCTTTGGGAAACTGATTACAGGTTCTTGCCAGTTTGCTGTTGTCTTCAATGCTCAAGGATGAGTAAGTGCTGCAAGACTATGACTTTAAACATCAGGGATGTTGCCTTCCTGGTTATATGACTGCTGTAAATTCTGCCTTTTGCTTGTGTTTTTCCCAGATGGCTTATGCTCATAAAGATAGCTTCTGATATCCAAGAGTCATTGCAGTGGCTCCTTCACTGTTTCATTGGCTTCATGTTTTTAGAATATCTTATTTGTTTCACGGAATCTCTTTACCTGTGTTTTGTGAATCAGAAGTTTTTCAAGAACACTAGTTCAAGAAGCAGTAAAATCCATGGTTTCATAATATACTCATCTCAGCCTTTTCAGAATTGGAACTGTTTGTGGTCCATGGTTTCTATCTAAAAAGCAAAAAAAGTCCCCAGGCAGTCATTTCAGAAGTTTAAATCATTTGCAAGAAAACTTAAACTGGGCATTCAAGACTGGTATCTTCAAAGTTATGAGTGCTTCTTTCGGTATTCTTGTCACCTACTTGCTACACTGCATTCCCAAACATTGTATACTTTAAATTACATTAGCTAATAAGTGCTCCAGATGTGAACAGTGCTTCAAACCTGGTTCCAACAAAACCATCAGGTGTTTGTCCTATTTAGCATTTCAGATTAAAGTGAACCATTTGTGGGTTTGTCAACTTCAGTAGTTCCAATGTCTTAATTCTATTTCATAATGTGCTCAGAAAGAGACCTGCTCTGTATTTGCAAAATGGAATGTGCACATGAAGACTAAAATGTGCATGATTTTTCTTCTCATCACAAAACAACCTAATTACTCTTAGCCTGAGAGAAAGAAATGACACACAAATTTTCTAACCTCACTGACCAGATTGCTGATGAAACCTCCTTTGCACTCTAGCACTTTCTTTATCACATTTATGACATGCTCAGAAGCAAAGACCAAGTGTTATTAGTAGAAAAGGAATGATTAATTTTTTTGCAAGTTGAAGTGTTAATATTTAATTGTGACCTTTGTAGAAATACTATGGTTAAAATGGAAAAGTTAATAAAACTTCTATTCGAAATAATAGCAGATGGCCATGGAGTGAATACAAGCTTAAAATCACTCTTGGGGCTCTATTATGTTCACAAACTGCCTCAGCTATCAATTCCTGTGTATGTTGCTGATGAGAGAAAAACTGAACTCCTGTTTCATGTAGTGCACCTCAGCTGAGTATCATCTGACATGAAGGGCTATAGACAGCTCTGATTTCTAAACAAATCCCCTGTAGAGAGGCCTGACATATTCCGTTAAAAGGTATTCTTCTAACATTGCTGTGGGGCTTTTTCCCATGAAAGTTTTCATTAATATAATACAGATTAAAAAGTCACATGATAGGAAAAGAAATACTTTTATTCCACAGAGTATTGCTTCTGAAAATATGACAGTGTTGAGCCAACTCATCTTGTACAAAAATGGAGTTGAGATACATGAGACAAAATATTCACTGAAAGAGAAACTCATGTCTGATGCCTTGGAACTCGGACAGTGAGCCCTGTTTCCGAGAAAATGGAAAGGCAAAAGCAGTACACAGCAGAAGGAAAGGTAGCTGGATAAAAGCTGTAGAGAAGACACAAGCAGACCCAGTGAAAAAAACAGGTGATATAGCTGAGATATGCAGAAAGCAGACACTTCCTTCCATTTTTGTGTCTTCTTTTTGAATAGCTCAAACCTTACTGACTCTGGTTGAATTTCTACTGGCCTCTTTGACCAAATACCAGATCTCCACAGGAGGACTTTTTCTTTTCAGCAAAGGCAGACAATGCAGGTGGAAAATTGTTATTCTTTATTTAATTTCCTTCTTTTGCTGAAGGCAGGTATTTTTAACCCTTATTATGTTTCTCTTTTTTACTTCCAAGGCTATGCTATGTTCTTTGGGGCAAAAGATAGGAATGAAAACAGTATTGGAGCATGTCTTTCTATTAATATTCTCACTAACATTTTTTTCTTTTTATCCCTTGCTGATTCTCTGATAACCATATAAAAAACTTACCAAAAAGATGGTGCAGAGTTTACTAATATCAGTAAAATTTAAATACAATTGCTGCAATTTTACCTTACACTGGAAAGACATATGCAGGACATGGCGGGTAGTAATAGTGTTGTTTTCCCAAAGTGTCCAAAATAGACTTTAGGCAGTTCCTCAAATTCAAACTTAAAGAAGTATAATAGTGGATATTTTAACAAAGGTAAGAATTTAAACCCATAATGGTTTGACATAATGTTTTGACTGCTCAGCAAAAGGGGCTTGGTCTGACCATAGTATGGGATGTAAACATAGAAGAGGATGTCAGCAGAGTATAGATGCACATGTGGTGTCTCCCCTGCGTCCTCTCAGCCTGCAGCACATGGTGAGGCAGAGGTGGCCTAAGCCGTAAGTTCTCTTTAGCTTATTTTAGTAAAGTAAAATTTTCTGCCTTATTTTCTCTCTGTGTTGGGAGAACCCCTTTGTTTTTATTAGCTCCTCTGTCAAAACCATCTCCTGAAGAAACAGATAGTAAAGGATTAGCAGGGGCACACCTTAGGAAAGAAAAGGGGATGAGGAAGAAGCACATCATCAGCTGAGCATGTAGGGCCCTCTGCAGACAGACCCATGGGACAGCCTCAGCCATCCAGCTGATCCTGAAACCTGCCAGAGGAAATCTTAGATCCATTGTTAGCTATTACTCTTCTAGATGCATCAATGCCTTTGGTTCTAGTCGTAAAGTGACAAAGGTAGTCAAAAGGTAATGCTTACAAGTGTCACAGATTAATTATCACTGTGTCTGGGGCACATAGCATATAACAAAACGCCAGAGAGAAAAAGGACGGTCTGGAAAAGTAAAGCATCATGTACGGGAGGTTTGCTAAACCTATTAATTTTAATCACCAGTATTTTTAAAGTATATTTCAGGACAAAAAAGCCTTTCTGATGTTCTCAGGGATCTCAGGGACTGATAGTTGATCAGAGTGTGCAGCAAATACTTACAAGAAACTTGTCTGTAGCTGGAAAGCTGAAGAATTTATGTGCATTTATGTTCACTGTAAAGAGGCTTCAACCTCTCACCACCTTTGTGGAGAACGCCTTAGATAGTCTGCTTGAACCCAAAATGTCAGAAAATATGTTGGTGTGTTGATATTATATAATATATATGTTGGTATTCTATAATGTATATATTCTATAATAATAACAAATCTTCAGATTGGGGTTGTATGTATATGGGTCCATATTATGATGAAACTGTACCATGGAAGTTTTCACCTCATGTTTACAGAGCATGACTTATTACATGGAACTTCCTCCATGTCTTTGAAATACGAGGTTGCAAATAAGATGCTAATTTTTAAAACAGTCTCCTAAATGCTCTGTGAGTCTGATGTCCCTGCTGGGAAGCTTTGTAGAAACTATCATAAAAGAAATTAATCAGCAAAAAATTTGACCGGTATAGACAGAAGTGTTAATATGGGTTTTTTCCAGGGAACTTATGTCTCAGGTAATCTATTTGAGAGATTCATTGAGCATGTGCACAAGGATGAGACAACAGATACAGTGTTCTGACATTTCAGAGGCTTTACCAGTCTTCACCTTACTTGTGATCAGTTTAGCAAGAGCAGATAAATACCTAGCACAGATAAATGTCTTAAAAGATAGCACAAGAAAGGTAGGAGTAAATGGTCGTTAGAGGGAAAATAGTGCACCCTACAGAGACCTGTGCTAAGGCTTGTCCTATTCAAATATTTGTGCAGGATCTAGAAAAGGTGGTAGAGACTGATAAAGCTTGATGGTGTTAAATTATTCAGTGTAGTAAAAATGAAAGCTGGTTCTGAAGAGCTGTGGAAGGATCTCACAGTATTGAGTAATTGGGCAGTAAAATGGGAGATGAAATTCAGTGCTAATAAATGCAGAGTAATGCAGTTGGAGAAAAACAAGCTTAATTTTACAAACATGGTATTAGGCTCTGAGCTGTTACCACACAGTAAAGAAATCCCAAAGTCATAATAGCTAATTCTAAGAAAACATTGGCATAACACGCAGTAGCTGTTGAAAACAAACAAATGAACAAAACCAAAATAGAAAGCAGGGAATTATTAAGAAAAGACCAGGGCACCAAAAAAAAAAAAAAAAAGTATCAGTAAATCCAAGTGTCCTCTGTATAGGTTTGATGCCCATCTCAATAAGAATTGAGAAATTTGCATGCATTTGATGTTCTCCTTTTATCTATGTAGATCTGAACACGTATGCTCTGTTGCAGTGTCTGGACCTTAGAGAGTCAGAAGTGGGCGTTTTTGCAGTACTTCCTTTTGAATTTTTTTCACTTTGCAGGGCTGCTTGCATGTACATATGTATACTTTCAGAGCAGTCTTGGTGTGAATGTAAAAGCCTAGTTCAATGAAAGCAGTGCGAAGATAAGCATCAATGAGCAGGCTCACCAGGATACATGTGCATGGATGGATTTCAGAAAAGATTTCAGCTGCTGATGATTGAGTGGATTTCAAAGGAAACACTGAAATGAGGCTACATGACTACAAGGGCAGGTGAAGACGGGATACAAAATGAGAAGATGTTTTATGTGCTGAAACAGCAGCAGAAGTCAATAGAAGCAGCTTGTCTGGTTGTTCGGATGCCGATTTGAGAAGTATGTTGACAGAGCTGGCTTTCAAACAGTCTTTGAAGGGGAGGTGATGGTTCTAGTTGAAGGCAGGGTGACCTGAATGAAAAAAAAACCATGAAAAATACCTAAAATTGTTCACTCAAGCCTAATTAGGTATTAGTACAGTGTCCAAAAGTTGTTGCTTTTGAATAGCAAACTAGGCTAATGTTTTAAAATAACCAGAGGGTGGGCGATGGTTGAGCTCTGGAGGCCTGGGTGGATATCCTGCTTCTTCACCCAGAGAAGGCGGTTTCTAGAGCCTAGAGAGTCCTGATGGCAAAAAAAAAGTAAGCAGTAACATCCTCTGGGGAGGTGTGTAATAGGCAAGAGGGAAAAATCAGCACAGCAAGCTGTGCTTTACAGAGATTTTACTCTCAGATGAAAAGAAAATGCTGAGCCTGATGAGAAATGGGGAAGTTGTAGACAACAACCAGTAATTTTAGGAATTCCAGGGGTTGGAATTCCAGCTTTTTCATCTTGCATTTCCTTTTAAAATGTATTGTCAAACAACATCCTTGTTGTAAAATAAAACAAAGAAGTCCAGTGAAAGAATACAAAGATTAAAAACCAACCAACCAAACAACTGAGTGACAAAAGAAAATGGAAGTAATTGCTTGGAAGGAAGGGGGCTGAGGTGTGTGAAGGGACCTTGTCTGGTCACCCAAGCTGCCAGCTTTTCAGTGGGAAGCTGAGGAGGATGACTTGAGCATCGAAGGCAAAGAGGGGCTGGCAAGAAACTGGAAGCCTGTCTCATTTTATTTCTGTCTAACTGAATACCTTCTCTCTTTTCCTTTCTATCTCAAATCTTCAGGTGTTTCTACTTTGTCCTCTATCTTACCACCTGTCTTTGTGGATCTTACCACTCTCCTTTCTGGCCTCAGTGCTTTCCTTTGCCTGGGTCCTGCTGTCCTGTGGCACAATCCATTTATTTCTGTAACATTTCTTTCCCTCTTTCTGCAAGTTACTACCTTTTTGATCTCTCTTCTGCCTTACTTGTTTCCCCAACTACTCTTTGCCATGAGATAAACACAGAAGAAGAGACACCAAGCCAGGTAGCAACAAAAAAGCACAGTCTGGGCAAATTCTTTGCAAACAAAGGTTTCCAAAACCTGAAGTTGTTTACTGACAAACCCACCATAGGATGTAAATCCAAATCCTTCCCTGTGACTGCTCAAATAAAGGTCGTTGCCCTTGGAGTCACTGCCACTTTTCAGACTTCAAAACAGGTTTACCAGCCCTGCCTTTTGCTCAGCGAGTCCCCAAGCACTACCATACTTGTGCAGGGTTTCTTCCCACACCTATGAGCCTGTCGAGCCAACAGCTATAATTTTCTAAAAAAGAAACTGTAGAATAGTCAATCGACATGTGTTGACTAACTTCTGCACTTAGATACTTCGAGGCTTTCTGAAAAACCTGTTTTGATGATGGCTCCTTTACAATTACAGTTGTTTCAGAAAAAAAAAGTGGGCCAGTTTTTCCTTTTGAGATAGTCTCTGATTTTTATGATCTCCTAATTACAGTATGTACAAAAGAATTTCACCTATGTTTACAAAACAAACGTTTATGGTACTTGTGTAATTACGAAGTCTGCCATTAAATTAGTGTTTCATGTGTTTGTGTTTTAATTATTAACTGTGGCAGAATATAGCTAAAGCAGAAAACATGTGATTACTATGATAATAGCTGAACACAATTAGCTGAATATCTTTCTATAAATCAAATGTGGTTTTCATTTGGATTCTTCCCTTGTATTAGTTGCATTTAGGGCAATGCAAAGGAGCCTGGCATGCTCCCTCTTCACTGTGGGGGTTGTATGACATTTTATATTTTGGAATCTACTATGCTAAAAGTGTTTATTTACATCGTGTCATGATTTAACCCCAGCCAGCCACCAAGTATCACACAGCTGCTCACTCACTTCCCCACCAGCAAGACTGGGAAGAGAATCAGAGGATAAAAGCAGGAAAACTTGTGGATTGAGATAAAAACATTTTAACAGGGAAAGCAAAAAAAAAAAATGCACACAAGCAAAGTAAAACAAAGAATTAACGCACCGCTTCCCATGGGCAGGCAGGTGTTCAGCCACGTCCAGGAGAGCAGGGCCCCATCACATGCAGTGGTTACATGGGAAGACAAACGGCATCACTCCAAAAATCCTCCCCTTCCGCCTTCTTACTCCCACTTTATATACTGAACATAGCATCATATGACCTGGAACCTGTTTGGTCAGCTGGGCTCAGCTGTCCCAGATTTGTGTCCTCCCAATTTCTTATGCACCTTTAGTCTCCTCACCAATGCGGCAGTATGAAAAGCAGAAAATTCTTTGGCTCTGTGTAAGCTCTGCTCGGAAATTTTTAAAAAACCCTATATTAACCCTGTGTTCAGCACAAAATCCAAAACACTGCCCAATACCAGCCACTGTGAAGAAAATTAATTTTACCCCAGCCAAAACCAGGTACACAATACACAAGGTAATGTCATGTAACATCATGTGGCATTATGTAAGGATTTTCATATAGATCTTGCCTCCTAATCATCCAGACACAATTGTCTGTATAGTAGTTTCTTTGTCCTTTTTCTGATGTACCAATAACCCATATGTCTACTATTAACTAATAGTCAGTTTTGTGCTCATGGTTCCTACACAAGTTTCCTCTCCCCATCTGTGTAGTACTAATAATTTCAGAATACACTTCATTACTGATCCTGCCTTTATTGTTGTCTATTTTTATTTTTCAATTTTTTTTCTCAGATTTTCACCCATTTAAATAATTTCTTCTTTATTATTGTTATTGGATTCTGTGACATGAAATAATTTCTTAATGAAAGAGTGTCTCATTGAACTTTTAAAAAACTTTAATACAGATTGCTGAAGTTTAGCTGTTCTGCGAAAAGGTGAGTATCACATCTGGAAAATCTAATTTCTAAATACATTTATCTTCCTATCACTATGGAAATTATGAATTTTCAGTTCTTTGTTGAGTGACAGTCTAGCCATCAAGCATTTCTTCACTGAGGGCAGCAAAAACTAATCATTTCTTCAGTCACTTGGAAGATATAGACAAAAATCTAGGTTAACCTTCGGAGCCCTGGTGAAACATAACACTGTAACTCCTTAGTCTTATGTGCAGGGGTCTAACATTGGATTTCACTTAAGTAATAATTTTCCTTCTTTAGCCTAACAAAAAAAATTGCATGCAAGTTCCTGAGAGGTTTCCCTATAGGGTGTTGCTCAGAGAATGGAGGGAAGCATTTCTATACTCCTGGAAGCTGCTTCCATGGTCTTTGAGCTGGGTGACAGCTGACAAATCTTGAAAATTTTCTGACAGCTTATCTAGTACACGAGTTGCTCAGATTACAGCTGCTCCTTACAGCCCGGTACAGCCCTGCTCTTGCAGCTTCTGGAGACAGCCTAGTCTCAATTTCCATATAACTTTATTCCATTGCTCTTGGCATTGAGACTTGATACCTGCTTTGGAAAAGCTGCCTTGACAGACTATTCAAAAAGCCCATAAGAACAAACTCCTGACCTCAGGGAGAGGGCTCTGGATTCACCTCCAGTGGCACATCTTAGGCAGCCGTTTGAAGGCTCACTCCATTTCCCACCTGACACTGACTACAGGCCTCTGAGATGTGCTATCCTCACGTACTCTATGGCCTGCCCTCTTTCCCTGCTATTAGAGATTCCTACAACCAGGATTACCTACAACTGGAAGAACTGCAGGATGTGAAGAACCTTTTTAACCTCAGTGCCATCAGGGCAGGAATCCAGTGGGAGGTGGAGGAGAGAGCAGGCTCCAGCAGACACCTCACACAGAATGCCACGATGCTGGATCCACAGGGCACCTATAGACCACTTGCATAACTGGTGAAGATACAAACATACTGCAGGTTGCACCTACTATGTCTTAGGGGGAGAGAACTAGAGCTGTCTTCACCCTGAGACATTATATCCTTTTAAAGAAGATACCACATATTAAGAATTGATTAGGTCATCTTTTAATTTTATTCTGATTCGCGGAAGGAAAATGAAAAAATATTTGACTGAAAATGTCACCTGGTGAAGACTTCCTTGCATGATAAATACATACATTTCAATAAGAGTCTGTACACATAGCAAAGAAACCTAGAATTTCACAATCTTGGTCCTGCTGAAAGATAGGATAAAACTGAACCCTCATGTAGGCAAACATAATTTCTTCATGGGACTCTCACCCATTTCTACCATGGCTGAATTTGATCCTAATTGCTTAACACTATTTTCCTTAAATATTCATTTTTCAGGGAAAGGGTTTATATAACCTGTCACCTTATATTATAGCTGATGTAAAAAGTTTGTGACTGCAACCCTAAATGTTTTATCACCTGTCAGACATTTCAATGATAATAAAAAGTAACATCCTTTAAATTAATTAGTCATGATTAGGACTTCAAGCCCACAGGCCACTTCATTATGCAAAAATTATAAGTTAGCTATTTAAATTACCATTAAATTGATTCTTATGTTAATTGATATCTCACAACCCCTGTTTTTAATTTCTATAGGCTCTTATTAAGGTTTAATACAAGTAACAAAAATATTTTAACTAATCATTTAAATAAAGAAAAGATATTGCAAAAATGATCATAAATAATTTTCTCTGCTTATGATTTATGTTAAAAACAGGAATTACTTTAATAAAATATATCAGATATCACTCATGCAACCATATTAGTATGCAAATTGTTGTGATTTTCTATCCTACCATTCAGCATAAGAAGAAAGTTCCTTCTGCACACGTGCAGCAGAGATTTTCTGAGATACACAATGATTTGCACAGATATTGAAAGGCAGAACTTGGATCATAGAATACAATCAAACCAGTAATGTGGAATACTAATAATGGAGATGGATATTCAAATTCATGTAAGTCACATGTTACTACTTAGGCAGGATACATCTTGGATCTTCAAGGACTCTGCCTTGCTTATGGCAAAGTAACAAATTTCTTGGAAAATGTGTGATTTGTTCCTCAAGTTAGGGTCTGCCAACACAATAATAGAACAGACTTTTTTGTTTCTCCAAATTGTTCCACTTTCTCAGTATTCTGTTAAACCATGTTTAAGTTAGGTGAGCTCAGTTTATGGACCTTTCCTTTTTGGTTTCCAATATTTGCAATGAAATCTCATCTGCTAGTTAGTTTCTTTCCTGATTATTAGCTTTCTGAATAATATAATACACCTAAGAAATAGAGATAAAGGGTTATATCCCAGCAGTGTTGCTGGAAATGGCTGTGCTGTCAGCGTTTCAAGCTGAGACAGTGTTCCTCTCTTGGTCCTTCCCAGAGAGTTCAGAGCCCCCATGATGAACAACACAGGTTAGATCTAAAAAGAAATACAAGAACACCCTTTATGTCTCAAACAGCCTCAAAGTTCTTGTCCATAACACCAGTACCTTCAACCTTCATTCATGTTCCAAGGCATGCAAAAGGTGCTTTTAGTGTCTTGCAATTGAAAACCTCTCTGGTGGGCTCTCACCCTACTCACAGTACATCAGGAACTTTCAATTGAAAACCCATCACAAAGAAAAGAGCTCCAGGACTCCCAGCTGCCAGGCGGGGCCCTGGGACATCTTTAGCCAAGAGTTCTGCACCACAGAGGTGGCTGACCTCCTCTGAAGGAAGCAAGTCCTGTGAGAGCAAAGCACTTAGCTGGGTACCTGGGAGTGCATCTTGGAGCAAACAGAGAGCCATAGGTTTCAATATCTTCTCTGAAAAAAGTGCAGCTTTGATACCAGCCTGTGCTTTAAACATTTGATACTTCATCTGTCAATACCATGCATTGATAGTTAAAACTTCTAAATTCACCAGAGACAATAAAAATACTAAATATAGCTAGACTCTGAAGCTTTACAGATAAACTCTGGAGATTTTCAACTTTTCTTAGGGATGGTTCATTTTATCCCTCTTATTATAGCTGTCACAGGTTAACCCCCAAAGGCTGCTGGGTCCAGAATTCTCTGAATCACCAGGGGACAACACAACTCGTACTATTTATTTAGTAACAACATCTTTCAGATGACAGCATCCTACCTGAATTATTTATTCTCAACAGACATCTTTTATTAATGGGACTTCCAGTTGACATTGTTTTAACAGAAGAAAACCAAAATAATATTTTCCTCTAAACTACTAAATACTGGTCTTCAGGCAAAAATAAAAAAGTGCTTCAGATGGTATCAAGGGTCATATATATAAAAGTTTAACAACACCTGTCATAATTCTCATTAGTCTATTAGTGACAGAGAAAAAAATATTAAATTAACCTGACCAAAGGATATTTTGACTAGATTGCCTTAGATCACATTGCAGTGTTGTGTGTTAGTGGCTTTTTTTTTGAGGAATGATTTGTGAATAGATTAATATTACTGTAAGTAACAAGGGTCATTGGAAGAGCAGATCTTTAAAGGGTCAGTAGAGTACATTCAAACAGATAAATTCAGTCTCTAATATCATTGTGGATCTAACCCGTAAAATAATTTTCACTTTTTACCTTTATTTCTTTATTTTATATTTGTTGTTATTTTTTTCTATTCATATGCTAAGAATATATTGTAAGTTATAGCAGCACCCAGGGGTATCACAATAATCAGATGGATAATCACTTGCCTTATAATCTTTCATTTCTGTGCTTTAAAGCCCAAAAGTAAAAAAAGTCTCCAAATAAACACTAGTTTGAAACTTGGCATCCAGAGCTTCAAAGATTTAACTTGGGATTGATATGAAGTTATAAAATAAATTTTCAAAGATAATGGCTCTACTCTTCGTTGTTTTCTATTAAGGTTTTTTTAAGTTGTGTAACTTGAAAAGTGTTACCATGTAAGCAGGATAATTTGACAAGGAAGTTGTTCATAATATGTTTTAATTACTTTTAGAATTATATATATGGGGTTTTTTTTAATTGCCAAGATATTTGAGTTGGAAAAAGGTTTTCAACACAGGTATATTCATGTGGATTCTTTCTTAGCATAATCTGCAATAAAACACTTATTCCATAAAATACGCTTTCAGGTACCTACTGCTTAAATGTGCTCAAAACTTCCTAAACACATCCCCATTTTTATTTCACTAGAAATGAGGCATCTATCTGATTTTGCAGGTCTAGCAGCAGCAAGTCAAGCTGCAAGAAATTATGGCAAGATTATTGCTATTTCAGCTTACATTTTCAAAACGCAAAGAGATTAACATGAATTTTTAACATCAATATAGCACTTTTCAAGATAGATATCAAAGCTTCTTCACAGAATCATCACTGAACCATAGAAACATGGACTGGATTGAGTTGAAAGGGCCCTTAAATATAATCTACTTCCAACTCCCCTCCATGGGCCAGGACACCTTCCACTGGACAAAGTTGCTTAAAGCCCCATCCAACCTGGCCTTGAATGCTTCCAGGGGTGGGGCAGACAGAGCTTCTGTAGACAGCCTGTTCCACTGCCTCACCACCCTCACAGTAAAGAATTTCTTCCTAATATCTCATTAAAATCTACCCCCTTGCAAATCTGAAGCCACCCTCCACCTTGTCCTATCACTATGTGCTCTTGTAAACAGTCCCACTCAAACACTTTTGTAGTTCTCTTCAGGTCCTGAAAGGCTGCCACAATGTCTTCACAGAGCCTTTTCTTCTTCAGGCTGAAACTGTCAACTCAGCTTCTTTTCATGAGAGAAGTGGTCCAGCCCTCTAACCCTCTTCATGACCCTTCTCTGGACTCACTGCAGGAAGTCCACGTCCCCCTTATGCCAGGCTCCCCAGAGCTGGACACGGAACTCCAGGTGGGCTTTCATGAGAGAGGAGTAGAAGGGGAGAATCACCTTCATCAATCTGTTGGCCACATTGCTTTTGATACAGCTCAGGATACAGTTGGTCTTCTGGGCTCCAAGTTCACATTGATGGCTTGAGTTGAGCTTCTTATCAATCAACACCCTCAAGTCCTTCTCCTCAGTGCTGATCTCAATCCATTCTCTGCCCAGCTTGTGTTTGTGCTTGGGATTACCCTGTCCCGCATACACTTGGCCTTGCTGAACTTCATGAGACTCACACAGGCCCACCTCTCAGGGCTGTCAAAGTCCTTCTGGATGGCATTCTTTCCCTCCAACATGTCAACCCACCACACAGCTTGGTCTCATCCGCAAACTTGCTGTGGGAGCACTCAATCCCACTGTCCTTGTCACCAACAAAGATATTAAACAGTGGCATGATCTTTCCTGTTACAGAGGTAGGAGATTGACTGGCCTGTATTCCCTGGGTCTTTCTTTTTTCCTGTTTTAAAAATGAGAATTGATTATGCTTCCCCTTCTCCAGTTAGTGAGAATGTCACTGGACTTCCAAGGCTTCTCAAATATGATGGATTGTGGTAAAGGAAAGTTTCACCATCTTCAGTTTATGAATGGGTAAACAGCACAGAAAGAAAACCCAAGCTGCTGGCCAGCGTCATACGAGGAGAAGAGAAGCCTTCTTCAAAGTAGTAACTCTGATGTTAACATGGCTTTGGACAATAGAGTGCCCACAGTTCCTAGAAAAAATGTTGTCTTGTATACTGAGCTAGAATGAGAAGGACATGTTTTTTAAGGGTCCTTCTCCCCCATCCCACTTCCCCAATTCCCTTTGACTCCTATGTACTACTGGATGTAGATTTATATACAGAAAGGGATAAAAACTCTGCTGTCTTTCCAAAGTCTGATCCTGCTCCCATATCTGGATTAGTGGTCTTTACCCCATGATCAACATATTCAGCTGGAGATATTATACATTAGATGATTTCAAAATATTGTTCCTCTCACCTTTATACTGTTCACTGTGGGATACATTGTTTTACCCTGGCTGGTTAATCACGCATGAGGTTACCTATTTACTATTTACCAAAGTTTATCTTAGAGGGCTCTCTAATGAGGCTATTCAGTCCTTGGTGGAAAATATTTCCTCATGAATCTACATTGGAAATGGCTTCAGGGGAAGATGTCTCTTAAAAAAATAGTTGCATGGATTCCAGTTCCTAATATCTAACAAATAAATGAATCCAGTGGCTCGGTGGGGTGGAGTTAGTGGCAGTCTTTTTCAGTTGGGAAAGATTTACAAATGGCTTCATGGTGCAGGTAATAGTTCTCAAATAAATTGAGTTGTGGCTTCATTAAACAGCATCCTTTACTTCTTTTTCCCATTTACCTGAAACAGCCATAACTAGGATTAACTGTTGTGTGAGAATATAAAATAGAGAGACAGTCTCCAGAACTGCAGACCCTAAAGCTTTTTAGGGATTTAAAGATTATAACCAACACTTTGACCTGGCAGTAGATGGGTAGCCAGGGAAAAGCATGGACTCTGAGTACAGTGTACCATTCTGATAAAATGAACCATAACATTCAATACCAGATAAAGCTTCCATGGACATTGGCCTCCCAATGTTATGCTGTGCGTCAGCTCTACTCTTCGAAGACATTAGTGCTGTAACATTTCCTCAGCATCTGATACCTTGGCAATTTAGTTGAATAACCCAACTTCAGTTACCATCACTGTGCAGACGAATCATATACATGTATCTCTAATGCTCTATCCTGAAACTGATCTTTGTGTTGAAAAGCTAAACCTTTATATCTCTTCATGGGTGTGGCGTTCAACTCGAGTGCAACATGACAAAGAAAAATCTCATTCTTTTCTGCTCTAGACTTTTCTGTGCTGCAATAAGCAGCAGCACCATTCAGCCTGCTATTTACACCAACGTGGATGTGATCTTTCCCTCATGCCTTTGATTTTTAGTTTTCATGTCCAAGCCATGGGCCAGCTTTGTATATTATGGCATAGGAGCTCAAAAACACAACAGATGGTGCAGGCAGCTAGGGAAGCTCAAGAAAATAATGAGACAATATTGGTCTTTGTAACAACTATTTTGCAGATCCTTGCAGGAACGGCAGATTTTCAAGAGAATCCCCTCTATACAAGTCTTCAAGTGATTCTCTACTCTTTATCACCTCAGAAAAAAAGCCCTTCATGTACAAGGCCCAGCCAGTGCCCACTCAGTACTGATTCAATAGCTAAAAGGTGGATGTTGGCTCCCAGCAGGCCAATTTTCAAGCTTTTGTGCTTTCTTCTGTACTGGACCTCCAGGATAAGAGCAGATGACACTGAAACTACACATTATCCTCTTTTTGTCTCCGAAACATTGTCTTTATGGCATGGTTTTCCTTCTGCTCTGTTTTGTGCAGTCCCAACTACAATGCAGTCCTGGTCCAAAGCTAGAAATGCCAGATGCTTCATCAATATTGTACTCAGCATCAATTTCTCTTAACAGCATCTGAAGTGCCTTTTCATGGCTGTGACAAAGCAGACAGGACTCAAGAGGAATGAAGATGAGGGAGAAACCCTCTGTCCGCTACAGTGGTGTCAGGCCAGGGCAGCTGAGGGTTTGGATCCTTCCAAAATGGCACATCAGAAAAGAAACTAATTTTTGTTCCTGAAGGCAACTGTGCTGAGGTTATAAGAGAATAGCTGAAGTCTTTTAGTGGACCATTTTTTCCACCAACTCCTCCCTTCACCCTCTCATCAAAATACATTTTGGTATACATTTTCCACTTTTTGATGAAAGAATGGAAATTATTAACATTTTTCACTAGCGGTGTGCTGTTTGGGTTTGTTTTTTTAATCACAAAAGTATCTTTAGGGGTATGAAAAATACTTAATTTAATCTTTTTTTCTGAATCCAAAAGCGCAGGTGATGTGGCAAACTAGGGTCTGCGTGGAGGAGCTCTGTGTACCATGGAAAAGGTGGTAGGCGACGGGAGCCTTTGAACTCTAAGTGTATTGGAGATGCCCCGGTTCAATAAGAAATTAATTCAAAGAAGTCCTGTGGCCTGCATTATGCAGAAGGTCAGACTAGAGGGTCACAATCATCTTTTTCAGCATAATAATCCATGAATCTGTGAGACCTACCATCTTTTATGGTTCATTTCTTCTAAATGCCAATGTTTATTTGTAGCTGTAATATTATTTAGTATAACATGTATGGCTGGCAGGGTAAGTAAATGCTAACATTTTTGCTCAAATATTTTCATGAAAAAACTAGAATTTGAGTAATAGATGATGTGATGAAAACTCATCTCAGATATCGACCTAAAAGAAACTCTAACTTACTTCCCTTTCACCAGATCGTTTTCCTAGGCTAGAGGCTTTTGTTTTTAAGATATTTTAACTGAGTCTAGGGGAGGATCTTGAGCTTTTGTATAAGGTCAGACTACAAGAAATTGAATTTAAATATTATCAGAACTTTAAATGCATCTGTCACATATTTTTGGCAGTTAGAGGCCACCTTTTTTCTGTGTAATGATGATGGTTTGGCTTCATTTGATATTTCTTTTTTAGCCAAAAGAATGGTGCATCTTTCTTTAATTGTGATCCTCATCAACCATTTGGCCCAGTAATACTATGCAAATTGAACTCTTCAAAAATTAATGCTAACATTTATTAAATAATGCATCATACAATAAGTTAATTTGAAATTCTAAGTTGAACTCCCTGCTCATAAGAGAGGGATATTTTTTTCCCTGTGCCATCTTCATAAAACATCTTTATAGTCTTTCTAAATACCTTGAATGTCGTTCTTGGGTTTTGACAAATTGATCTCTACTGAAGCTATTCATAAGGAGACATTCACTCTCTTACAGAGCTTTCAGATATTCTATTCCTTGAATTCCCTCCATTCCCTCTATTTCCACATAATTATTATTATTTTCTTAGTCTGAGCATGTTGGAGAAACATATTGATGAAAAGCAACCATTTGGTAAAGATGTAAAAGCTCAGAATACATATGACATCTTCTGCAAACCAGCAGGAATTTTGCACCATTAAGGAAAACACATCTCATATACCCGGACGTAATATCATACTGAAGGACACATTGCAACATGTGGAGAGGTGACCACTTGGAGGATTGATTTTTATATATATATATATATCTTTATATCTTTGTATCTTTGTATATAATTTATACATTCATTTAAATAAATGCTTGACCTTTTTAATTTATGATTTTAAGGAAAGCAGAACTGGGTCCTGAAAGTAGACCACAATTTATGCGTATGTTCCTTTAGTTTGACAAAAGCAAATGTAGATTTCCCCATTTCCCTGTGTTTAATCATTCTGAATGCTTTTTGAATATGCCTTTTCCCAAGTCCTGCTTGGGGTTTGTCCCTTTTTCTCACATGTTGAGTGCAAACATGAGTCTGTCACTTTCCACTCACTCATCCACTGGCCATGACTCGGTTGGTGGTGAAACAGAGGCTGGTAAAATAACTGAGTGGAAATAAATGTAGCAAAAGGTAGGAAGGTCTCTTCAGTAGCAGAGGGCCTTTTCAAACACAAATCAAGATAACAAAACCTTCCCTTGCTTGGCAATTAGCAAAGCCCTGAGCAAGCAAGCTGCAGCCCTCAGACTCCTGGAGCCCCTGCTTGCTCACCAGAGACAGCTGAGGCAGCTTTAACCTGTTGTGCTCCTGCATACAGCTGCATTGAGAGAGCAACACAAAAGTCAGTGTTTGGAGGAAATGCATAATTTATTTTTTTTTAATTATGTATATATATATATATTCCCTTTGACATAATATTGTCAATAGTGTGCATGGGGGAGGTTTATCAGTGGAGTCATGAGTTTAGGTTACTTCTTTGCTTCCAGCATCTTAAGAATTCTTCATGCTTCTGTTTCAGATGAAGGTAGACCCTCAGCTCAGGCTGTCTTTACCAGTAGTACCTGGTACTGTTTGCCAGAGTATCAACTTTGCCAAGCAGCGCCGCAGCAGTGGCAGTGTGTACAGGTAACTGGGAGCAGAATAACTGTGTGGAAGGTGACAGCTTGAAACATCTCCAGCCTATTTCATCCTCCTTCCCTCATACAGCCTTGGAGGACTGAGATAACAGTGCAGCTAAGGGATATCACAAGGAATGTGGAATGTGAGCGGAAGTTTTGCTTGTGACTTGTGCTGAGATCTGGCTCCATCCTGCACATCAGGAAGCAGGCATGGGCTCTTTGGGCTGAAGCTGGATGTGCCTTGGCTATCTCTCTCCCTGGTGTGCTACTGCTTTCAGAAATGGAGGGGTCTGGCCTGTTTTTTTAGCCTGATGCACTTCTCTACTGGGGAGATACTTTTGTCTTTTCTGTTTCTGTTGACTAAATATCACTTTAACAGTTCAAAAGGCCACTACTTTATGAGTGGAAAAATGTGATCTATTTGAGTATGATGGGCTCCTATGTGAGCACAAATGATTTGGCAAATTTTGAAAAGAGAACATGTGGCCTGAATAATCAACAAGAGGAATTCACAATGGTTTGGCTTGGCTTGCCTAATTTTTTCTCTGATTTGTCTGTTCTTATAACTGCCACCTGTTCTTTTGTTTGCCTGTAGATCTGCTTTTCTTTTTAAACTAGAAGACACATAATGATAATTTAGCTTGACTTTCTTCATAAAATAGAAGCTATAACTTCACTGCTTCCAATGCTTTTGTGATGAGGTGTAGCCTTTAGAAAGACATCAAGTGTGGCATTCCCGGTGACGTCCATCAGCTCCTTAGGTAAAAACTGCTTGTAGTTAATTATTTCCAGTGTTTAGAACATTATGCCATTTCTACTTGGATTTTTCCTGGCTTTACCTGCCATATACTGAATTTTGTTCAGTCTTTGAAAGAGCCCTCTGCAAGCAGGGACCTTCTGCCTCAGCACTTACTTACAGGCTCTGATCAAGTTGCTTCTTTTCCCTTCTCTATGACAAACTAAAGAAATAAAGCTTTGTATCTGTCTGCCAGGCGAGATCTATATTATCAGTCATTCCTGTGGCCCTTAACCAAACTGCTTGCAATTTTTTGAGGTTCAGTGTTTCAGTGATAGTTGCACTAAGCCTACAACACCTTAGTTTTAAGAATATTCACATACATAGGTAGATGAAGATGTCATCTGGGCACATATTATCAATCTTGTGCAAGAGTAAAACATGGGGTTCATCTTCAAGTTCAGTGATGCCAAAAACTTCTGAACTTTTTTAATTCATCTGGGGGAAAAGCTGTATCATATCTCTTAAGGTTCCTACTTTTAATTGCAATTTCTGCTGCAAAATATCTGAAATTAAACAAATTGAATTGTGTTAGTAACAATAGACAAAGAAAAGATGGTTGAATCCTACAGGGAATAAATAAAATCTGCTTCCCACAGGAAAGAATCAGTTTTCAAAGATAACTAAGGTAGGGCAAAATGGAGATCTTCGAGCTTCCTTGGGCATACTGCGAGGTGAAACTGTACAGGTCATGGCAGTTCTTTGGAGACTTGTTTTGAGATTCATTTTCATTTCTAATCCAGTGCATGAGAGAGAGGAGGTCAAATGAATTGAAACAAACCCATGTTTCTATGAAGCCATTTGCTATGAAACTCCACCTGCTACGGAGGAAGAAATAGCTTTGATTTTAATCACTTTTAATCAAATCACTTAGTCAAACCTCTCCATCTTCAAAATGAATCCTGCTGAGGGAGCGTGCGAGCCTACAGCACCACAAAGAAAAGTGGCAATCTAGTTGGGAAATGCTTCCTATCATTTTGGCAGACTTGCAGACTGCTTTGATTCACAGCAGTATAGACCTGTTTACTTTTGCATGGTGGGTATGTCCATGGTGTAATCATTATATTTAATTCTTTCCTTGGTGGTAGTAAAGAATGTATAGCATCAGACTTAAATCTTCAGTAGCAAAACATTCGAAGTGATACTGTTCAGTTCACACATGCAACATATACTCACACACAATTTTAACTCACACTTAATCTGATGAAGTAACTGACTTCACCTAGTGCTCTCTCAGTAGCAAAGACTAGCAGTTTTGAGAGCTGGAACGCTTTTTTCTTGATTCAGGGAGACAGTGCATAGCCTGCTGAGTGATTTAGGTACCTTCTTTCCTTCTGCCCCTTTTCTTCCTCACAGAAACTGCACATAGATTGTAACTTCCTCTACAAGTCCTGCCTGCATTATATTTCCACTCTGTACAGCACTCTACATATGGAATTAATTTATATCTCTGCCCAAATTCACTTAGGTATTCCCCATGCATTCATTACAGAATAATCGATCAAATAATGCATACCTCTGTATCTTTCCTTATCACGAAAAGCATTGTTTCCTTATGGAGCATCCACCCAAAAATTCTCTTCTACGTGACTAAGAAGAAAGAGTGACATTGCCAGCATTTAGTTTGCCTCAGCTGTAGATTTCTGTATCTTCATTTGTAACAGTGTTTTTATTTTTCAAATGAGACTTCAGCAGAATTCAGCCCAAAACTCATGAGTATTCTTTTATTCTCAACTAATTTTTTCTCATGTATTTTTAAACAGACTTTTATTCCTGGGATACTTTGATTCTTTCTTTCTTTCTTTCTTTCTTTCTTTCTTTCTTTCTTTCTTTCTTTCTTTCTTTCTTTCTTTCTTTCTTTCTTTCTTTCTTTCTTTCTTTCTTTCTTTCCTTGAGTTTAAAGTGGCTTGACTATTAAGATTTTTAAAAATCAGAAATATCTCTGGGTTTTTAAGACAGCTTCAAAATTACTGTCTTTTTCCACAGAGCTCAGTGTAATTCTTTGTGCATGTGTGACTTGGTATATGCTTACATGTTAGTGTTCTGTTACAGGATTTTAAGATTCCTTCAGTCTGGTAAAGGAGAACATAGATTGAATATACACAATTTGGTTTTAAATGTTGGACACGTGCTGTGCTATCTTTTTCTGTAGTGCAGCAGTAAATTCTTCCTATCACACTGAGAGGTAAGCATGATCTATGTTTCAAGTTTTAAGAAAAACATAATTAAAAATGCTTCTTATGTTACAATATATATATGTAGTATGCACCTTCTACTTCTCTAGCATACAGTATATAATGAGTAATGTGATTACTCTAGATCTAATATAGGACTCCTCAATATGAATTATGTCCATGCAATGGTTTTGTGTATCTATCTTTTATTACGTGGCACAATTTGCTTTATTTTCCTCAGGGCACAGCTTGAGCTCAGTTACCACCTCTGATTTTTGTGTGGATAATAAAATATTTATAGTCTTCAAAATTAGGTGCTGAGACAGTGATTAGTGTGGTATGAATGAGCAACTGAATAGATAAGGGCGTGACATTTTGCACATGCATTACCACATACTGAACTTATGCACGCAAAATCCCAATTTGTGTGTATGTACATGCTTGTGATTCCAATTTAGCAGTTGCTTTCTTCTTACCCGTAACGTTCCTCCTGCAGTTTTACCTGCCCATTGCATTCTTCTGTTCGGAAGATATTTGGCCACAGCAGCTCTGCTGTGTGGGATACAGTGGGGACACAGTTCAGGCAGGCTATGATTTTTCTAAGTCTCTGTTCCGATTACAGTGTGATTGCCTGGATGCAATTTTCTGTGTGCTTCTTTCTTAGGTGGACAATACCTTAAAAGCCAACAGACCTCAAGAAGCCTGTGACACTCCAGAAGTGCCTTTGACCAGGTCCCTTTGCCAAAATACCTTCTCCCCACTCCACATCCTATACTGCACTCCCAGTGGCCACCTTTAACTGTAGACAATTTCAGTGTCTTACAGAGCACTTATAAAAAGTTTTGGAGACAATTCGGGTCAGAAGTACCGTGTTAACGTAAAGAAACCTTTAAAGCCACTCATCTCTATCAACAAAATTTTAGAATGTGACCTTAATTTCTATGTCTTGTAGAATTCAGTTCTTGCCTGCTTGCCTTGCCTGATTCAAATCTCTCTATTTAAAGGGCCCACAAAAACAGACACTGCTTTACGCAACTAATCATATCAGAAAGGTATAAGCTTCTTCAGTCCCCAAAGATATTAGATGCAGGCTTATTTCTGGAAGGAAGTACCCCAAAGTACATTGGGGTTGATCACAGTAAGCAAGTTATCTGCCAGCAGAGAGCCCTTGAGAATATAACCATATTCTAGGATAATTCATTAATCTGTTTAGTATTTTTTAATAGAAACACAATTTCTTAATGTTATGTCCTTGAAAATTGTTTTGGTTATTTTTTGTCAACAAGCTTCTTCTATCAAAAACTGTGTTTTAGTAATTACAAAGAAATTAAAAATGATCCTACCATGCTGTGAATCTTTGAAAGTAGTAGATAATGCAGCCAAAGAATTGATCACATGATACTGACCCAAAGGACTTGTCATTTGCATGTTTCTTTAAAACTAAAATGGTACTAAACTAAAGTATCCCAGCTACTGCTGTGCATGATTATTCCTCTTCTAGTATCCTCTTTTTATTTGTGCTTAAAATCATTGTTTCATCCCTCCCCAGAAGTAACGCTGTCATTCTTGTGGCATATACATGTAATGTAATAAACTAGCTCATAGCAATAAGATTAGCTGAAGCCACATTTATTTTCCCAATCAAGTTGAGAGGATTTGGAATGGTGAAGCAGCATTGATCATATAGGGTGTTTTGCCATTGAACATCTAATTTAATATTAGTTAAACTTGATCAACAATTCAAGAGTTTAGGGTCACATTATTAACAGAAAACATCAATCCTTTGGATAATTCAATTAAAAAACATCAATAAAAATCTAATTTCAAAAGTCACTAGTGTACCAATATACCATAACCGGCAGACAGAAACTGCTCAGCCACCATTGAATCCTTGCCTGTTTTAATAAGTATTCAGAAATTATACTGAGACTTCAAAAGAAATTGTAAGGAATTGTTAGCAGGTTTATTAATGTTTTATGTTTTATTAAAAGTTTGGGTGTACATTTCACAATGAGCAACATCAAAAATCAGACTTTCTGCCTGTAATTTTGCTTCCTCCTGTCTTTCTGCCTTTGGGATTCGCTCTTTTCCTTTCATCAGCTGCCATTTTCAGCAGCATGCAGTAATTTCATGGCTCATTGCAAGCGCTGAAAACCTTTGAAACCACAAATGCTAACCTACCTGGCCTGCAGCCATTTAGGAAGAGATTAATTTAGCAAACAGAAGCAAAACACTTTCTACTTCTAGCCTGTGCATAATTTCACTTCTATCTATATTTATTTTACAGTGAGCAGCGTAATGACAATTTCAGTAATTGCAACTCTGTAAAAATTTGCCTACCTAGCTTATCTCACTATCACAAGACTGTGAGTCAGTCAGATTAGAAAAAGTACAGCATGTGAAACTGCATTGGTTGCCTTCCAAAAAAATATATGCCTTATATAAAATTTAAGTGACGCTTTGCACTTATTTGTATACTTATCTACAGGACAATGGATTCTCCATGATGTTTGCTTGAGATGCGTATGCCTTTTTAATGCACTGTGATTTATGGGTGCTTTTCCCGTACAAAAAGATCAGCAACACTAGTAGGCTGCAAGTGCCAGCCCATTTCTGCAGACTTAGTTACAAATGGCTGTTATGGTGCTGTCAAGCGATTTGAACAGAACTGAAAGTCCATCTGGGGCAAATCTAAGCTATCATGCTTGGAACCAATTCAAATTCAAAATTAGCCTACAAACTGTTAGCTGAAAAAAAAGTTCAAAATGTTTTATTGTTTCTAATTTGACTCAAAGATCAAATTCTCTAAGTAAACACAGAATCTTTTCTTCTAATCCATTTTTTTATTCCATTTGACCAGCATATTCAGAACAAGATGCATAAAGTCAAGCTTATAAATATTTATTCATACAGTAAGACAGAAATTGCTTGATTTTCCTGTTCCCCTGTGATTTGTGTCAGTGCTGAGTATCCCACTTCTTACCAAGTTTGTTGAGCACTAAGGCTCCTATGCTTATTCTCTGGCAAATGTAAATGTTACAATAATTGAACCCAAAGCNAAAAAAAAAAAAGTAGTAACAAAGAGTTGTTGTAGCATTTTCAGACAGGAGAAAAAAGATTTCTTTGGGATTTCTTTACAATTCCCATGTCTGCCTTTATAGCCAGCATGATGGTCTCAGGTATGAGGAATCCCTAAGGTGTCTCACAGCTCCTGACTTCTATATTGGTATCCTGGCACCGGTAGCAGGGCAATCTGGTGCTGCTTTCTGGCAGTCATTGCTCCAGGCTGAGCTGGTTGGAAGGGATTTCAGCGACCTTGAATGACCTTGTGGATGGCAGTCACTGGCTAATGATTTTGACTGCAGGATTATGCAGTGGTACTTCCCACCATGAGGGGCTGCAAGAAGATTGCTGCCAATGACATGGAGGGAGATGGAGTCAAAAGGAGAGAGTGGGGTCCTCAGTGTTGGAGGTGAAATGGTTTAAGGGGCACAGCTTTCCAACTTTTTATGTGAGAGTAGTTGAAAGAGTAACTGAATATCATTGTTAACTTGCTTTGCTGCAATTCAGATACATTTAGATCAGCAAAAGGAAAGTGTACAGCATTAAATTTGTTTATGCAGTGTTTTTGTAATAGCTAATTCATTTAAGCATACAGATACACAGACGGCAGTGGGATGACTGGCCAACCCACACAGATGTACACCTCCAATCTGGCATCCCATAACATTCATAAAATATGTCAACACAGCCTGGATTCCTTCCATAGTTTATGTTAAACTATTGGTGTTCATATCATACAAGCAAAATATTTCATGTTGTTAAAATTTGTGTCCCTAGTAAATAAATAGAAAAACTAAACACATTCCCCCTAAATGCACAAGCCGTGTGCAGCAGCATTGAAGCAATATGTACTGTTTGTACTTCTAGTAACATGGCAGAAATTAACATTTGTAGAGCTGTTTATCATGCAGGCAAGTGGTAATATGGAGGCTCCTGTGTTTTATTGGTATTCTCCCTTCAGCTGTAATGTCCCTAGCACAGTGCTCTCTTTACTTGCTAGATTCCCAGTACATGGGACCACACCAGAGCAAGCAGGGACGAAAAGGATGAGATGAGGAATGTGACAATGTGAGGGGAGTCTCATGGCCTGGTGATGCCCCCATATTGCTGCCCCATAGCTTTGCATTGTCCCTTTCACTCACCCTGAGTCCCCAGCTACAGACACCAGCAGCTGGCATAAACCCTCTTTTTTTGGCATGGAATGTCCTTGAGCGGTGGGAAGGCAGCAGCTCCACTGAATACGAGTAAGTGCAGATGCTCTAGTGCAGGATAAAGGCCAAGAATGAGTCTGGTGTTCAGGGTGTAAGAATAAAAGCTGAATCCTATTTTTAGACCAGAATTCATCCAGCACCCTGAATGCAAAGTGTGTTCACAAACAGAGTCCTCATGAACCACAGAGCACTTGAGAAGTCTTAGCACAATGCTGGTTCCCCTGCACAGGACAGCAGAGTTATCCCATCTCCCCTCAACAGGATTATCCCACCCCCACTTTTCAGAAGACCGTGATGGTCTCAGCAGCTGTGGAGAGTCTTTGGATAGCACAGCAGGTATTTCCCTTTCTAAAAAGGAGAAACTAGAAGGGTTGTTGCAGAGTAATGATCAGTGGCTCTTGCTGGGTGCCTTTGATGCTTTGGTGCTTATCTAGGTTTGGTTTTTGACTTGTTTACAGGAGATCTTTTCCAGACATCTTTCCCAAATTTCTTAAGCATGGCTGCTTAAAATGTTGCACCTCCCTGCACCTCTGATATTTATATACTGTTATCCAATGATGAAATATTATTTTTGCATTTATATTTAGTGTTAAATTATGTCACTAATAAATTACATCACTAATATCTAATCATGTAAAGTAAAACATATTAGTGTAGCACTGTGAAGCACTATAGTATGTTAATATGCAGTAAAATAGATCCATTGCCATTATATTTAATGAATAATATTCCCTATTAACACACATCTCTGCTTTTAAGTAATTCCAGAGCTATGACACAGAACAACCAAATGAATACATGGTAAACAAGCTATCATTTTGCTTGGGCCATGCAATGTAAAATACTTATGGAAATTAGTAAGTGCTATCTGCAGAGGCATTGTAAGATTAAGCAGATATCCAGGTGTATATTCACCTTTCCTTGGTTAGAAAACATGCCCATCAAGATACAGGACTAGTGTGGAGGGAAGAAAGCAATATTTGATCATTAATACACAGATGCAAAAATACACTGCTGTTAGACATGCAAAAGTCAGTAAAACCACATGCTGCTTGGAGAGGATTGAATTATCTTCAAGCACTACCATCTAATTAAATATGTATATATTTCTAGGGCCTGAGCTCTGGAAAGCATTCCTATTGAAGAGGGGGTTTAAGCATATGCTTGACTGCAGAATGGGGGCTTGGAGGAGGTATTAGTATGTGTAGTCAAAAAGTACATTCAGCAGACGAGAAAAAAACTTGTTTCACAATCAAGACTGATGACAGTTTGCTATAGGTTAATCAATTGCCTCGTTTTACTACTTCATTTGAAGTTGGGGTTTTTTTCTGTTAGATGGTGCAAAACATTGTTATAAACAAGTAAATTGTTCTTTTTGATTAACAGATGGCTTGAGACTAGCAAAAAAAATATTATTTTTTTAATTAAAGAAAAAGCATTCCTTGTTGAAACCTTCTATGTTACAGTTCATCCAAGGGAAAATTTATTAAAATGAAATTATAAACTTGTGAAAAACAGGATTTATAATGGAAACACAGATGCAGCCATAACTATAACCATATGAACTATGCTGCTATTATTTACTATGGTAACATTATAAAAAAACCTACACTGTTTGGGCCATTATCCTTACAGTTTTCTTTTCAATACAAATCATTATATTTATTATCTGTCTTCTTATACAGAGGGTACAGAAAAGGCCAATCAAAAGCAGAAGAAGCCTGCTTTTCAAAAGGAAATTGGACCTATTTCTAATTCTTCTTCTTTACCAAATACAAGGAGTGCAGACTTTTTGTAAAAAATTGTTTCATGTAAGATAAAAGTGCAGATTATTGGTGAGAAAATGACACACTTTTCCCTACATCTTGAAGATTCTTGGGTGATACAACCAGTTTTCCTAAGAGATTTTTACTTTACTCACAAATGCATTTCCTCACAGACTTCAAGCAGCAGGTGCTGGGGCTCTGAGTATTTATTTGGGAATACACTGCATAATTCAGCTATTGTGACTCCATGAGATGTCTCAGCAATGTAGTATCTTAGAATGAATATTGTACAAAATACTGGAAAAATTGATGTTTTTAGAAATAAGCCTTTCTAATTTACAAGGTGAAGAAAAACAAAACTGAATTTGTGTTTGTTTCTCTCATCACTTCCTTTTTTCTCTGAGTCTGGAAAAAATATGAATCTCAACGCTATTATTCCTACCTCCTTGGAAATTGTTCTAAACATATCTGCATTTCTGTGTATTATAATTGTCACAAACGTACCTGTATTTCTGCGTATTATCAGAGTTACTGACAGTAGTCTAGTATGGACACAGAGCCCCAGTGCCTGGCTTACACAATTGCCTTTATAATTATGACTAATAAATATGGGCCAGTCTTTTAACTCTTTCAAGCTGCAAAAGGGATATGGTAAAAGTTAACTCCCTCTTATGGCATGGACAAGACGTGATACATGTTCAGAAAACCTTCAACGTAAAGCATTAAAAAAGCCTTGAAATTTTATTTAGAAAGTGTTTCATGACTGTTGACGCATCACTAATCCGAGATGAAACATCAATGTATGTGGAACCTCTTTCTTTTTTCTTCTGAAACACCCATTTGACTTTGACATCAGTTAAATATAGCACAATATGATTAATCCACATTTATAGTAACTTTTTAATGTGTTCTATTCATCTGTGGTAAGATACCATGCATTAAAAGCATGGTTGGGAACTGTAGCGAGTCAATATTAATACCAATGGTTTAATACTATTATCTGCATGACAACTATGCTTAATTCCGTAAACATTCCTGGCATTGTAAACATGGCCAGTATAGCTGTTAATACAAAGTAGGCAAATTGATTGACAAATAATATGTTTAGAGATACAAGGCTCTCAGAGACTATGGATCAGTTGTTTACTGATAACTGGCAGGATGCTCTGACACAATTTCTACCAGTTCAGCTAAAGAACAATAAGCCACTTTACGACTGCTGCTTGATGAAACAGTATTCTCTTTTTTTGGGGATTTTTTTCAATTATGCTGCCAATTTAGGAGTCTCACCTGTGCGCGAAACATCTGTGTCACAACTGGAAAATGATAACGCTGCTAAGACACAGTTGTGTTTCTAAAGTTGAAACACCCAAAGCACTTCACAGCTTTTGATGACTGCTTATGACAACTAAAAATCACTTTATTTATTAGGAAAGTAGGCATTGAACACAGGAGTTAACCCAAACAGATTTTATTTTAGACTACCTATTGTTATCTCCTGCTATGTCAATATTACGTGCTTCAAAAGAATGGATAGGAAATGTTTATCAGTACACAATGAAGGCAAATAGATTGTTTATGACAGTATAGGGAATACATTTCTTGGCAAGATTTTGAAGTGCAGTCAGGAGGGTCATTCTTGTGGCTGCTTTTGTTGACATTCATCATAACAGAACATCTAGATTGTAAAATATGTAGTGTTTTTGCACCAAGTGATTCTCTAGGTATGGCAAACTGTGTTTGTATTGGACTTTGACGGCACAAAAGATAGGATGTTCAAATACTGCATATACCATTGCTGCTTCCATTTTCAGTGTTTCTTGAATTGCTCGTTGCAATTTACAAATCACTACCAAGCTTTAATTTGTTTCTTTCCCTCTTAATTTTTCCCTCTTAATTCTACTTGGATGTATTTTTGTCGACATTCATGATCTCCCCTTATTTCTGACATTAAAGCCTAGAATCATATTTTGAAAACAAATAACCAA